>CM032446.1:225329894-225442394 GCA_019049505.1 Pachyrhynchus sulphureomaculatus
CGATAATAACTGTAAAAAACAATACGTATATATGAAAAAAAAAATGTATTAAAGAATAATAAAACAAGAGACGTAATACGGTAAGAAGGGAAAGTATAATCGGTAGGTTCCTGTATTAAAAAGAGCTCTGTCTGTTAGAATTAAGATGTAAGAAGTTATTTTTATATACGTAAGGTAAGAGAGTGAGAAGGACAGGCTATATCATGTCTTCGTTTTAGTTAGACAACGGTAAATTTCGGCAAGATATTCGCATTAACGGGAACACCATTTGAAAAAATGTTACGCTTATTCTGATTGATGATTGTCTAGCTAAAATAAAGAGAAAAAACTACGTACTTCATATTTATTTTGTTATGACTTTAAAGCAGGGTTTGAAAATAAGATTTTTTTTATAAGAATAACAGATTGAAACGATTGAAAAAGTGAAAACTTTATTCTTCTTCTTGAAGCGCCACATCCGATACATATGGGGGCGACCCTCTCGCCTTTGCCTGTGGTTGGTGCCTTTTTACGTATTTCCACATACACCTACAGTTTAATGCCGGTTCTGAACGACTAATGTGAAAGGGCTTTACTATACTTCGTGGTGGTTTGCCATTGCCTTCCCGAGAGAAGCGTCCGACACGTAATTTTTTTTTTTATTTATTAGTGGTTTCAAATACATACATAGTTAGCTTATTTTTCTACATAACGGTCATTCCGTTCCGAATACTTTTGCTGTTTTAGAACAGTCTTCTTCAAACTCTCCGTCTAAAATTTAGCCGCGTAAGATATTAGTTTTCCACTGAGGTTTTTGAACTCTGCGACATGCTCGAATTGTTGAGACCCAAGCCGGTGTAAAAAAAGATCGTACTCCCTGGGTACGAGATCAGGATTATAAGCTGGATGATCATCCGAATTTTTGAATTGTTTCGGACAAAGGCGAACGACAATGAACTGATGATAATGCGGCAGTTATATTCTCAACAGACCAGTTAAAGCTAATGCACATGCACGAAATAATCAATGTTGCCAATCGTTATGTATAACCGAGCGGCCCTTAATTTTGGAACGCTCCTCGTATTTACCTGATACAGATACGTGACGTTTTATTTCTTTTATACTACCTTTCTACGTAGAGGGTATGTCTATACGTTATTTCTTATTAATTACTCTTATCAGCAAGTTCAGTTTGTTACTCTTCGTTTTTAAGCAGTCGTTTATATGGAGAACATCGTTCCTTTGGAATGTGTTCCCACTGAGTACAACTTACAGCGATAGTCCAACGTGAATCGCTTTTTCCGCACACACGTCGCTCCTGTAGCGCTTTAGGGATCATCCATTAGCCGTCCTCATCCACTGCTGGAAATGGGCTTCCTCTAAGAACTTCCACTGATCTCTCTCCTGAGCGGTGTTAACCCAATTTCCTGCCACTCTGTGTCATCGTACCATCTTGTTGGTGGTCTACCTCTGTTCCTTTAGTCTTATCTGGATCTCCATTCTATTAGTTCTCTACACCATCCCTTCTGGCTATATGGCCTGCCCAGCTCCATTTAGATTGCGTAATTTTTTGGATAATATCTGGCATTGTCTGATAGTTATGTTTATTATTCTATCCTTCCTTGTGATACCCAACATAGCTCTTTCAATTGCTTGTTGCGATATTCTCAATTTCTTTGCTGACTGTTTTGTTAATATGATATGATCGGTATATGTATATATATATATATATATATATATATATATATATATATATATATATATATATATATATATATATATATATATATACCGCACGCCGGCAGCACATCCAAGGGGCAAATAGAGAGATCTCGTCATATTTAAACTCTTTCTAATCGGCGTTATTAATGTCATTACATTTATTTCGAGACAATTCGCAATTATTATTTTTTCATAACAACACCGTCTATTGGCATATATGAGAATGTCAAAACTAAACGTCTTTTGTACAAATTATGGTTAAGGAAAATAAGATGGAGATGAGAGCGGCCACAAAAAATTTCTGGGGGGCGGTATAGTAGGTTTTGCCTGTTGGCATGCATTCGTTCTTGTCTTACATTCCGGGTGGAATTTTGCAGATGTTTCCCCAAGTTTTTACTGAGCATTTTTAATGCTAACTCATCGGAGTACAGTGTCTTACTGAGTAGTAGCCAGTATAATTGTAGTGGTGATAACTAAGTTGTAGTTTCGGACTAAAATTGAACTGGCAAAATTACAAAATTTCAAACGTCATAAAACACTTCGACTAAAACATTCAGAAGTTTTCCGGCTCGTGAAAATGTTAATTTGTATATAGAGAAGGCTACAATTTCAATTTTTCGTTAATAAGAATCTCCCGTTGTCTTCAGGTCAGTACTGAAAAATTTTAGGGATGTCTAAGAGCCGTAACGTTGAAATTTGCAACAATAAGAAAATAACAGCGGTTCAAAACCACCTTAAATTTCAGATAGTCACTTGTTTACTTTTACAGCTTCCTGTGTGTCGTCATAAAACAATTTCAAGCACTAAAAATTTGGACACTTCCTGTATATCAAATTTTTCCCCGTGTCAAACCAATTTAAAAAGCCAAAATTTAAACAGAAGAATACAATCAAACAATGGAATGTTTTTCCCCTGCTATAAAGTTTTAAGAATTGTTTAAATTTTATTTTTTCATTTTTAAAGGCTTAGAGACGTGGTGACATTTTATAGATATTCATCATGTAATTTTTGTTGGCACGTACGTAAAAAATTGTACCATGTCTCACTAAAATGCCATAAAATGGCCGTAACAAATTTGCAGGCTGTTAATTTTGTGGTATTTTGTGCTAGACACGGTGCATTTTTGTTTATATTTATCATTACTTTGGTACACAATGACACTAAACATCATTGATCACCACCACTCCAAAAACTTTATTTTTACACGAGTTTCGCTAGCTATGTTAACATTATCAGCCATAATTGACTATCAGTCAGCGATCTTGATGATGCGAACATGGTTAGCGAAACGCTCGTCGAGAGAAAAAATAAAAGGTTTGGTGTAGTGGCGGGCCTTGTTGTGTGATATGCTTATGATTCTAAAAAATTCGTGTAGAATTTCTGTAAAAAATGTTACTAAAACAGTTGTATTTTTTCGTAATTTTTTTTCGCAAAAACGTAAATTTTTTTGTTCATAAGGTTTATTTTTTGGGATGCTAAATATTGTCTTATTTCTCAGCATTATTTGCACCTAGGTATTGTTTAGTGTTTTAAATCATTGTACATAAAATTTATTACTAGTACTCTATATAGACCAGTTATGTAGGTTTTTTTTTAATCGAGGACTAGTTTTTCTGCAATACGAATTACTAAAAATACATTTTTATCACCGAAACAGAAAACCAAGTTGTTCATCCGAAGTATTTTAGTATTTATTTATCGACTAAACAAGAGTGTTAAAGGTGTACCGTATAGAGACTTAGTTTTTGAACAACCGGTATATTTTCGTTGCAGAAAAATTCGTCCTCAAATATTTACTTTAAATAGGTTATTTCTTTTTGTATAAGGAGAAAGTGTATTTATTTTTTTCTTTTTTTCTTTGGAATTGATGTAAGATTTTTGTCGATTTATTTGTTGTTTTTTTTTTTTGCTTATTTTAGCACTACCTGACAGAATAAGAAATATAGAAGGTAGTTTAGGTATACTTTTTCTACTACAAGTAATAATTAAAACTGTACAAAATTGTATTTTTAATTTTTAAGAAGTAATACCTATAATAAACCTTTTGTTTATTGCGAAATCTCGTTTTATTTATCTTTTTTCTTTATTTACCGCTGGAAAGACCTGAATGCGTCAGGGTTGTATTCTATCGCTCTTGTTTTTTTTTTTTTTTTATGGGTCTAGCACACGTGCTGCAGGGAAGTCCCTAAAGCGCTCCAGGAGCGGCACGAGTGCGGAAAAAGCGATTCACGTTGTTCTTGAATCGCTGTAAATTGTACTCGGTGGGAAACACAGTGCTGGGCAAATTATTCCAAAGGGATGACGTTGTCCATATAAAAGATTGCTTGAAAAGCGTTGTACGCGGAGTAACAAGCTGAACCTCATACGGATGCGAAGCACCAGCGCGACGTGTATTTCTAACATGCACCGCTTTGGGAGGAATTAAGCGGGCTACATCTTTCGAACACTTGCCATGAAAATACTTGTAGAACAGACTCAAGTCGCCAACCGTTCTTCGATGTTCCAGCGAATCAAGGCCGCGGGTCAATTCCGGGTCCCCAATCAGACGGACCGCTCTTCTCTGAACAGAATCCAACAAATGCAGTGTATGTTTGGGAGCGGAGCCCCAAACGTGGGAGCAGTATTCCATAGTTGGTCGAATTTGGGCTTTGTAAAGAATTAACAGTTGCTGTGGGGTGTAAAGCTTTCTGGTTCTAAATAATATTCCCAACTTTTGAGAAGCTCTCCTTGCTATGCCTGCAACATGTTCATGCCAAAACATATTTGCTCCCAAACTAACGCCCAACAAATTGGGCGACGATGCTAGGGGAATGGAGTGCCCCGACATAACTATGTCGGGTTCAGCAACGTTAACTTTTTTAGAAAAAACTGCCGCTTGGGTTTTTGTAGCGTTAAATTCCACTTGGTTACTGTCACCCCAAGATAGAATTTCTTCCAGGTCTTTGTTAAGTTGAACGACCTGCTGTCTGCGGATATTCGCCTGAGCAGCCGATGTCCGAGCGTTCAAGGTGAATGAAGAGACAAGCGTACTGTCATCTGCAAAGCTATAGATTGGATTCCCGGTCTTTTCCAGCAGATCGTTAATGTAAATGAGAAAGAGAGTAGGAGACAGTATGGAGCCCTGGGGCACACCGACGTTGATAGTGAGGATGTTAGAAAGAAATCCGTCGACCGCCACTCGTAAAGAACGCTCTCTGAGGAAACATGAGAGCCACAAACAGAACCTTTCAGATATACCATAAGAGCGTAATTTAGCCAACAGTCCATCGTGCCAAACACGGTCGAATGCCTTGGATATGTCAAGAGCAACCGCTCGAGATTCTCCAAAGTGTTCAGTTGCGTTGTTCCAAACATGTGTTACATAAGTCAGAAGATCTCCTGTTGATCTATGTTTACGAAAACCATATTGGTGATCGCTAATAATATTGAATCGTTCAAGATATTTTAGAAGATGCTCATTGATAACCTTTTCCATGACTTTCGATATTATTGAAAGCAGTGCAACTGGTCGGTAGTTATTTGGCAAGGTCTTCTTACCTTTTTTAGGTATCGGTTGAACCGTGGCACATTTCCAGCAGGACGGAAATATTCCCTTTCTGTAGGATAGGTTAAAAAGTCTACAGAAAACCGGCGTTAGTTCCCTCGCACAGTTTTTGAGAACTATGGCAGGTATTCCGTCAGCGCCAGAAGCTTTCCTGGTGTCTAGCTTCATTAAAATACCCTTTATGATGCGCTGTCTGAAGACAACATCGGGCATCCTTGACTGCAATATGGGAATTGTAGGTGGTGTTTTTCCTTGGAAATCGACAGTAGAATGTGAAGCAAAGAGTTCAGCCAACAAGTTCGCTCTCTCAACAGGTGTGGTTGCAATGGAATTATCTGGCCGTGTACGTGGTGGTATGGTGGATTTGGTAAAATTTTGACTAACTGCCTTAGCGACTGCCCAAAAGGACCTGGAATTGTTGAGACAAGCGAGAAGTTTGTTTCTAATTCGTTGATTGTGTGCCTCCTTGGTTTCGTCGATAATTCCCTTGCATCTGTTCCGGGCATGAACAAAGATGTTACGATTTACGGTGTTAGGATTTTCACGCCATTGTTGGTAGGCAATATGTTTAGAAGCAACAGCTTCTTTGCATTTTCGGTCGAACCAAGGCTTGCCGTTGGAGGAGCATTTCTTCGAAAAAGGGATGTAAGCTTCCATACCAGCCAAAATAACATCGGAGACCGCCCTGGCGCAGTCAGATGGGTTATCGGATCGAAAACAAATGTCCATCCAAGGGAAAGTTCGAAAGTATTCCATGAGATCTTCCCATTTAGCAGATTTGTAGTGCCAAATCTTGCGCGGCCTAGGCGCCTCTCCGTCACTGATTGGCAGGATACTCGATGTCGAAAGCAGTTTATGGTCGGAAGAACCTAACGGCGGATTTACGGTGACCGTGTATATCTCCGGATTGGTGGTTAAAAACAGATCAAGAAGACTGGCGAACTCCCCGTCTCGATCAGGGATCCGTGTTGGTTCGTCAATAAGCTGAGTTAAGCCATAACTGCTTGAGAATGATTCAGCTTCACGACCTTGTTCGTCGGTAGTATTTGAATATTTAAGCCAGTTGATATTGTGGACATTAAAGTCGCCCAGGATGGCAATTTCGGCACTTGGATAGTTACTTTGTAAATGATCGATGGTGTCTGCAAGAGAAGCGAAAAGTGTTCGAAAATTGGTATCACTTGGTGGTCGATCCAGGATACAGATGAACCTTGTGGTCTGTTGAGTCGTTATTTTTAACCACATAACATCAAAGTTTGGGGGCTCCAGAGCTTCTTCTCGTTGACAAGAGAGGTCGCTTCTGACAAAAAGACAGATTCCAAAGTTACGCCTAAATCGAGAATAGAAGTCGTTCATCCTCTATTCGGAGGTGATATTCAATTAAGCATTCACTGGTACCACTGAAGGAATCAACATCAATGGTGTTGACATAAATACTATCAGATACGCCCATGATACATTAATAACTGAAAAGATCTACAAAAACTGACACAGTTTGGTTTAAGACTCAATGCAAATAAAACAAAATAAGACGTAGGCTGAAAAGTTTTTTGTCAAACGGGGTGAAGTCGATTGGCAGGGGTGAAGTCGATCAAACCAGTATTTTCATTTGTGTTTAAGCATAATGGCAACACTGCATTACAAATCAGAACAGATGAACATCTATTATACCGGTGTTGTTGGTTAATCGTGTAAAGTGAGTTTTCCAAAAATAATTAAATAGTAAAAGAGCAAAATTTCTCAATCTCTAAAATATGTGAAATCAAATAGCCAAATCAGTGAAAACTAAGCCCGTCCGAGCTCCTCTAGGTGATAAGGAATATATTGAAGAAAAGATATTCACAATCAGACATGCTAATTTATTTTTTGTGTGGTTTGAATTGCAATTTTTGTGTGTAGAAACAAAACAACGGGATGAAATGGATCACTTGGTTTTCGCTGTATTTTGTTAAGTTTTGAGATTATGTTTAAAGCAATTTGTTTTTGTATGACTTTCTTATATATTAATTTTGTGTGCTAGCATATGAGGGGTGTCGGGCAGGGTGGGGGCGAATCGTATTTTATTATTTTCTTTTTTTATAGATGCCACGAAAATACATAAAGAAGCTGGTGCTTATGGCAAAAAAAACTACGATCCCGTGTATTTAGAGAGAGCGCTGGATGCAGTGCGCAAAAAAAGACTGAGCATGCGAAAAGCGTCAGAAAGGTTTGCAGTGCCATATACGACACTTAACAATCACTATCATGCGGCAGCTCTCTTGACATATGGTGGTCAACCTGCTCTTGACGAGCATTCTGAAACTTTGTTAGTGAATGCTTTGCAAACTTGTGCTGAGTGGGGTTTCCCATTAAAGCTCATTGATATTAGGTGAATCACGCAGCAATATTTAAATAGTCGCGGCATCACTGAAAAGCGATTTAAAAATAATATGCCAGGAGAAGGGTGGTTTAATGGTCTGATGAAGAGGCATCCTCAGCTTACAGTCAAGCTTGCGGAGAATACAAAGCGAGTGAGAGCCGCTGTAACATACGAGATTGTTGAGGAATATTTCCGAAATGTGGCGGATATAATCAGAGATATCCCACCACAAAACGTTGTAAACTATGACGAAACAAACTTCGTTGACGATCCCGGAGCGGTTAAAGTGGTAATGAAGAAAGGAAGCAAACACGCCTACAGGGCACTTGACACCACCAAAAGCAGCACAACAGTTATGTTCGCAATAGCTGCTGATGGAACTCGTCTCCCTACTTATACAGTGTACAAAGCCAAACATATTTATGAAGGTTGGAAGGAGGGCGGATTACCAGGAGCAATTTACAACAAGTCTCCAACGAGATGGTTTGATTCTGAATTGTTTGACGATTGGTTCAGAACCGTAGCACTTCCATTTTTCCGAAAATTAAAAGGAACCAAGTTGCTTATTGGAGATAACTTGCAAAGTCATGTTACTGTCAGTGTCATTCAAGAGTGCGAAAATAACAACATTAAGTTTGTCTTACTCCCCCCCCCAATTCGACCCACATGCTCCAGCCACTGGACGTGGCATATTTTCGTCCTCTCAAAGCATCATGGAAAAGAGCACTGGAGGAATGGAAACTAAAGAATAGGGGGGTTTTACCAAAAACTATATTTCCTAGGATGTTGAAAACCACGGTTGAAGGACTTGGTAATCGCGAAATAAACAATGTTTTAGCTGGATTTAGAGCCTGCGGCCTAGTCCCCTTCAATCCCGATGCAGTTCTTGCAAAAAAAAAAGAAAAGAGCCTACTACACCGGAGGGAGGAAACGTGGCAGAAACTTCAATGACTGCAGTGCTTGTAGATTATCTACACGAGCTCAAGACTGGGCCTAATGATGCTCCAAAGCGAGGAAAAAGACTAAACATAAGCATAGGCACAGAAGATTTGGAAAAAAAGAGAACCAGAGCAGTTGCAAGCAACCCAAAACACGTAAGAGGCAAAATAAGCGGCAGCGAAGAGGAAGATGACTTACAGACATTGGAGGCGGAGGAACAGCATATCAACACAAATGATTATGAAATTGGAGAAAGTTCTGCTGAGCCAGCCAACATTATTCTTGATTCATCCAGGAATTGGGATATAGGACAATTTATCATCACAAAATATGAAACAAATAAGAGAGATCGATTTTATATCGCTAAAATTATTGAAATATCAGGGACTGAGATAGTTGTAAGTACACTGCGTAAACATCCATCCATGAAACCTTTGTTTTTCATTTATCCAAATATTCCGGATGAGTCTGTCATAAACAGGGAACAGATTGTCCGACAAGATAATTTAAAATCACTAAAGCGGGGCAAACATTTCTTCTCGCTTAGAAAAAACGAAATGGAAACACTCCAGTGAGAAATTTTTGTGTGTTCATTCATTTCGTAATTTTTTGAATTCTGTTTTTTAGTTTTATTTTTACCTGTATTTTTATTTTTAAGTATAGTTTGTTTATTTAAGGTTTATGTTATTAAGAAATCAATGGCTGTGTAAAGCTTGTCCAAAGAATAAACGTTTATATTTCCTTAATTTGTGTTTTATTGCAAAATTCTGCAAATGTAGGTGGTACCTTGGTACCTACATATAATTTTTTTAATTTTTTACTGATCGACTTCATCCCGAACAATTCTAAAGTGGGAAATATGCATTTTAAAATGGGTGATCGACTTCACCCCGAACCCTGGGGTGAAGTCGATCACCTTTTAATTCAAAATAAAAATAAAAAAATTGCATCTGTGACCTTACTCCAGTCACCAATCGACAACCTAAGTATCAAGGAAGTTATATTTTTAATTGCATTAAAATATAATTATTTGTTATTCAGTTATTTCAAAAAAACGTATTTTTTTGATCGACTTCACCCCCCGTTTGACGGTACTTAAAACATTTTATTTTTGGAAAAATTCGACTTTATTCTTTAATATAGTCTCCTTCAAGAGCGATGCAATCAGTCCAACGCTTTTCTAACATTTCTATACCTTTCTTGTAGAAGGTTTTGTCTTTGCCTTCAAAATATGCCTCAGTTTCTGCGATAACTTCTTCATTGGAGCTAAATCTCTCCCGCCAGCAATTTTTTGAGGTCTGCGAATAGATAACAGTCGCTGGGGCCAAATCTGAAAAATACGGTGGATGGGGAAGCAATTCGAACTTTAATTCATACAATTTTGCCATCATAACTATTGACTTGTGACGCGGCGCATTGTCTTGATGAAAGAGCACTTTTTTCTTGTTCATTTGGAGTCGTTTCTTTGCGATTTCTGCCTTCAAAGGCACCAATAACTTTATATAATATTCGCCACTGATGGTTATTTCCTCTTCAGCATAATCGATGAAAATTATTCCATGCGCATCCCAAAATACAGAGCCCAAAACCTTCTAAGCCGACTGTTGTGTCTTTGGTCGCTTCGGACGGCTCTCACCGGCTGCTGTCCACTCAGCTGACTGCCGATTTGATTCAGATGTGTAGTGGATCCACGTTTCATCCATTGTAACATATTGCATGAAAAAATCCTTTTTATTGCGCTTAAACGGGTCCAAACAGCGCTCAGAATTATCAATACGTTGTTGTTTTTGGTCCACTGTAAGCAAACGCGCTACCTTTTTCGAACAGAGCTTTCTCATGCCCAAATATTCATGCAAAATATAACGAACAAGTTCTTTGGATATCTTTAAGGTGTCAGCTATCTCACGCAATTTCATTTTACGGTCATCCAAAACAATTTTGTGGATTTTTTTATGTTTTTCAGTGTAACCACCTCATTTGGACGTCCAGAGCTTTCAGCATCATTTGTATCTGCAACCGTGTTTAATTTCAGCATACCAGTAAATGATGAGTGATTTTCCAGGGGCAGAGTCCCCGTAACGCCTATTAAGCCATTGCTTTGTATTTTTTCCCATCAAAAAACAGCGTTTAATCGAAACACGAAATTCGATTTTTTCCATCGTTTTGAAAATATCGAAAGTACCGGCACTAAAACCACTGTAACTTGTAAACTAATTGTGGAAATATCATGAAATTTTGACACTTATCGTTTGAAGGTTGGTACTTCCTATAAATCATACGAATTTTTTGAAAAGCTTTGGACAGAGGATAAATTATGGTTTTTCGAATTAAACCGTGTCAAATTGGAGTGACTCCGATATTAGGACATTCATAAATCTAGCGATGCGCAGGTCGACTGCTGGTCTCTATGCATTATTCTGACTGTAACCTGTCTCTCTCGATTAATGTACTAATATTTTGTTTATAAAAATGGAGATCGAAGAAAGAATTTATTTCGTACTATCCATTTTTCAGCTCGTACAGAAATTGTAGTTTTTGATGATATTTTAAGTATTGAAAATTGTGCGAATGTTGGATTTTGTAAATAATTTAGCTATTCTCTCTATAATACCATGTATGGTATCACAGGAAATATAGCTCTAACTACAGTAAAATAAACACGTGGAGCAAAGCGTCGACGCCCAACGATGCCGGCCAGCTCTGCTGGCACGTTAAAATGTACCTTTCCTAGTGGGTCCTTGTCATGTTAGTTCTGAGGGTGGAAGATTTTGCTCCCTAAGTTGTCCCACATAATTTATGCGTTATGTTATTTTGAATGTTTATTTGGGCTCCGGTGTTCTGTAGATGTTTTTTGAAAGACAATATTCTATACGTGGAGATACCCAGATATGTCGAGTTTCAAGCTTCATACGCGCTTTAAAAGTTACCTGATGACACATTTATAGAGCTTTAAATAATATTGAGCTCATGATGGATTTGGTTTAAAAAAAGGATGGTGGGTGAGTTATCTATTGGTATGGAAGTTAAGATGGAAAGTGTTCTACGAATGTAGCCCATTCCATTAATCCCAAAGTGGTGTATGCTAGGACTACATATCGCGCTGATACGTGACATCCTACCTACTATAATACCCAAAAAATGCGCGAGCGAACTAACACTAGTTTTCGGTAGACGTTTCAACCTATTCTACAGATAGGGAATGTTTCCTTCCTGCTGGAAAGTAAGGAAAAGACTATTAATCGGAATCTTCTAAAAAAATAGTTTTACAGCAGAAAATTATTCCAATACTCTTTTTACTGCTGTATGTACTGATAACCAGCGTGTCTGAGATGGGTGAAGTAAAGGGTCTTCCATTTGGGACTTGACAACTTTGAAATTTCACTGTGAACGCACCCATAAGCCAATCACCGAACTGTCAACGTCAAAACATTCAGTAAAGTCAACATTTTCATCATGGTGAAGTACACGAACGAATAACGTTTACAAATAATTAAAATTTACTACCAAAAGTTGGAGTCGGTGACTGCAACTTTAAGAGCGTTAACGCCAATTTTTGTTCGTAATTCTCGTCCCAGTAGACAAGCAATTCATAGTCTAGTGAAAAAATTTGAGTTAACATATTCGCTGCTGGATGTTCCCGTGCCAGTGAGACAACGGGTTGGTCGAAGTGGCCAGAATATTGCTGCCGTTCAAGCGTCCATCTCAAATGAACCAAAACAGTCGATTTCACGGCGTTCTCAAGAATTGGGCATCGCTCAGACCACACTATGGCGAATTTTGCGAAAGGATCTTGGCCTGCACCCTTATAAGCTAAAGTTAACTCAAGAACTAAAGCCACTCGATCATATGAAGCGACGTACGTTCTCGAATTGGGCTCTAGAAATGTTGGAAGAAGATGACCAATTTCATCGCAAAATCATCTTTAGTGATGAAGCGCATTTTTGGATAAACGGCTTCGTCAACAAACAGAATATGCGTTATTGGTCAGGTGAAAACCCTCATGTGCTTGAAGAAACATCACTTCATCCACAAAAAATTACTGTTTGGTGCGGTTTTCATGCCGGTGGTGTCATTGGGCCGTTCTTCTCCGTTGGTGAAAATAACCGTCACGTTACAGTCAATGGAGAGGCAGTACAGAGGCATGTTGCAACGTTATTTCTTTGATCAATTGCATGGGCTAGACATTAATGATATGTGGTTTCAACAAGACGGCGCCACAAGCCACACAGCGGGTGTAAGAATCGACTTACTGCAATCTAAATTCGGTGAACGTGTTATATCGAGAAATGGTCCCGTCGAATGGCCGCCTAGATCGTGTGATTTAACACCTCTAGACTTCTTTTTATGGGGGTACGTTAAATCATTGGTCTATGCTAACAAGCCTGCGTCGTTAGAGGAGCTCAGAGTCAATATTGAAAGAGATAGCGGCCGTTTCCGTCGAAATGTGTGGCCGAGTCATCGAAAATTGGGTTCAACGAATCGACCACTACAAACGTGCCCGTGCTGGACATATGAATGAAGTCGAATTCCATACATAAATGTTTTGATTGTACTTCAACCCGATAGTAAAATTTTCGAAATGTCTCAAATGGGTTGCGTTTTATTTCAAAAAAAAGTTGTCAAGTCCTTAATGAAAGACCCGATATTTTATGTACTTTCAAGTCACAAAAATTTGAAAGTCTATAAACTCTGCGACTCTTCTTGGGCTAGAAGAAAAGTAATTGTAAATGTCCCTTATAAGATTATCTATAAAGCGTGGCAGTTTGGTACAAGCATATGACGCGCAAAGATAAAACGAATGACATGTGCACTTAAGTATTAAAATATTGGGAATCTCGTTTTGCAGCAATGTCACAACAGAATTGTTACGCCCCTTCATTACCTTTGCCCCATCAGATGCAAAATCTATTAAATTATTTTTATATGGGATAAGTTTACAATAAGTTCAAATAAGGATACTGTATTAGCAGCGTCTAATGGAATAAAAGCTAAAAACAATCACAGATGCGATGCTCTTTCGCATATCGCAGGACTAAGCACACAAGTATTTGGTTGTGCTAAGATCAGTGGACTCGTCAATAATAAATGAAAACTTAGTTTGCCGCAGATCTCCACATAAATTATCAAAACTTTCTTTACCTATAATATAATCAATTATGGAGTGAGTATTCGTGGTCGAACATTTTAGTTTTTTGAATAGGAACAAACGGACTGTATCAGTTTCGGTAGGTGCTCCATAATGGTGAATGGTAGATTATGTTCAGCAACAAACGAGTCTAATCTTACTTCACCTGAAAATATAAAAAGGAATTAAAAAAGACGTATATATATACACTGGTAGAATACAAAATAATATAACACTGTACTGGTACTTAGTAAAAAATAATGAAATATTTTTACCTTATTTAATTTGTATATCAGATTTTTGAGTTCTTGTCACAGTGAATGACGATATCTTCGGTTGTGATTTTATATTCTTTGATGATGTGCTTGTGAAGAATTGTTTTTCCTAAGAGCGTCTTTCCCTGATGTAATATTAATATCCTTATTACAACTTTTAGAATAGGCATAGTTTGCGCTTTTACGACTTTCTTGCAGCCATACTGAAAATTCTTCTTTCCATTCTTTTCTATAAAATTGTAGGTATTTTTTTCTTTTTCCACTCGCGCTTGTACTCGGTTCTTCATCTGACCGCATTTTGACTTGGTATTGTAATAATATTTTTGGTAGATACTACTAGTAGACGCTATTAGTAACTCAGAGAAAGTTTCTCTCCTAAATAATAAAAATTAATGAAACAATAAAATTCTTGTATATATAGACAAGCGAATAGCTCGGGGGAACTCCCAAAAACGTCGCGTTAGAGTTGTAGGACACAAGGGTATTCTTCAAAAGATATCGGGAACATTCTGCAATAACTATCGTGGAAAAATCGTTATATATTGGTATTTCGGTAGGACAAATCCCGTATCGGTAGAAATGCCGAAAAATCGGTAGGTTCGAGACCACCGCTCTAGTATCTTATCGTGGACCCACGCGAGCCGCTTCGCGACACGATTTTCGCGCAGCAAAGGTTTCTTCAACGTGCTTGGGAATTTGACATCATGAGAACGAAGATATTGTCGAATGGTCTCATGAGACACATTCAAACCTTAATTTTTCCGCTCCTTGACACAGCGTTAATTTCGGGTCCAGTAAAAACAAAGACACGATTCGTTTTCCGGCTTCGGAGTGACTTTGACCGAGCCACGCTTTGACATTTTTCATCTCGTAAAAATGATTTGCCCACTTCTTCACAAACGATACCGATTTTTTAATATATTTAGCGGACGCGGAATTGTCATTTTAGATCCCTTTTGATGGGAACTAAGAAAGACTGCCTCAAATCGAGGCGCAAATAAGTGACTCATTTTGGATTTTATTTCGACGAAAGTTCGAAATCGAGTAATACTTTTACTAAAATGCGTCGTAAACAAAGGTTCCCTCTACCGATTTTTTGTTAAATCGCTAGGCTAGAATCGCCTCTACCAAAAGTGAATTATCGCGGACACGTTCTTACTTGACAGACTGTAGCTCTCGTGTTTACACAGAGAGCGTTTTTTATAAGTGGCAGTCGACGGATTTCTTTCTAATACCTTCATTATCAACGCCGATTGTGCTCCAAGACTCCATACTGTCTCCTACTATCTTTCTCATCAGGAGCTTTTTCAAAAAAAGGGCCAGCAGAATTTCTTATTCATTTCTCATAGACTTTAATATATTTATCAACTTTTCACCCTTTACATCAGGGATGTCAAAGATACGGCCCGCGGGCCGCATCCGGCCCCCGGACGTATCAATAAGGCCCGCGATCGCAATGTGTCACACAGAAAGAAGAATATTATATACTATATAATTAAATAAATAAAATGTTATAATAATTCAGTACATTTTTTTTATTTGAATCTGGCCCGCCTACACATTCTAAATTTAATATATGGCCCTCTGCAAAATTGAGTTTGACACCTCTGCTTTACATCTTTGAAACCCTTTATCTCCGGTGGGTGTGATTTTCACCAAAAGGTCACTCATAAAAAGACTTTTCATTTGAGGGGTCGTTCTTAAAAATCCGATGTGTGGCCCAAGAAAAATTTTTACTTTGGCTTGCCTTGTTAAACCTATCGGTACCTACATTTTATCAGCACTCCTAGCAATTACTATTTTTAACACATTTATGACCATTTTATTACAAACATACTACCACTACAGTCATGTAATCCTAAGGCGCAAATGTTTATTCTTTTACAATATCAATATTTATGAAGAACGAGATAGTATAGGCTATATGGATACAGAGTGGTACTGAAAAAAGAAAAGATTTAATTAACATGTTTCGCCTTTTTCCAGCAGCAAATAACATAAATAAAAAAGCAATTTGAAATTTTCGAATGTACACAATTACACAATAGCTGCGCTAACGTTACGTGTGAAATGTCCTCCGAAGAAATAATCTACTGTCTATGGGTTTCAACAGAAGTGATCGACGAACTTTTATGGAATTTTATCAATGCTTAGCAGCCTTTTATGTCCACAAACTCTTAAATACTGCACGGACTGAAAAATCTCGATACTTTCGGAGAGCTGGCAGCACAAACAAGAAAAAACATATGATTTTCAGTTACTCTTAACTCTCAGAAGATTCGTGTAAAATTTTCATAACATTATGACTATTAGTTTGCAAGTTACAGCTGTTTAGGTAACGCTAGTTATGATTTTTGCAAAACGATGGTTTAGCCATTGCTTTTTCATGGGAAAAAAAACAGCCAGGACCCAAGAATGGCTTGAGAAGTGTAATGGTATATCTGAAAGCAACTACAGGGTGTGGCGCTTAAATCCGGACAAATTAAATATTTTTTTAAAAGAAAATTCGATTCGTCATAAAATTAAAATGAAAAAAATCTTTTGCATGTCAGTTGTGTGACTTATCCAGAGTGGAATTATTCGATGTAACCTCCCTCAGCCGCAATGATCGCTTCCATTCGTGGCCTGAAGCGCTCGCATGCTCTCTTTAAAACAGGGCTATCCATATTGGAAAACACTACTTCGATAGCGGTACGTAAAGATGTCACATTAGGGTGTCTGGACTTGTTAGTAACTCTTCACGCTCCAAACATAGTAGTCGAGGGAGTTCAAATCCGGGCTATTGGGGGGCCAGAACTCTTTAGACCAGAACATGTCCACGTTACCCGATAACCCGTTTTGGATTAAATTGCTTGTGTGTGCCTTATCTCATTTTGTCCCGGAGTTATCGCTATATGAAGGCAAAGAAAAAAGTTTCAAATCGTGTATTTTGTAATCTATCACTCCTGAGAAGTGAAGAAATGCGGGGGAAAAGAAAGTAGAAATAAGCTGAATCATTGTGTTGTAGCCCACCGTTGTTTTACTGATTTAGTAAGTCGATCAAAAATAACACTTAATAAACAACTTCCAAACTCTTTATTAAGAAAATTTCACGACATTTATCATCTTAATATGAGTGTAATGCTATCGTTGCTTGCAAAAAATAATATTTAATACTTGGTACTTTCTTAATTAATTAATAAATAGGAATGTTATTGTAATAATGCAATACTAATAATAATTCTAATAACGATACTAATAATGTCACTAATAATGATAATATTAATAACACAGGGGAACAGCTGTTTTGGTGTCGAGGTTTTTTGAGCTGATTCTATATCAATTTGATGTCTTGAATTCAAATAACGTATTCATTTGTACCTAGGAGCTCAAATTTTTAAGATATACAATTTTAGAGAAATATAAGTTACATTATTGTAACTCAAATCCGTAAGTGTAGTAAACAAAAGTAGATACGAAATTTTTATTTTAGTTATACAAAATACAATATTATGTCGTACTTACAAACAAAAAAAAAAACATTGAAGAAATGAAATAGTCACTCAACACTTGGAAAGCTTCTTTTCCGCGACATTCTTGAATGTTTTTTTAAACAGTCCCTTTTTAAACTCCAGCAGTAATCTGCCATCATGTGCATGTCCCATCTTCCTTGGTAGCGGTCCTCCATAACTTTAATATCTTGGTGAAATCTTTCACCTTGTTCCTCACTCATGTCTCCTAAATTTTCTGGAAAACGGTCTAAGTGACTGTGTAAATAGTGTATTTTAATACTCATATTGCACCCTAAGTATTTGAAACTATTAAGCATCTTGTTAACCATTTCAACATAGTTTTGAGCTTTATGTTTGCCTAGAAAATTTTCTACAACTGCAACAAATGATGTCCAAGCTTCTCGTTTAACTTGATTCATTGAATTTATGAAGGCAGGATCCTTAATTAATTGTCTTATTTGTGGGCCGTCAAATATCCCTGCTTTGAGTTTTTCTGTGCTCAACTGATGCATTTTTACCCCTATATATGCAAAACAAGACCCATTCTTATCAAGAGCCTTTACAAATTGCTTCATTAAGCCCAACTTTATATGTAACGGAGGAAGTATGATTTTTTCTCTTTCAACCAAAGCGTCGTTAATGACATTCTTTTCCCCAACATCCATGTTTTCTCTCTGAGGCCAATCTTTTCTAACCCAGTGGTGTGTTTTGTCCCTACTATCCCAGAGGCACAAGAAACACGGATATTTCGTGTAACCACTTTGCTGCCCAAGAAGAAAGTTTACCATTTTTAAGTCTACACAAATCATCCATTGATGTTCGTAATACTTTATCTTCTGCAAGACCAAAGCTATGGTATTATATTCTTCTTTCAGTTTCGTTGAGTGAGCTAGTGGTATTGAACCATATTTATTCCCATTATGTAGAAGGACACATTTTAAACTTCGCTTTAAACTGTCAATAAATAGGCGCCAATCATCTGGAATATATTCAGAAAGTCCCATTTCTTTCATGAGTCCCCTAATTTCGTGACAAAATACAAGATTGTCTTCTTGAGAAAAGAATGGTAGCAGATCTTTTTCTCTTGTACGGTAAAAGGTAATTTTGGTTCCTTGTTCCAGTAAATTTTTGTCGTTCAACCTAGAAGCCAGTACTTCAGAAGCTTTTTTCGATAAATTGAGATCCCTGGTGAGATCATTTAATTCATTTTGATTGAAGCGTTGAGGAACTGATGACGTCCCCTCATAGTCACTGTTAGTTTCATTAGCATCAGAACTTTTATTAGCATCAGAAGAGCGATCAGAGGGAAAATATTCGTCATCAGAGATATGTGGTAGCTGATGAAATGTTGGAATCGGTATTTCATCTGAGTGCGGGTTAGGGCGTATTGCCAAGTCTAAATTGGGATAAGTCCACTTACTGCGGTTATTTCGATTGATTCCATTAGTATTTACTAAACAGAAATAACAATCATTGAAGTGGTTTTTTGGTTCTCTCCAAACCATTGGTACGCCGAATTTTAGACATTTTCTTTTCCCGGTAGTCCACTGCCGTAAATGCTCTTTACAAGTTTTACATACGAGATGCGGGGCCCACGTTTTGTCCTGATCACCAAGCTTAACTCCAAAGTATCCAAGATACGCTCGCTTTACAAAGTCAGTAATAGTTTGTCTGTTTTGTTGAAACATGTATTCTCCGCATATATAGCAAAACACATCAGGTTGATTTACACAACTTCTTCTTGAACTGGAACCTGAACTCATTTTAATTCTGTTCAATAACACAAAAACACTCTTTTCTTAACATAAAATAACACGCCGAATTCGATCTACTCTCATTAGTAAGAACGCACAAACTGACGAGACTTACCCGAGTTAGGTGATTAAAAGGGTCAGTTCAGGTACCTGATAGGCAATGGTTCCACTATTTATAGATTTACCTGGAATTTACTCAATTACAGACTGACAATAAAACCATTGTACCTACATTAATGAATATATAATAATTTTAGAACTCTCATAAATGAATATACTGAATAAAAACCACATTGGTAGATAAGTTGATGTATCTAAAAAAGTAGAGCTGATAGAGAAAAACGGATTGCATGTATCGATTTAGCGTCCCAAATATAGTTAAAATCAGCTCTAAAATCCCAGGCACCAAAACAAAAATATTTTTTTGTTGCCCTGTGTAATGTAATGTTAATATCTTCTCTAGCTGATCGCCTATTATTTTATACTTTTGCTCTCTCAAATTTACCATAGGCGTACTCTTAAGTTTAACTAACAAATATTTACTTATCATGGTAATGATAAATCAGTTTGGCGACTTCTTGTCGCCATCAAGAAGTTTACAATCAATCAATCAATTGAGCCATTAGTAAGTGTACATAGTAGATCTTTTATTGAGAATTGATTATTGTTAAACTACGACTTGTATTAAACTCATAGGCAGAGCTAAAAGGCAAAGCAAGATAATAATAAAAATAGTTTGTTTACAACAATTGGCTGGGATTCAATTTTTTTAACCATAACAAACGAGTACCTCGTGCGTAGAGGTAAATTTAAAACTGAGTCGCTACATTTTCAAAACATTTCAAAGGTTGTAAATGGCAATAGAAGTTACTGAACTATACTATCTGCTTTAAATACTCCAGTTTTAGGCAGGCTACGTGTCGGTTAATATCTAATCTTTCTAATCAATAGAATAAATAATACCTATAGCGTGATACAATACACACCTATCCAAAACTAATGTTTGCGTAACATAAAATATTAGTTAGTTTATATCTTATCGGTAATATTTACAAGGTGTACAAAACTTGAAACTCACCGCTGTGAGAAATTAGACGGTAGATGAATGTTGTACATACAAACATATATATATATATATATATATATATATATATATATATATATATATATATATATATATATATATATATATATATATATATATATATATATATATATATATATATATATATATATATATATATATATATATATATATATATATATATATATATATATATATATATATATATATATATATATATATATATATATATATATCTATATATATATATATATATATATATATATATATATATATATATATATATATATATATATATATATATATATAGTCTATGTTAAATCCACTTTGCGATTCCGATCTACTACTACTTTCTTTATCCTGTTATTTCATAAATTTTGACAACTGTGTTCAGTTCAGTATAGTAATTTCTCTGTAATTATTGCATTCCTTGTGATCTCTCTTTTTATAGATTGGTGTAATAAATGATATTCCCCATTCGGCCCGAAATTTTTCTTCTTTTCATGCATTATTAATTATTTCTAGCAATATTGTTTTCCCTTTTCTCCCCATGTATTTAATCATTTCAGACGTTATCTTATCGCTGCCTGAGATATTCCCATTTTTCAATTTTCTTATAACTTCTTCCAACTCGTACCATTCTATCTGTTCCCTATTTTCTGTTTCTTCCATATTCTGTTGTTCCAATTCTTCATAAATTGTAGTCTCTTTTTCTTCATTACCCCCTAATAGTTCTTCAAAGAATTCTTTCCATCTTTCCATTATTGCTTTCTCTGTTGTTAGGATTTCTTGGTTATAGGTTGGTCTTTCCTGAACGATTTAGGGACTCTGTAAAATAGCTTTTGATTGATTTTCTTTACTATTTTCTTCCATTTTATCTCAGAATTCTTTCCATGACTGTTCTTTTGCTTCTCTTACCAACTCTTTAACTCTTTTCCTTTATATAGTTCATATTATTCTGGTGTTTTTGTTTTGAGATATTTTTTCCATTCTTTCTTGTTTCCAATAACTTCTTCTTGGATATTATTTTTCCACCAAGCTGTTTGTGTTTTACTGTTGCTTGCGTGCACACTCCGCATACTTTGGTAGCCCCGTCCAGGATTATATTCTTGAAGATGCTCCATTTTTCTTCTAAATTTGCATATTTTATATTTCTGGATCTTTTTTCGAATTCCTCATCAGTTATTTGTCGACATTTGATCATAATTTCTTCATTTCTTAGTTTATATGTCCTTATTGATTTGTAATTTCTTATTGTTGTTATTCTTATGCGCTTCAACTCGTCACTCCTCTCACGGTTCTAATCGAGAACTCTTTAATATGGACAACCTCATTCCCTGAGGAGTGCACTTTCCAGCACTTCATTAAGTACAATCTGCGACGAATCGACACTTAGATGAATCGCTATTTACGTACACGAGCCCATTCTGCGCTGCTTAAGAATCCCGAAAAATCGCTGTCCTCTCCTATATCTCGAAAAGTACTGGTCAAAAAATTTTGAAAAAATTCTGAAATATTCTCCACAGGGTGTAGATTGAACGAAAATTATCACGAGTGTATATATAAAAAAGGTCATTAGTTTTCAGGAAAGATCAGAAAAAAAACTTCGTTGAAAACTCATTTGGAGTGTGTTATGTTGTGAAGTCATTGATCATTTTATACCTCCGTAACAAAAATTTTTATTTGAAAAGCAACCATGTACGGAACATTAATTGTGCAAGTTCAACTTGCACTTAACCGGTTATTTTAACTTCTTGCCCTTTTTTATATTTTAGCAAAACTTAGTTTGTCGTGTACAAGCTTTTGCTCGGAATGAATTGCGCTCAAGAATTAAATGTATTATAATATCTACACCCTGTATAGATGCGCAAATAGCTATCGCGCCGTGCGCTTTCCTGCCCGCAGAGAAACACATCTTTTAAACGTAGCGTTTCAGGAAAAACCGAAAAAATCACTTTTCGTGTAGGTTTTATCTTAACCGCAAAAGCCAATTATTACAAGTAAGAATAATATTTTAATTCTATATTTCCTTTTTTATATATATGTTTTGTGAAAGGGTTTGTGCAACAATAAAAAAATAATAATAAAATAGTGTGACATATTTTAATCACGTGTAAGTTTCTGTAAAATACAATTTTAAAAATCATAAAACTAAAAGTTATACCATTTTTTTTTAAATAATGTGTTTAATTTATTTTTGTTGTTCTATATTGTTTTCTTCAATAAGGGTAGCACTGTTATCTTCTGTAACTTTAAGGACAAACTCTAAGGGATGACCTTCCACTTGAAGGGCAAATTTTAATGTCGTGTCTTGTGTGATCTTATCAGTTATTTTTAGCCTATTTGCCGATAATAGGGAAATAACTAAGAAAATAAGTATTAGAAGTTATAGGATATTTTGTAACAATCATCTTTTTTGTATGTGTACGTTGACGATTGTAAATATATTTGTAATAAAATGTTCCGTAGTTGTTTTTAATACTAATCCTCGTTGGTTAAGTTTCAAATATTAATTTAAACATGTTTGCTCATAGTTCCAATTAATTAGTTAAACATAACAGAAAAATAGTATAGAAAGCAGGTGGTGTATGGAGACTTTTTGGACTGACTGTATATATCCGAAGTTTTTCTTATTTTTATGGTTGTTAGTAATTTCTTCATTTTGTTCATTCTTTCTAATACTTCATCTATGTTTTTTATTTTCTGTACATTTTGAAAAGATTCCAGTCGTTTCCTTGAGCCAGGGTCAAGGGTCCAGTACTCACATCCATACAATAGCATAAAGAATATACGCTCTCAACATTCTCATTCGGAGTTCCAGACTGAGACTTGCGATGGAAAAATTTTATCAGATTCATGTATGTTACTCGGGCTTGTTCGATTCGGGAAAATATTTTCTTTCTTGGATTCCAATTGTCATTTATATTGGTTCCCAAATATTTAAATGTAGAGGCCTGTTCTACAGTGTCGTACCTGATTTCAAGGGATTCCGATGTTAGATTTTTCTTTGTTATTACCATCCACTTGGTTTTTCTTATATTCATAGTTAATCCAAATCTTTCGCTGGCTATTACGACTCGATTGCTGGAGATCTTCGATAATATTTGCTAACAGAACAGCATCATCAGCATACCGTACGTTGTTCAGGGTACTCCCATTAGGTGTTATTACTTTAATGGATTCATAGATGGCCTTATTAAATACAGCATCAGAATAAAGATTGAACAAAAGTGGCGAGAGAATGCACCCCTGTCTTACACCTTGGGTTATTTTTATACTTTGCTTTTGGACTTTTCCAATTTTAACTTTCACTGATTGATTCCAGTACAGATTTTTAATAATATTTAGAACTTTTTCGTCTATATTTGTTGTTTCTAGAATTTTTGTTAATTTCTCGTACATCACACAGTTGAAAGCTTTATTGTAACCTATACAACATGCATATACATCTACATTCATATTTTACAACGCTGGACCAGTACATTTAATGAGAATAAAGCTTCCCGTGTAACCATGCCTTTTCGGAATACGAATTGTGTGTTATCCATTTCTGCTTCGTATTTTCTTTATATTCTGGTATGGATGATTCCCAAGAATATCTTGAGAACGTGCCACGTTAAACTTATTAAGCGATAATCGTCACATTTTATTGATTTTGACTTTTTAGGAATTGGGATGAAAGTCGACTTTAACCAGTCAAGAGGAAGTTGTCCAGTTTCTGATTCTGATCACTAATTGATAGCCTTTCTCAGAATTTTCGACATAACTGAAAGCAGTGCGGCTGGTCGGTGGTTGTTTGGCAAGATCTTCTTGTCTTTTTTGGGTATCGGCTGAACTGTAGCGCATTTCCAGCAGAAAGCAAATAATCCCTTACTGTAGGATAGGTTGAAAAGTGTACAAAAACTGGTATTAGTTCTCTCGCTCATTTTTGAGTACTGGCAGGTATTCCATCAGTGCCAAAATTATTGGGGCAGGCGAGGGGTTTAGCTTTAATTCCTTAAATGCGTAATCCTTGATTTCGTCGATAATATCTTTGCATCTGCTCCGGATACGAACAAAGATGTTACGTTTTATGACGTTAGGATTTTCATGCTATTATCGGCACGCAAGATATTTAGAAGTAACAGCTTCTTTGCATTTTCCTTAGAGCCAAGGCTAGTCGTTGGAAGGAATTTCTTCGAAAAAGAGATTTAAACTTTCATGCCAGCTAAAATGACATCGGAAATACAGTGAAGTCCGTTTATAACGAACTCCAAAAAATGGTTCGCTATATCCGAAGTTCGTTACAAACAGTAAACAAAATCTAATATCATTTTTCACTATTTTTTTATTTAGATTAGGTGCTAATGCTTAGAAAAATGAATAATACTCGTAATAATTATTAAATAAAAGTTCAAAGGAAACTAAAACAAGCACACTAATTATTATTATGTATGTTGGTACATATACGAGTATAAACGAAAACATTAAAATACGTAGTTTATTCAATAAAATCAATAATTTTTGTTTGTACAATTTTACTTGAAAAAGAAATGGTGTTTATATAATTGTCAAGGTCACAAAAACTATTCCATATATGTTCAGGAACTTCACGAAAATTGCGAATTTTCTTAATCATTTCTGAAATGGATAAATAGTATCTCCTTCTCCAAGCTCGTCTTCGTCGTCATTATCGCTTACAATCTTTCCAGAAGTCAATGATGTCACAATTTGATTCATCAGTTAATATTTCTCTCGTCATTAATTCATTATCAGCACATACATATTCTTCAGAATTAACGTGATTAAACATCTTTTTAATCTCGATTTCCACTGTACTTTGTTGAATGTCAGCATCGTAAAAAATTCTAGACAATCAATAGGATCTTCTCGATGTTTTTCAATCCACTGAATCAACGGTAGCTCATCATCTGAGTCATATCTACATTCGTTTCTTAAAAATCCGCCATGCTTAAAACAGTTTGCAATGGTTTCTCTACTGACTCTTTGCCAAGCCATATGGATAAAGTGTATATCGTCCAAGAGAGTTACAGAAAAAATGTCGATCGTCTCTAACATTTTCATAAGTAAAATCTTTCTATAATGGCATTTTACCGAATGTATCAAACCTTGATCCATAAGCTGGAGCTTTGTACTTGTGTTTGGAGGCATAAAAAACAATTTTATTTGCTATAGATCAACTTCAGGGTGCGCTAGACAGTTGTCAATCAAAAGTAATATTTTTCTGTTTGTGAATTTTAATTCTTTGTCCCATTTGATCAGTCCGTTTTTAAAAATTTCTGATGTCATCCAGGCTCTACTGTTTGATTTGTACTTTACTGGTAAATGTTTATTTTTAAAACACCTCGGATTGGCGGACTTTCCTATCACCAACAATTTTCTTTTCTCTGCTCCAGATATATTTGCAGTTACCAACACAGTGATCCTTACTTTTGATAATTTTCCACCAGCAAATTCTCTCCGACAAACTTTAATGTCTTGTCAGGCGTAATCTTGGAAACCAACTCCGATTCATCCACATTAACAATGTCCACATTCATAACTTTCTCGACTTTCCGGCCATACATTTGCCAACCACTGATCAACAACAGTCATATCCATTCCTGCAGTTTCTCCTACTAGCTTACCCCCACTAAATTATGTCGTTTTTTAAATCGCTCAATCCAACTTCTAGAACAGTTAAACTCGATGTTCTCTATTTTTCTTCCCAATTCACTAGCTTTATCTTGTAAAGTATAGCCGCTACTAGGAACGTGTTCATGTTGTTTTTGACTAAACCATTTAAGGACTCCTTTATCGACTTGGTCATGTGTAGATTTTCTTACTTTTTTACAACTAAAGTTTCTTTTATCATAGATTGATAAGATTTCTTGCCTCTTCTTCCATATGGTAGAAACCGTAGATTTAGTTAAATTCAACTGTTTGCAGATATAAACTTAAACATTCACTTTGCTACTGATCAAATATGCATTAGAACCGCATAACACAAGGGAATTGAAAATAATACTGCTTGAACTAGCGACGCGGCGGAAACAAGTAGAATAGGGGCTCCCAGCGAGTTTCGATGAATTCCGTAGATCAAGTCGCGCGACATCGAGCACAGGTAGTGGCAAGTTCGTTATAAACGGGTACAAAACATCCAAATTTGGTTCGCTTTATCCGGAAGTTCGTTATAATCGGGCTCGTTATACCCGACAAAAATTTGCATTGGTCTTATGAAAGTTTTTTCGTGCGTTATAAAATAGTTCGTTTTAACCGGAAATTCGCTATAAACGGGTTCGTTGTAAGCAGACTTCACTGTATTTCGGAAAAATAGGGTGATATTGGTTATTGTAACATTTGAGTACTCAAGGTGTTTAGTAAGTAATAACAGTTCCCAAGAAATTGGAACACACTTTTCAAGCAATTAGATAACTTCTGCCATCCTAACTACTTTCCCAAGTGTTATTAACACTTTTTAAAGGAAATCTACGATTTAAAGAAACTCCTTGAAAATTTATGATTTGCATAACGGTAAACTAAACAGATGCAGTGCTATTTGCATACATTCCCAAAGTCACGTATCCTATTTTACAAAACATAAACATATTTGCTAATGTGATTCAAAAAATAAATAAAGCGAATAATCTATTAGAAGAAAAAACACACCCACTGGTAATAACTCTGGATTTAAATCGTTTTATTACTGAAATTAAAACAGTTTGGAATGTGTTTTTATTTTAGTATTTAATTGGGTACATCATATTTGTACCTCTGGATATAAAGCAGATTTTAGGACGACTTAAGGACCGTGAGAAGGACATTACGCAACTTTTAGACAATTTTTAAAATAACTCAATTTTTAGGGACGATTTTTTTATGAGCACAGCACATTCCCCGCAGAGAAATCTCTGAATTTCCACAGGTTGTACTCGATAAGGAACACAATTTGTAGTAGTTTATTTTAAAAGCATGAGGTGCTCCATTTAAGAATTCTTAAAGATGGAGGACGAGGAGCGGCAAGCGGAACCTTATATGGATGTGCTGTATCCGTACCTCTTTCACAAAGAATTTATTGAATACACTGAAGATACTAAACTTTCTTTACAATGTACCGGAAAATTCCACACTGATGAGTGTATGATGTTGCCAAAAAAATCGCAGAATATCATCGAACAAAATAGGACAAGTTTGGTTTAATAAAGTTTTTTAAAAATTAAAAAGCAATTGTCTCAATTTTGACTTTAAAAAGCTTTTTCAACTACCTAATATCATGCAATCCACTAGCAAATTTCAAATCGAAAGAGGAGGCGCCAGCGAGATACGCTCTCTCTCAAGCTTTTCGTAACATTTCTAGAAAGTACGAGGCTGGTTTGAAAAGTCCGTGCAAAGTCTGAGAGATGGCACCACCGGCGCGTATCGAGGTCATGTTTAGTTAGTAGCATCTCTTGAATGAACGCACACCAAGTTTCAGCCATATTGGTCTATTTCTTTGTGTTTGGCATTCGTGTGAATCAAGGAAGTCGAGTGATTTTCAAGAAATGGACGAAAAAGAATTTCGTGTGGTGATTAAACATTACTTTATGAAAGGCAAAACGCCTCAGGAGACTAAAGAGAAGCTTGATAAACATTATGGTGACTCTGCACCTTCGATTAGAACAGTTTATAAGTGGTTTCGAAATTTTCGGACTGGCCATATGGGCACAAGTGACGCTGAACGTTCTGGACGGCCTGTGGAGGTTACGACTCCAGAAATCATTGATCAAATCCATGATATGGTGATGGATGACAGAAGAGTTAAGATGCGTGAGATTGCTAGTGCTGTGGGCATCTCGACTGAACGGGTACATAATATTTTGCATAAACATTTGGACATGAGAAAGCTATCCGCAAGATGGGTGCCGCGATTGCTCACGCTTGACCAAAAACGGAATCGTGTGAAGTGTTGCAAGGATGGTTTGCAGCTGTTCCAGAAGAATCCGGAGGACTTTAAGCGTCGTTTCGTCACTGTGGATGAAACATGGATACATTACTATACTCCTGAGACCAAACAACAATCTAAACAATGGGTTACCAAGGGGGAATCTGCACCAAAAAAGGCGAAGACCGTTCCTTCGGCCGGAAAGGTTATGGCGACTGTCTTTTGGGATTCGCAAGGGATAATCCTCATCGACTATCTGGAAAAGGGTAAAACTATTACAGGTGAATATTACTCATCGTTATTAAACCGTTTGAAAACCGAGCTGCAAGAAAAACGCCCGCGATTGGCCCACAAGAAAGTCCTTTTCCATCACGACAACGCACCAGCACACACCTCAGCAGTTGTGGTCGCAAAATTAATGGAAATAGGATTCCAACTCGTTTCACATCCCCCTATTCTCCAGACTTGGCTCCCTCGGACTACTATTTGTTCCCCAATTTGAAGAAATGGCTGGCGGGACAAAGATTTTATTCAAACGAGGAGGTGATTGCAGACACTAATGGATATTTTGCAGACTTGGACAAATCCTATTATTCGGAAGGGATCAACAAACTAGAACATCGTTGGACGAAGTGTATAAGCCTAAAAGGAGACTATGTCGAAAAATAAAAAAGGTTTACCCCAAACACATAAGTAGTTTTTATTTTTGCACGGACTTTTCAAACCAGCCTCGTATGCTACAATCAATAAAATACGAAAAAAATGGAGCTTAACATGAATGATGAAAAGTTAAATCATCTTTGTTTCTTCAGACGACGTTATCTTAATAACAGGATCTTCTCGACATTTTTCAATCCACTGAGTCAACGGTAGCTCATCATCTGAGTCATATCTACATTTCTTCCTTAAAAATCCGCCATGCTTAAAACAGTTTGCAATGGTTTCTCTACTGACTCTTTGCCAAGCCATATGGAGAAAGTTTATAGCGTCCAAGAGAGTTAAAGAAAAAATGTTACTTTTATAGATCGTCTCTAACATTTTCACAAGTAAAATCTTTCTATAATGACATTTTACAGAATGTATCACACCTTGATCCATAGGCTGGAGCTTTGCACTTGTATTTGCTGTAGATCAACTTCAGGGTGCGCTGGACAGTTGTCAATCAAAAGTACTATTTTTCTGTTTGTAAATTTTAATTCTTTGTCCCATTTGATCAGTTCGTTTTTAAAAATTTCTGATGTCATCCAGGCTCTAGTGTTTGACTTGTACTTTATTGGTAAATGTTTGTTTTTAAAACACCTGAGACTGGCGGACTTTCCTAGCACCAATAATTTTCTGTTCCAGATATATTTGCAGTTACCAACACAGTAATCCTTACTTTTGATAATTTTCCACCAGCAAATTCTGTCCGACAAACTTTAATGTCTTATTAGGCGTCATCTTGGAAAACAAACCTGATTCATCGGCATTAAAAATGTCCACATATTCATAACTTTCTCGAATTTCCGGCCATACATTTGCCAACCACTGATCAACAACAGTTATATCCATTCCTGCAGTTTCTCCTACTATCTTACCCCCACTAAATTATGTCGCTTTTTAAATCGCTCAATCCAACTTCTAGAAGAGTTAAACTTGGTGTTCTCTATTTTCTTTCCCAATTCACTAGCTTTCTCTTGTAAAGTATAGCCGCTAATAGGAACATGTTCATGTCGTTTTTGACTAAACCATTTAAGGAATCCTTTATCGACTTGATCATGTGTAGATTTTCTTACTTTTTTACAACTAAAATTTCTTTTATCATAGATTGATAAGATTTCTTTCCTCTTCTTCCATATGGTAGAAACCGTAGATTTTTGTTTGCAGATATCACTCTGTTTAACTCCATTTTCTATTTTCCTTATAATATCGTGTTTATCTCTTAAAGTAAACGCTTTACGTTTTTGTGTATTCATTTTAAAATAAAAACTTAAATGTTCACTTTGCTACTGATCAAATATGCATTAGAACCGCATAACACAAAAAGTGAATTGAAAATAATACTGCTCGAACTAGCGACGCGGCGGAAACAAGTAGAATAGGGGCTCCCAGCGAGATTCGGTGAATCCCCTAGATCAAGTCGCGCGACATCGAGCCCAGGTAGTGGCAAGTTTGTTATAAACAGACGCAAAACATCCAAATTTGGTTCGCTTTATCCGGAATTTCGTTATAACCGCTTTCGTTATAACCGTTAAAAATTTGCATTGGTCTTATGGAAGTTATTTCGTGCATTATAAAATATTTCGTTTTAACCGGAAATTCGCTATAAATGGATTCGTTATAAGCAGACATCACTGTATTTCGGAAAAATAGGGTGATATTGGTTATTGCAACATTTGAGTACTCAAGGTGTTTAGTAAGTAATAACAGTGCCCAAGAAATCGAAACACACTTTTCAAACAATTTGATAACTTTTGCCACCATAACAACTTTTCCAGGTATTATTAATAGTTTGGCGTGGTCTTCCTCGCTTTCTTTTTCCATGAGGGTTCCAATTTAAAATCTTTTTAGGCAGTCGGTCTTTTAACATTCTCTGTACATGTCCGTACCATACCAACTGTTGGGTTCTGATTTCGTCCACTATATCGTGCTTTATTTCTAAAGCTCGCCTTATCGTGTCATTTGGTATGCGGTCTTTCTGGATTTTCTGGCTGCTCGTCTCCAGAAATCCATTTCTGTAGCTTTTAGTATTTTTTCTGTTCTTTCCTTTAATGGCCACACCTGGGAGCTGTAAGTTATTATACTTTTCACTATTGAGTTGTAAATTCTCTTCTTATTTTCAATGGTTATGTTTTTGTCCCATAGTATACTATTAACCATTGCAATTGCTTTTCTTCCTTGGATATTCCTCTCGAATATTGCTTCTTCCAGTGTTCCGTCCCTAGATATTCTCGTTCCCAAATACTTATAACTGGCACAGTGTTTGATGGTGTGTCCTGGGCCCACATGTACTCGGTCTTTTTAATATTGACTTCTAGGCCCCATTTTTCATATTCATCCATAAGTTTTCGTGTCATGTATTCCATATCATCGATGTCCTGAGCGACTACTACCTGGTCATCTGCGAATGATAGCGTGTACAATGTAGTATCGTCATCCAGTGGTAATCCCATACTGCTGCATTTCCTTTTCCAGTTCTTCAGTGCACTCTCCAAATAGATTTTAAATAGCGTTGGGATATACAGCAGCCCTGTTTGAGACCCTTTGTGACCGGGAACCCTGTTGTTATACCATATTTGGTTTTCACACTACTTCTTGCGTCTTGGTATAAGGATTTTACGGCTTTAATTATTTCGGTGCTTACATTACTCTGTTGTAGTGTTTCCCACAATCTCATTAGGGGCACGCTGTCGTAGGCCTTTTTTAGATCAACAAACAAGACATGGACTTCCTGATCAAATGCGGTTTTCTTTTCTAGGATTTGTGTCAGTGAGAAGAGATGGTCTATTGTGGATCTTCCTGCTCTATCCCCTCTATTAATAGTTACACATGTTAAAAGAAAATTTACAATTTAAAGAAACTCCTTGAAAATTTATGATTTTCATAACGGTGAACTAAAGATGCAGTGCTATTTGCATACATTCCCAAAGTCACGTATGCTATTTTACAAAACATAAACATATTTGCTAAAGTGATTCAAAAAATAAATAAAGCTCATAATCTATGAGAAGAGAAAACACACCCACTGGTAATAACTCTGGATTTAAATCGTTTTATTACTGAAATTGAAACAGTTTGGAATGAGTTTTTATTTTAGTATTTAATTGGATACATCATATTTGTACCTCTGGATATAAAACAGATTTTAGGATGGACCCTGAGAAGGACATTACGCAACTTTTAGACAATTTTTAAAATAACTCAAGTTTTAGGGACGATTTTTTTATAGGCACAGCACCTTCCCCGCAGAGAAATCCCTGAATTTCCACAAGTTGTACTCGATAAAGAACACAATTTGTAATAGATTATTTTAAAACAGGGCTGTCAAGGTCATGCACAGTTCGAGCCAATTTCGGAGGTAACGCCTTCCGCTGCCCCCACCACTGCTAGACGTTAAGCGGCCGAGCCGCCGATCGCGGCTCGGCCGCTTACCAAACACAATGCGCTCCTCCTATGTCTCTCATAGCCGCTCCTGAGACTGCGCGAACGGCGGCAGCAGCAGTGGTGGAGGCAGCGGGAGGCGTTACCTCCGAAATTGGCTCGAACTGTGCATGACCTTGACAGCCCTGTTTTAAAAGCATGAGGTGCTCCATTTAAGAATTCTTAAGGATGAAGGACTAGGAGCGGCAAGCGGAACCTTACATGAATGTGTTGTATCTGCATCTCTTTCACGAAAGAGTTTATAAAATACAGGTAAGATACCAAACTTTCATTACAATGTACCGGAAAATTCTACACTGATGAGTGTATGATGTTGCCAGAAAAATCACAGGATATCATTGAACAAAATGGAACAAGTTTGGTTTAATAAAGTTTTTGGGAAATTGAAAAGCAGTTGTCTCAATTTTGACTTTAAAAAACTTTTTCAACTGTCTAATATCATGCAATCCACTAGCGAATTTCAAATCGAAAGAGGAGTGCGCCAGGGAGATATGGTCTCTCTCTCAAGCTTTTCGTAACACTTCCAGAAAGTATGCTACAATCAATAAACTAGTAAAAAATGGAGTTTAACATTGATGATGAAAAGTTAAATCACCTTTGTTTTGCCGACGACATTGTCTTAATAACAGACAATATGCAAAAAGCACAAACTCTGTTGCAAATGCTTCAAAAAGCTTCAGGAAGGGTTGGCTTAAAAATGAATCTATTCAAGACTCAGTTTATGACAAATCTTGTATTAAACTACATTACAAAACTGAATAAAGTGGAGATCGAGCAAGTAAACCGATATAAATACTTAGGACATGAAGTCAGCATATAATGAGACAACCAAACACATGAAATTCAGCGCAGAATAGGTCTCCCCTGGACGGCATGTGTCAAACTGGGCTATATATTTACATCTAATCGTCTGATGTGTTTAAAAAGAAAAGTTTTTGACAGATGCGTACTACCCGTTCTTGCGTACGGAGACGATACTCTCACATTGACGAAGAAAAATATTAACAAAATATGTGTAATGCAAAGAAAAATGGAGAGGTGAATGTTAGGCGTTACTTTTAGAGATCACATCCCAAATTACATTATCAGGAAAAGAACGGGGGTATAAGACGCAGTCAAATTTATTCCTCATATTAAACTGGACTGGACATGTTGCTAGGTTTAAGGATGGGCGATGGACAAAAAAAATTATAGAGTAGCGATCAAGATCCGAAGCCTATCGAAGTAGAGGTAGACCACCAAGTCGGTGGATTGATGATTTGAAGAGAGTAGCTGGAGATTGGCTGCAAATGGCCCAGAACAAAAAAAGGTGGAAAGACTTGAGGGAGGCTTTCGTCCAGCAGTGGACAGTATAAGCCAATGATGATGAATATTATGCAGCTCCTCCAATCTGACGTACGCCCTAGCCGAGCAAACACATCTCAATAGTTTTTGTGTGCATTATAGTTCGTGCATTTGTGAGTCGAACATTCTACACTGCAGAGATCTTATTACTTGTTTATATATAGTTAATTTATAGTCTGATCAATCAAGACTATTCATACGATTCAATCGGCTGTCAATACAGTGTCGGTGATCTGAGTTTTAAATGACAATTTTAAAAGTCAAAATAGAATTTAAAATTTTTCATCCGGTTTGGTAATTAACGAAAAATACGGATATATTAAATGTGTATGATGTGTAAAACACCCTAGTTTTTACTTGTGAAGGACATTTACCTCTCTGCACAAATCCAACGTCTATTATCACCTATTTTTATTTTTCAGGTTGCTATTAAATTATTTCGTGAGTAAATTTACTTTATGAAAAGTTTACAATTGTTATCTGTTAGTTATTTGAAGTTTGTGTAATGTTTGTAATGAAATTACAATACACACTTAACACAGCTTTATCAAATTTACATATAAGGCATTATAAAAAACTGTAAAAAGGTGCACCGTAGAACTCGTTAAATAAAATTTTAAAATAGAGAACTGAAATATAATACTTTTAAAAACAGAAAGATATTTCATGACGAGGGTATAAAGTATGAATAGGAGATATAAATTGTATAATCCAATTATAATATGATTTATCAAATCAAACTAATAGATAGATAGATAAGTCTATATTTGTCCTGCAAAATTTACAGTGAATGTTGCCCAAGGGGCTTGGAAAAATCCATGTTTCGTCTATGAAAACAAGCTGACGGGCAATGTGTGCATTTTTGCTTTCAATATAAAGTCCTGGACTAAATTAACGCAACAATCTGAAAATTAATTTATCTTTTTCTTATGTCAGTTTTAAAGTTTATCGAGTAATTGAATAGTAGGCTATGCATATTTTGTTTCGTTGTTCATGACAGAAATCAAAATAATTCGTTTAGATTTACAGTTTTAAAGAATTTTTTAGAAGATAAACAATTTTCTGTAATAATGCGATAGATTTTCTTTAAAAGTAAGCTTATAATTGTTTCAAAGTAATACGTTTTTGTGGTAGACCGTTTTTTTTTTGACCCTGAAGAATTATAAAAATGAATCGAGCAAGGAATTTAACTGAACACGAGGTATTGCGAGCCTCAATTTTATTGGACGAGGGATATTGTCAGAGTTATGTTGCCAATTTGTTAGGCAAACATCGTTCCACAATAAGTCGTATGGTAAGACGCTTGAATGAAGTAGGAACTTATTCTAGAAGGCTAGGGCAAGGGCGAAAACGATGCACTAGCGACCTAGATGAACTTTTTATAAGACAATATGCTTTACGAAACAGGACTGTCACTAGTTCTATAATAAGAAACGAACTCGAAGCTGTTCGCAATGTGGCAATTTCTTCTAAAACAGTTAGAAGACGGTTAAATGAAGCTGGATTAAACAGTAGGAGACCAGCCACTGCGCCCTTGCTTACTAGAAAGAACAGAGTTGCCAGGTTACGTTTTGCTTGAAATCACGAAAACTGGTCTGTGGATGATTAGAAACAAGTTTTCTTCACAGATGAAATAGGGTTAGTCTAAAACATCCAGATGGTCGTGAGCGAGTATGGCGAAGACCAGGAGAGAGTTTTGCTCCTTGCAATATCTCTGCAAGGATTCCATTCGACGGTGGCTCTGTTATGTTCTGGGGTGGCATCTGCTTTGATGCTGTCCGTACGAGATCCATAAATGCTGACTACTATCTTGAGAATATTGTAATAGAACATGTGATGCCTTTCGGTCATTTTGTGGGACCCGATTTCCTGTTTATGTAAGACAACGCTCGGCCTTACGTGGCTAGGGAGGTACTCGATTATCCTAATCAAGTTGATATACCGATTATACAATGGCCACCAAAAAGCCCGAATCTGAATCCGATAGAACATGCATGGGATCACCTTAAGAAAAATGTGAAACGTCATATACCTGCACTTAGAAACCTGAGGGAACTTGAAAATGCAGTTATCACAGAATGGGAGCAAAGTCCTCAAGATTTTATCCAAAATTTAATTAGAAGCCATGCCTAGGCGCATAAACGCTGTCATCCGAAGTAGAGGAGGCAACACACGCTACTAGTGTCCCAGTTACACCATTAATTTTGTTACTAGTGTCCCAGTTTATTTTTTCATTATTACATAATTTCAACGATTTTGTTATTAGGTCTTAAGAATAATTTTAATTCGAATCTTATAGAGAAATTTGGTAGCTAATTCACTTTTAAAGTAACCGAATAATTTTTTTCTAACTTTTAGTGCAACCAATGTTCATAAAAAATTATTAAAATTAATTCATTATAGAGAATTGTATGATTTAATATATCGTTGCGTTAATTTTGTCCAGGAGTGTACTTTCTAAGGTAACCTGCCCTCATTGAACAAATTCTTGGTGTCTCCATTAACGCTCGTCTGTTGTCATCTTTCTTAAATTTGAAACCCAAATCCAGAATTAATGTTCGAAGAGTTCCATAACTGACATTAATTATCTATTTTTGTCGCAGTTCTTTACGTAAGTTGTTAATAGTAACATGTTTTTCTGAAAGTACAATTTGATTTACTTTCGATTTCACTTAAACCGATAGATATTAATAGTTACTTACTTTGCGCAGACATATCATATAATGTATTACGAATGTTCATTTTAGAACTTTCACTCAGATCATGGGTCTTAGCTTGTTTCTTTGGTCGTGATTTTCCACGTGTTGAAAGCAATTCATTTTTATCACTACGAATTTTGATGCTCGCTACAGTTCTCGTACTAATCTGTAAAGCAGCAACGATTCTCTGGAACCAGAACATTGTAAACACATTAAAAAGATATACCTATGTGATTTTTTTACCTCTTGTACAGCATTAAGAGATATAAAAGGACCCTTGTTATCCCTTTCCGATGTAAAAAACATTATTAATTTCGCCACAAAATCACAAAAAAATTAAACATGAAGGTGACGAAACCTCAATCCGCCAAAGAATTATCGATTATTTTTATTGCCTATAAACTCGGCGGTACTGGCTTCTAAAACATGAAGCTATACCCAAATTCGAGGTTGTTCACTGTCTTTTTGCATATGTACAAATAACCAAGACAGATAATAGAACGAATGTCGTAAATACCTTCAGATGACAGAAGACCTACATTTTTAAGTTTTTAAATATACTTAACATGTTGACAAGGAGAATAATATAGACGGATGTTTACACTATATTCATCGAATTATTGATCGGACTATATTAGCAGGACTTAATGAAAATCTCGAAGATCTCCAACAATCCTTACATTGTTATTAACATTTTTTGGTGTAGGTAGCTGCTGTATTTTTTATGTACTAGTTATAAATTTCATTTTACATTAGTAAATACGTAAGTTTTGATACATGTAGTAGAGTAACAACTTGAAATAAAAGTAACATTTATTAATTTTGTCTATATTATTAAAATTACCATTCGATATTTATACTTCTGAACGGAAGTATTCTGTATGTGGGCAATAATATTAATTACCTGTTTATTTAAAAGAATGATCTTTTATTGATTTTGGCGTAATTACACAATGGAATTTGAAAAGAAACAGCACCAGCCTGGCGTCAAAACGTAATGTTGTAAAAACGACGTTAACCAAAGGTAATCAAATTTTAATTGTACGTGTTCCATTAAAACATGTACGTGATGATAATCTTCTAGTACAGGGTGTGTCATTTGGTAATTAGCATGCACCGTGCGAAGAAAGTACAGGGTGTGTTTTTAAGTGGGGACGTATTTTTACTTAGTCACAGTCTCGCCAAATACAGGGTGTCCCAGTATTCAGTGTATATAGAGTTACTGTGGATTTCTGGGATGAAAATATGACCATTTAACCCAACTTATTTTAGCCCAAAAATTCGTAATTTTTGAGATACTCTTCTCATTTGTATTCATTCATTATATAAATAAGAAGAGTACCAGTGAGTGCGTCATTGAATATCACCTCCGAATAGAGGTTGAACAACAAAGGCGATAGAATACAACCCTGACACACTCCCCGTTTGATTTTAATTTCATCCAACAGCTGATGCTGCAACCGTACTTCAGCTGTCTGATGCAGTACAAAGTGACAATGATACGAATGTCTTTGTCGTCTATACAGGTCGTTTTTAAAATCTCTAGAAGTTTTTCGTGGTGTACCTTGTCGAAGGCTTTTTTACAGTCAATTGAACAAAGGAACACATTTTGATTGACATCGCGACACTATTGGGTACTTAAATAAATATTTGGCAAAGTGAACTGTTTTAGTATTACTTGCAAAAAAGTGTTCCAACTTAAAAAAAAAACCTGTAACTATTAAAACAATATTGACTGAATCTTCCAACAAAAACGTACAAGTGACTGGGCAATCGTTATTTAAACGTTACATGTTACTTAGTATATATAAATACTGTTTTTTTGCAGAATGTCTCAAGTTAGTGGAAACCTAGCTAGACCCCAGCTGCGTGGCCTTCTCCATAAAACAATTAAAAGAAACCTTATTTTAGCGGCCATTTCCGTTACCATTGCCGGAGTATACGTAAAATTCGTTCACAACGACGGCAGGAAAACAAAATATGCCGAATTTTACAAGTAAGTTTGGGAATAATCCTTTTACAGGCTTTTTTTGACACAATATACGCGCTGTACAGCAAATCTATAGATCGTTACAGGAGTGGCACTTGTGCGTAGAGTGACGCGCGTGCGGAAAAAGCGATTCACGTTGGCCTTGAATCGTTGCAAGTTGTATTCGGTGGGAAACACAGTCCTCTGAACCTCATACGGATGTGATAGCATGCAGCGTTCTGGGAGGAATTAAGCGGGCTACATCTATCGAACATTTTCGATGAAAATACTTGTAGAATAGACTCAAATTGCCAACTGTTTTTCGATGTTCTAAGGCAGGGGTGCTCAAACGGTCGATCGCGATCGACAAGTCGATCGCGAGTGCTTTTTAAGTCGATCTCCAGAAAAAAATTCCGATATAGAACTATTCACAGATTTTGTTTTAGGTAACTAAAACAAAATGTAATGAATAAGATACTAAAATTTATTCGATCCACAATTAGGCCAGAATAACCCCCTCATCACTTTCTTTTATGGTAATAACCCCCTGCTAGCGGCAAAAGGCGGTTTTATCAAAGGAACGCGCGGTACTTGTCAAAGAAAAGCCGCGTTTTTGATTCCCGTCGATTTTTCTAGAAACTTCGGGCGGCGTGTTTGACGGGAACATTCGAGACTTCGCTCGCGCCGATATAAATGTTGCGCCTGCAGGAATAGGAGTCAGCCTGAGTTGTAACTTGAAGGCGATACATCGATACAAAGTTTATTAATAAATAGTCCAAAATGAGTGCGGCGAAGGAAAGTAAAACTTATCATTTTAATAACGATTGGGAGGAAGAATTTTTCTTTTGTATGGTAAAGGATAAGTGCATTTGTCTCATTTGCCGTGCGTCAGTTGCAATACCTAAGCGTGGGAACTTAGAGAGGCATCATAAAACGGTTCATAAAAACTATGAAAAGGATTTTCCGTCACAGAATGAATTAAGAAAACGAAAAGTACGTGATTTGATAACTTGTTTGAAAAAAGAACAAACCATGTTCACAAGACCAGCCAAACAATCAAAAGCTGCAATGATCGCGTCATTTAAAATATCTCATATATTGGCGAAACACAAGAAACCATTTAACGATGGATTGGTTGTGAAGGAAGCATTTATTGAAGCGGGTGAGACTTTATTTGGAGATTTTAAAAATAAAACAGAGATTATGTCTGCTATTAGAGAACTTCAGTTATCTCGTCCGACTGTCACAAGGCGTGTTGAAGTCATGAGTCAGGACATGGCAGATAAACTAAAACATGATATCATGGAATGTACATACTTTTCTTTACAATTCGAGCAATCCACCGATATGACAGACACTGCCCAGCTGTGTATTTTTTATTCGAATAGTATTCAATGACATGTCGGCTAAGGAAGAGTTTTTGACAATGATTCTTCTCCAATATATCAACTAGTGTGCATTACAACCGATGGAGCATCAGCAATGACTGGAAACAAAAACGGTTTTGTGGCATTGTGTCGAGCTAATGATGATTTCCCTTCATTTTCCTCCTTCTATTGCATTATACATCAACAAGTTTTGTGTTCAAAAGTTCTAAACATGGAGGAGATTATGGGCATTGCAATAAAAATTGTGAATTCTATCCGTGCACGTAGCTTGCAACGACGGCTCTTTAAATTGCAGTTGGAAGATAGTGAGTCAGCTGAACACACTGATTTAGTTCTTCGCACGGACGTCAGGTGGTTGAGTCGCGGAAAATTCCTAGAAAGGTTTCAAGAATTATTGCCCGAAATAATAGCTTTTCTGGACGAAAGAGGTGATGACACTCAGATGCTGAAAAACGGAAAATGGCTGACTGATTTGGCATTTTTGACAGACATCACAATGCTTTTATACACCATTAATTTGGAGCTTCAAGGTAAAGGAAAAACTATTATTGAGATGATTAGCGCAATAAACGCATTCAAAAGTAAATTGCAACTTATGATAGATCAACTGAAAAGAAAGGATCTGAAAAATTTTTCCGTCTTTGAAAGCAAGGATTCCTCAGTTGAATTATAATATTTATGAGGCAGAATTATCAAATATTTTGGGTCAAATCGAAATACGTTTTTATGATTTCAGTAAATTGGCAAATATCGCATCATTTATGAGTTATCCTTTTTCGTGTAAAAACATTGAGGAATTAGCTACTGAAATAACAAGTCAGTTTAACATGGACTCATGTTCTGTTGAAAATGAGTTAGTGCAGATTATATCAGATATACATCTCAAAGCCACAGCATCTGATACAAAATTCTGGTGTTTGATATCTGAAGATAAATATCCGAATCTAAGGCAAATCGCCCTTCAACTGACGGCAATGTTTGGGTCAACTTACTTGTGCGAGTCTGCATTTTCTGAAATGAAGATAATTAAGTCAAAATATCGCAATCGACTAACTGACGAACATATGTCATCATGCTTGCGATTAGCACTCGGTAATTACGTACCATCTTATGAAAAGTATGCTGAGGACATGCAGTGCCACGCTTCAACATCCAAAGTCACTCTTTAGTTAAGTTTAGACACTAGAACTCGTTTGTTTTGTAAGAACCAATAAACTGGCAATTTTGAATAATTATGAGTTTTTTCATTGACATTTTAGAGCAGACCTACACTTACCTTGACTAAAAAAATTCATATTGTGCGGAAAACTAATATCTATGCCACAATACACCCTACCTAGACGACAATCCTGCATCACACTTACTTGCAGCCTCTCAGAGTCGATCGATCGTAGTCTAACAATATTGAGGTAGATCGCCAGCAGTTCAGGATTGAGCACCCCTGCTTTAAACAATTTCTTATAAATAATTATGCTAATAAACAGATATTCATAGAATTTATCTCCATAACAGCAAAATCTAAGCTTTTTACGAGCCCACCCAAGTTTTTTAGATGAATTTCGACCTGCTGCGTGAATTTTTAATCCATTTTTCCATTTTATCACAATTAAGAGCTAATCAGTTTTGTATTAAATTCCTAAAGAAAAATTAATATAATCCTAATAAATTGTCAGTAATAATAAAATAATTGAATTTTTGAAAAAATGAACAGCGAATTTAAATTTAACGAGTTAAATAATATTATATTAAGTTATTATAGAAAAAAAATTATTTGTAACAAAAATTAGTAAATTTTTAGCAAAAATGGATTAGAAATTCGACTTTAATATGTCAAAAAACATATGAACTCATGCATCACTGCTAGGTAATAATGCGAATAGGAAAACTCTACAGCTTCAAAGAACCAGGAACTATGGCAGATAATATTTTTTTACTTCTTTTTGGGTTCTAAACTAACTATATCTCGAATATCTATCAACTGGGTTTTGTAGCAGAAATAATGGTTAAATATGATGAAAAACGTTATTTTCTGAATCATATATTATGGTTAGATGAAAGTCATTTTGTCAGAAACTTACTTACAGAACCTAACAGAAAAAAATATCGTTACTGGGCTGTCGAGAATTCATACGACATTAGTCAAATTCAGAATCAAGGCCATTACGGCGTTAATGTATGGTGTGGGATAATTGAGAGACATTTGGTTGGATCATACTTTTTTGAAAGAATATTAACTGGAAATGGATACCTTAATTTCTTGGTTAATACTCTATCAGTTTTATTAGAAAATGTTCCCCTTATTTTAAGAAGGCATATGTGGTATCAATACGACGGAGTACCACCTCATAAAACTGCTGCTGTTAGAGAGTATTTAAATGAACGGTTTCAACAAAGATGGATAGGGGTTCGCAGCCCAGTTATTCAATGGGCAGCTAAATCACCAGATCTCATGCCGATAGATTTTTTCTTGTGGAAGATTCTTAAAGATATTTGAATACAAAACTGCGGCAAATAATACTGAGCACTTAAAGGCAAAAATATTAGATGCGTGCAATAGTATATCTAGAGAAGTTATTTACAAAGCAACTCATCAAACGTTAATGAAAAGAATGGAAAAATGCATGATAGAAGAAGGAAGACATATGAAAAACTTCTTTTGATGCTTTTTTTATTTTTTAAGTGTCGAACATTTAATTTTATAAATATGTAATAAGTTACGTAATGTTAAATGTTATATAGTTTTTTTGTGGTTTTAATAAAAATAATGTATTCTTGTTCTTTATTGTTCAAGATATTTTATTAAAGGAAAAACCTCCACAGCATAGTAACTAATATTATTATAATTACTGTCAGATTAAAGTATGGCAACCGCCTACTAGATAAATTGTTTGAAAACCGTCAAAACGTGCCATACGATCAATGGTAACCGCGATGACCAAAAAAATAATATTTTAGAGGGTTTTTGCTGTATAATTTTTTTGTAAAACAAATTAGAAAAAACAGTTTAAGGAAAAAATGTTGAAAAAAAGCAGGGCTTTCTAATGCCCAGCGTAGTTTTCACTACCCAATATCAGATACGTCAGTTGTCTTGACATGCACTATATCATTCTATATTAAAAAAAAAAATAAATATCCAACAATTTTCCATAAGTCGGGGCATGGCGTCTAAAAATGATCTCCCTGTACAGTAGTTTCTTATGGTTAACTGTATGGTAAGCAGCGCTTAAACTGTCACAATTCCTATCATCTGTCTGTCATCCTCAATGTACTTGGTAAAAGTAAAGGCCCGGCTCGTACTGGAGTTTCCAGGTTTAAAACCAACCTGTTTGGGCATGAGCCTAGGGTACATCTGTGCCTGTATTTGATATACAAGTAAGAACATATCGCCTGTAACTTACAGTCGGTAAAGGAAATTCCTTTTTTTTTTGGGTTATTTATGGCACTCCTGCAAACAATGATTTGTAGAAATAGATTCATTTCCTTTACAGATCATAGAGAACTTTGTTGGGAATATGCAGTCTTTGGCACAATGACACTACTCAGTATATATCACTACTACACTAAACACTTTATTTTTGCACTCAACGCGCGTTTCGCTAGCCACGTTAGCTTCATCAGGAGCGATGATTGACTAAAGCTAAACTACAAATCTACCTTATTTATACTTAGCCAAACATCTGAATTATTCAAGCGAAACTAATTATATGAGCGAGGTCATTAGTTCTGGTCAAGTAACCAGTAAAGGGGGCTATAAGGAATAGGTCCTCTATCTTTATTTAAACTACTTTTACATTTTATAATTTTCATACTTTCGTTTGCGTTCAACAATCTCCTATCATATACATCTTTAATTAATCTTAGATTATCTAATGTTACAGTATGATCAGCTTCAAGGGCATGTTCGGCAATGCTAGACTTTTCTGTTCTACCATAACATAACATAAATTAGCCGCATTACGTTTTTTAGTTCATCGTTTGATCACTTTTCCTCTTAACGGAGTAACTTTCAATAATGAAAGGAATCGTATTAGTAATATAACTAGAGTTAATGGTTATGACGATGACTTAAACAAGTTAATAAATAGACATAGACATAAGTTCAGGTTAAATATTCAGAATTCCACCTTTTTTACGCGTGAAACAAATAAGACCAAATTTCCTCACCATATAATCTGAAATATAACAGGGGACTCAATAAGGTATTTAATAAGGTAGGCCTCACCTTAGTCTATAAGATGAATCTGATAGGGGATTGTTGAACGTATACGAAAGTATCGAAATTATAAAATATAAAAGTAATTTAAATAAAGACAGAGGGCCTATTTCTTATAGTCCCCTCTACTGGTTACTTGACCAGAACCGATGGTTTCGTCCATGTAATTAGTTCCGCTTGAGTAATTCAGGTGTTAGAGTAAGTATAAATAAGGTAGATTTGTAATTTAGCTTTAGTCAATCATCGCTCCTAATGAAGCTGACATTGTTAGCGAAACGTGGGTCGGGTGCAAAAATAAAGTGTTTGGTGGTAGTGTGTAGATCATAGTGAAAGTAAAATTTAACCGCTAAATATAGGTACTAGCAGTCCCCAAAACATTTTCTTTATACATTTAAAGCACAGCTTGTTTCATTGACTTCATGTAATTTCAGGACTATGATAAAAGAGTAAAGATAATATATTTGAATTAGTTTCCTCTCAACTAACATTTTTTTTCTTTTAGAAATTATGACATCGACAAGGAATTCGAAAAAATGAAGAAAAAGGGTTTATTTGACTCCTGCCCAGCAGAATGAACAGTTTTTTTTAAAGATATATATTTAGAAAGTTGTCTAATATTTGTAGTAGTCTCAAAAAATATATTGTAACAAAAAAATAACGAAAAAAGAATATTTTTATTATTTAGTTTTGATAAGTGATTTCAAAGTGTCTATATCGATTTAGGAAATATTTCGTACTTAAGATGCTATTTTGTATTCCATTTATATTAGACAAACCCGGCAAAATAGAGTCCTTCGTTCCCAAAAAGGTACTACAGCAGCACACTAATAAAATTGGCATGAAAAAAAAAATGAAAAGTTATTTTTTAGATAAAGAATAAAAATTAAAATAATTACATATAACTATGTTGGGAATGTGGAATCTTTGGCACAATGACACTACTATATATATCACCACTACACCAAACGCTTTATTTTTGCACTCGACACGCGTTTCGCTAACCATGTTAGCTTCATCAGGAGTGTAGTGGTGATATATACTGAGTAAGGACATATAACGTAGGTGTACAAATTATTTCTATGCTTTTATAGACCAATTTTGACCGTTATTTATGTAAAAACTAATATAAATTCAATCTTGGCTTTTTACACATTTTTATCATGTCTCAGGTAAATGGCCGATTTCAGATTGGAAAAATAATTTATTTATTTATTAATCAAATACCTTGATGTACCGTTAGGTGTCAAGATGTACATTTTCATGCTAAACATATTCTATCTAAAAATTGTATACAAATTTTGCCCGTTCCTTCTTATTTTTTTGCCCTTTTCTTTTCTTCTTTCCAGGTTGTTTTCCGTTCCTTCAGGTTTTCAGCTACTTCAGTTTCCCAAGTTTTGGCTGGTCTACCCCTTAGTCTTTTCTGCATTGTTCGGGTTGCCCATATTACTTTTGCTTGTTGACACTCCTTCATTCTTACTACGTAGCCAAACCATCTCAGTAGTGTTAGCGGTTCTATCTGCGATTGTTTTCTCACCTCGGTGTTTCTAATTTTATCACTTCTTGTTATGCCTATTACTGCTCTAAGATACTCCATCTCAATTGCTTGGAGTTTACTGCTCGTTCTTTTTGTGAGTACCCAGCTCTTGCTATCATATATTAGGACTAGCCGGGCCCGCGGTTCCGCTCGCGTGGACTTGATTCACTACTATCGTCACTGCTTATTCCTTATGTTACCCAACGTAACAAAATATCTCCCATTATTTCCCCTTATCTCTCAATATTTCTCCTTATCTCCCATTATATCTACATAATTTCCATTATCTAGGCTTATCTCTGCTCATCTCCCATTATTTCTCCTTATCTCCCATTATTTCTCCTTATCTCCCATTATCTAGGCTTATCTCGACTTATCTCTGAATATTTCTCCTTATCTCCCATTATTTCCCCTTATCTCCTATTATCTCATCATAACTCCCATTGTCTAGACTTATCTCTGCTTATCTCCTATTATCTCTCCATTATCTAGGCTTATATCGAATTATATAGAACATATGTATAAATTTATAAAAACACGTAACGGATAAGTGGTTCTCAAGTGATAAGCGCACTAACGGACAGACAGAGAGACGTTGCATTTTATATATGTTCTAAATAGAAGATTATAGATAACCTGGCCAGAGAACAAATGTATGAATTAAAAACAAAACACGTAAATCGGATAAGGGGTTCTCGAGTGATAAGCGCACTAACGGACAGACAGAGAGACGTTGCATTTTATATATATTATATTCTTTGCTACATGATATTGTTCCATATTTAATGCTTTAGGCAGTGTATTGCAAGAGAACGCGCTAGCAAACTTTTCTCCCGACTTGATTCACTATTATCGTCACTGCTTATTCCTTATGTCACCTAACGTAATAAAATATATCCTATAACCTGGCCAGAGAACATATGTATGTTTAACAAAAAAGCACGTAAATCGGATAAGTGGTTCTCCAGTGATAAGCGCACTAACGGACAGACAGACAGATAGAGAGACGTTGCATTTTATATATATTATATTCTTTGCTACATGATATTGTTCCATATTTAATGGTTTAGCATGTTTAAAAAAAAAGCACGTAAATCGGATAAGTGGTTCTCCAGTGATAAGCGCACAAACGGACAAACAGAGATACGTTACATTTTATATATATTATAGATGTAATAAAATATATATCTATAACCTGGTCAGAGAATATATGTATGAATTTAAAAAATCACGTAAATCGGATAAGTGGATCTCGAGGGATAAGCGCACTAATGGACAGACAGACAGAGAGACGTATTTTATTTATATTATAGATATAGATTATTATTATTATTATATAACCTGGCCAAAGAATATATGTATGAATTTAAAAAAAGACACATAAATCGGATAAGTGGTTTTCGCGTGATAAACGCTCTAATGGACAGACAGACAGACAGAGAGACATTGCATTTTATATATATTATAGATTATAGATATTCTCTGCTACATAATATTGTTCCATATTTAATGGTTTAGGCTGTGTATTGCAAGGGAACGTGCTAGCGGCAAACTTTTTTCCGACATCATTCACTATTTTACGTCACTACTCATTCCTTATGCTACCTATCGTAATAAAATATAGCCTATAACCTGGTCAGAGAACATATGTATGTTTTAAAAAAAAAAGTACGTAAATCGGATAAGTGGTTCTCCAGTGATAAGCGCACTAACGGACAGACAGACAGACAGATAGACGTTGCATTTTATATATATATTATAGATAGGTCTAGTTTTATAGATCATCATTTTCGTATTTATGGAGACCTCTTTTTTACGTATGAATGTATTGTTGAGACTGAAGAATACTTTTAGTACACTTTCTATTCTATTGTTTATTTCCGCATCGTTCTTTCCTGTTTTATGTGTTTTTGTATATTTGAAAGATTTAACTTGTTCTATCTCCCTGCCATCAATTTTTATTGTTATCTTTTCTTTGTCTCCGTCTTGGTCTTGTCTATATTTATTCTTAGATTTCTCTTGTGCAGTATTGCCTTCTATACTTCTATATTGTACCGTAACTCTCTCCCGTTCTTAGCGCAAATTACTAGATCATCTGCATATGCGCTTTCAGATATTTCTGTCAGTATCATGTTTCTATAGCCGACCCTGTATTTTTTAACTTTTGTTTTTACTTTTATTACATCGTCCATTATTATGTTGAACAAGGCTGGGCTTAAAACTCCCCCTTGTCTAACTCCCTCTTTTGTTGTAAACTCCTGGGACACATACATATTTTCCCGTTCTTACATAACATCTTGTGACCTGGTATATATTTTGAACGGCTCAACACACCTGTGTTTATTCCTTTTGCTATTAAGCTGTTCCATATAAGTTGCCTTGGGACACTATCAAAGACTTTTTCAAGATCTAGAAACGCAACGTATATTGTGTTATTCTTACTTTTTTCTATAAAATTCTTAATCGCAAAGATATTAGCCTGTACTCCTCTTTCCTTCCTGAATGCACTTTGGGATTCCTCTAACTGATGCTCTATAATATTTTGGACTCTTCTTTCCAAGATTTAATCATTCATTTTGGTTACTGTATTAAGTATTGAAATTCCTCGGTAATTGGGACAATCCTTGTCGTCTCCTTTTTTATATAGTGGTATAATGATTCCCACTTCCCATTCTTCTGGTATCTCCTTGTTATTATTTCATTAGTTTCCTTAAGATTTCGCGTCCTATATCTCCAATGTTTTTTATCATCTCTGTAGTTATGTTGTCGTGTCCCGCTGCTTTGACTCCCTTTAGTGTATTAATCGATTCTATGATTTCCTCTAATGTTCTACGTTTGCCTTTAATTTATTTCGACTTCTTCATACTTCTCTACAGCTTGACATATTTGTTTGGTTTGTATTTAGACTTTCCTCGAAATACTCCTTCCATCTCTTTCTAACCTCTTCTTCATCATGTATTATTTTTCCATTTTTATCATCCATATGCTCAACTTCATGTTTCTTTCCTTTCCTCATTGTTTTAGGTATTCTATAGAACAACTTTTGGTTTCCATGTCTATCACTTTCTAATTTCTCTCCGAACTCTTCCCAAGCTTCTTGTTTCGCTTGCTTCACCATTTCTTTCACTTTCACTCTCTGTTCTTTATAGTTATTATAGTTCTCATTTGTTCTAGATTGTTGGTACTTTTTCCATTTATTTTCACTTCTTCCTTAATTTCTCGACTCCACCATCTTGTTTGTTTTGTGTTCTTATTTATTCTAATAACTCCGCATGTTACTTTAGCAGTTACGTGTAGTGTTTCCTTTATTTTTCTCCATAGTTCTTCTTTATGGATTTCGTTAATGGAAAAATAGTAAAAATAAAAAATAATTTTGATTTGATAGAGTCATCGGGGCATTTCTGGACCAGTTCAACTGACTTAAACTGTCAGGTGGTGTTATAGAAATCGGAATAGGTGGTAATCCAAAGAGAATAAGCAGCATGAGATAGAATGTGTCAACCTAAATGATTTAAAGGGTCTTTTTTATTGTGAAGGATTGGGCGTTATGATATAGCAGTATCGCCGTTCTTCTCACACTGGCAGTAAACGGTTTTAACGTTAACGATCCTGCGGTAGTTAGAAGGCTTTATTTTGCGGCAACGTTTTGTTTCACCTGTTTGTCTTTCTGTAGCGATAGTTATATTTTCTGTATCGTAAGTAAGAATTTGAAGCAAAAAGTTCTTTTTTTTCGAGAGCGAGCTCGTAAAAACATGACTTAGATTTTTTCGCAACCTCTCTAGGTTCTTTAAAAGATGAGGAATAGTTTGCTCGACTACTTCGAGTGCATATGCTAATCCAGTTGAGTTTGGCAAGGATTCTTGTCCCAAATTTGCTCCAACTCCTTGTCATTAACTTTTTTTGGTACATCATTATCCTGAAGTTTGATTTCTAAAGACATTATATATATATATATAATATATATATATATATATATATATATATATATATATATATATATATATATATATATACACATATACAGGGTGTCCGTGTACATAGAGTTACTGGGGATTTCTGGGGTGAAAATATGACCATTTAACTCAACTTACTTTAGTCCAAAAATTCGTAATTTTTGAGAAACAGGGTGTCAAAGTTATATTTTTATTTTAGTTTTTCTTAAGTAGCTTTCTTAATAATTGTACTATTTGTACAAGATTCGGTGCTAAAGGGTTTTTTGAGATGAGAAATCGAAATCAGCTCACAGTTTTGTTGTAAACTCTAGGGGGCGACACTTATTGCATTGTGTATACTCTTAAATTGTCATAACTTTTTTATACCACTTTGTATGATAGAAAAGGAGTCCTTAGAGGTCGATCAAGACTTTAAAAACGCAATAAGAAGAAAACTATAATATTTTTTTATTGAGAAAGAAATACCTACACTACATAAAGTTTTGCAAGAAATCAGAGAAGACCAGGACTTACCAGATTAAAAAAAAATGGAAATTATGCAAAATCATAACCTGAATTTTCGTTGGGAAAAACACAATAGAAAATCTGTTCTTATCGATAAAACAGAAATAATTTGTTGGAGAAGAGAAGCCGAAGAAAGAAATATTTGGTTAATGAGGGACACACAGTGAAAAAATTCTGGATTGACAAAAACATTAAGAGAGCCAAACAAGCTTTTATGGAAGGTTGGTCAACTGGATTATAACCTCCTCCAGGAAAAGGTCGCAGGCTAATTATAGCACATATTGGTAGTGAAAACGGATTTCTCGACGGTGGCTTGTTGGAATTCGAATCAAGGTCAACTAAAGATTACCATGAGGAGATCACGGCCGATGTTTTCAACGAATGATTGAACGTATACCAGCAGAATCAGTTATAGTATTAGACGATGTCCCATATCATTCTCGAATATTAGGACGACTCCCGACAAATTCATGGAAGAAAGCGGATATTCTTCAATGGATAAGAGACTAAAATCTCAAATACAAAGATGGTATGTTAAAAGCGGAACTTCTCAAAATTGCGAAACAAAATAAGGCACAGTTCAAGAAATATGCAGTCGATGAGATGGTAAACGAACGGAATATCACAGTGTTTAGATTACCTTCATATCATTGCGAATTGAATCCCAAAGAGCTAATTTGGGCACAAATGAAAGGTTTCGTTGCATGGGAAAACATCACCTTTAAACTTCAAGACGTAAGGTAATTATTACTCGATGGAATAGAAAGGATCAAAGAAGATAATTGGAAAAATGCCATTCGACATCTTATAGAAGAAGAAAATAAAATGTGAAAACATGACGAATATATCGAAGAAACTGTGGAAATAGAACTCTTAATTATTAATTTAAGAGAAGTCGAGTCTTTAGATTTTAAAGATGATTGTTTTTGATTGTAATTAAAGTACTTATATATCGTGAATTGTGAATTGTGTGTGTGTGTGTGGTGTGTGTGTGTGTGTGTGTGTGCGTGCGTGCGTGTGTGCGTGCGTGCGTGTGCGTGTGTGTGTGTGTGTGTGTGTGTGTGTGTTGTGTGTGTGTGTGTGTGTGTGTGTGTGTGTGTGTGTGTGTGTGTGTGTGTGTGTGTGTGTGTGTGTGTGTGTGTGTGTGTGTGTGTGTGTGTGTGTGTGTGTGTGTGTGTGTGTGTGTGTGTGTGTGTGCGCGCGCGGCGGTGTGTGTGTGTGTGTGTGTGTGTGTGTGTGTGTGTGTGTGTGTGTGTGTGTGTGTGTGTGTGTGTGTGGGCGCGTGTGCCCGTGCGCGTGCCCGTGCGCGTGTGTGTATATATATATATATATATATATATATATATATATATATATATATATATATATATATATATAGATCTATAGATTAAAAACATTTTGTTAATAAGTCTTATATTTCTATAACTTTATTTTTAAGAAAATTTTATTTATTAATCACTAAAAGCAGGTTACGCTCGGACGGCTATGCTGCCGATGAACCTTCATTTACATTTTATGACTCTATTGTAGAGCAGAGATTTTCTGCCTAAAATAGGGTGAACCCTCAAAAATAATTTAAAACAGGTAGCAAAAACCAGTAAAATGCATAAGAAATGTTTTTTTTTTGAGCGCACCCCACATGTATTTGCATCTACAATGAGGGAATTCTGCAATCAACTCCAAACAAATACACTTTAGATGGAGAATTAAAATTGTTCTACTGCCGGCCGCGGAACACCTTCAAAAACAGATGCCTCCGTTCTGTGTGTTAGTGCGCCGCCATTTCGTCTATTACCATAAAATAAAAAATTATTTTGTACATTTTAATATGCATATATTAAAACCTCAAAACAGATTTTTTTGTTGCTTGTATAGTAGATCCCCAAAAAGAGCCTATTTTTTCTGCCTGTTAAGTAGATCTTACCCCTTAAAGTCAAAATATGACACTCTAAAATGACCATAGGATAGGGGAAAATCAAGTTTGAATATGTTCCATAGTTGAAAAAAAAAGTATGTATGTGTATCGAATGTACCAAATTTAAAATTGATATAACAGTAGTTTTCGCGGCAACAAATCGACGGACAGATCATTATCATCATCATCATCAGCTTATACGGTCCACTGCTGTACGAAAGCCTCCCTCAAGTCTTGCCACTTTTTTTTTGTTCTGGGCCGCTTGTACCCAGTTTCCAGCCACTCTTTTCAAATCATCAGTTCACCGACTTGGTGGTCTGATCTACTCCGATACGCTTCCGATCTTGGTCGTCACTCTATGATTCTCTTCGTCCATCGCCCATCCTTAAACCAACATGCCCAGCCCAGTTCCATTTAAGATGTAGAATGAATTTAACTGCGTCTTGTTCTCTTTTCTCTTGCGTGGTGGCGGGTAGACACTCTTTTATGATCCCGGTAGAAGACAGGTCTACTTTAGGGACGTGACCCTACCTCACGCGAAGCCATGATTTTCTGCCACCTCCAGTTTTCGGGTGGAAATCATGTCCTTTTTCCACCCTTCCCGCCCAAAACCACCTAAAAACCCTCTCCCTAGATCCCTACCCATTCGCCAAACCGTTTGGCCAACGTGGTGAAAACCCCTACTGAATATGATGGACAAATAGATAGGTAGTAAAAAGAAGAACTAACAGTAAGTAAACATCTATTTTTTGTGTTCTTTATTAAAAATATATAGAAATAGACTTTTAGAATATACATAACAAAATAATAATAATAATAAACAAATAAAATTTGACAGCAGGTATGTAATAAACAATACTACTTATTTTAGACACAATAATTGTGGGCGCCAGATTTTTATACGGAATGGTGTGTAGGACGAGTATGGCGTAATATAATTTACAGTTTAGTATCATGGAACGGAAGTTTTCACGGTCTTGGTTAAGTGGGAAATCATGGTACTTGAGATTAAACCGTAACAATTTGGCGTAACGTTGCATCTGCAGTGATTTTTATTCCCTGAAACTAGAACATCGCTCGAAGTCAAGTATTAATGTTGTTAGTGTGTAAGATGTATCAAAAAGAAACAAGTCGTTCAATCAGCTGTAGCCCAACATCAACACTACAGGTCTTAACATCAATGTAAGAGAAATCAAAGTTCTTGCTTCTGTTTCTAATTTCTATAAAGGAAATCCATCAAAATTGACAAACACCCTAACAAGATTAATAAAGAGTTGGGCTACGGTCTGCATCGCATGTGGGAAACGATCATAACATTGAATTGTGCTTGTTCGAGCTCGCTCAATGTTCTAATCTCGAAGAGTAAAATCTCCGAGGATACCTCGTACAATCGTAGGCAAAACATCGGAAAAGTAATCCAATTTGACACGGTCTGATCCCAAAAACACAGATTTCTCATAGCTGGGTACTCCTTCCTGAACATTAGCGGAAAATATTTTCACAGTTGTTTTTTAAAATATATTTTTGATTATATCGTATTGAATAAAAAATACTGTGAATTAAATGCGGCCATTTAGTATGCGTTTAAGTAGATTATCAGGATTACATTACGATAATTTTTAAGACTGCGATAAATTTTTCCGGTAATCTTACTAATAATGACTTCGGTACGACGTTAACTTGTATATATAAAATATATTTAAAATGCCTAGTAAAAAGGGTTGTGCAGTGGTATTTTTTAATGTCAAAATACGAGTATACCGAAAAAAAATGATAAATTTTCAACCTATTTGCATTTAACCTTATGTAAAATTTCAAAAAGACAAAAATGTACCCGTTGAGACATGATAAAACTGATTGAAAAAAAAACACTCAGGTTATTGCTAGTCAATATCAATTAAATATGGACTATCCAACGCTCCTAATCCAGCTGCTACTCCTCCCTCGTCTGCTGTGGACCCTTTCGTGCGGAGCATATGACCTACTTGACGGTTTACCATAATTTTCTCGGAGTCGCTGGAAAAATTACTTAAATTATCTTATTGAATGTTTTGAAAGTTTCAAATTGTAACCACAGGAATTATTTGAAAACTAATAGATCTACAGTATTCAGTGAATGCGGGGCAAAATTTAGCTACTTAATGAATCTGAATTACGTACTAATTGCAATGGAATTTTGGATGGTTGTAGCTTCTACTTGATAGAAATTCAGTATAAATATATAATAAAAGACTGTTTTTAGTCAATTTCCACTGGTTTATTTAAATTTCAATGACGCGTTTCGCTGTCGATGCAGCTGTACTGTCAAGTTAGGTTTAATGTTCACAATTTTATATAATTTCTTAATTATAATATTACACCTCATTAAATTACATTGATAGTATTGGAAAACCCACGCAGATTTGGAATTAGGAAAATAAATTCAGTAATGGTGAATTGCTTAGATCTACCTGGTCGTTGAGTAAAGTACCTGTAATCCTTAATCTATTTATTTGCATTGTCTCTAAAAGGTTTAGTTTTAACAACAAAAAGGTTTAAAACTAAACCTTTTAGAGACAATGCAAATAAATCGATTAAGGACTAGAGGTACTTTACTCAACGACTAGGTAGATTTAAGCAATTCACCATTATTGAATTTATTTTCCTAATTCCAAATCTGTGTGGGTTTTCCAATACTATCGATGTAATTGAATTAGGTGTAATATTATAATTAAGAAATTATATAAAATTGTGAACATTAAACCTAACTTGGCAGTGTAAAATGTAGATCTGAAGAAGCTGCATCGACAGCGAAACGCGTCATCGCAATTTAAATAAACCAGAGGAAATTGACTAAAAACAGTCTTTTATTATATATTTAATTGCAGTGGGACATAAGATTTGACAAATAAACTACTGTCGTCTGAAACATAATTTAAAAAAGTGATTTACCAAGTACTTTCCCTGCAAACATGCAGTTCTAAAATAAGTAGCAAATTTGACTTTCTCAAGTAAAGAGAAAGCAAATTTCCATAATATAATTAAAACCATAGAACATATCAACATCCACCTCTTTCACTCCCTTCCCCTAAAACGATATTGCTCAAAAAACTATAGGTTTCATTTCTATTTCAAGTAATATAATATCGTTTTATTTGAGAATTATGGTGCCAACAAATCGACAGACCGAGGCCGGCAATCCGATAGACACACACCTTCGGAAATGGGAAAATCTATTTTTCGCGATCTAAGAATACTAGAACACGTAAAGAAAAGCAGGGGGTATTTCTTTCTCTTTAGCAAGGGACGTGAAAACAAAAACTTACCTACCGTGTTTTGTTGGAATTAATATATCAATAAATAGAAGAATTTAAGAATTTCGCTAGGGTGTGGTACAGGTAATTGGATATACTTGCGATTTTAGGTACAAAAAAGCACTATATTTTCAAATTATATAGCAGATATGATTCCATTAAATTTATTTGTGAAGTTAAGAACAATTATAAGGAGTGTGCATTAATTTTGAGGGATTTCTAAGAGAGGGCGTAACTTTTATTATATCGCATCGGGGCATACTGTTGCTGCATTCATGGTGAAGCACCATTGTTAGACCTTAATTTTTAGTACATGTTATTTTGCCAAAGTATTTATTTTTTGAGCATTGAATATGTTGAACTACTTGCCAACAAAACACCATTTGCGGGAAGCGTTACTTTTCTTGTTTAATTCGAAGAAAAGCGCTGCTGAAAGTTATCGATTGCTGTTGGAAACGTATAGTGATATACGAGGCTGGTTTGAAAAGTCCGTGCAAAGTCCGAGAGATGGCACCACCGGCGCGTATCGAGGTCATGTTTAGTTAGTAGCATCTCTTGAATGAACGCACACCAAGTTTCAGCCATATTGGTCTATTTCTTTGTGTTTGGCATTCGTGTGAATCAAGGAAGTGGAGTGATTTTCAAGAAATGGACGAACTTTTCAAACCAGCCTCGTATTTCATCAATACAAACATGTGAGTACTGGTTTCTACGCTTTAAAAGTGTTGATCTCGAAATGGAAGACAAAGAACGTTCAGGCTAACCAAAAAGTTTAAGGGGTTATACAACCTTCAGATTTTCAAAAAATCGCATTATTTTTTTTTGGCTAGATAAATTGTTTATACTTCTAAGAATATTTTAAACGTTTAACCCTTTCAAAATTCAAATTATGTCCGAAGTTATAGCAAATGAGCGCGGCAGAGAGTCGGCCCGAAACTCAGGTAGCGATCGGACCGGCACGAGCGGTTAAAGCATTGACAAAGGGTATTGTTCTTTTCGTCAATCCTTTATAACAATAATTCCTTTGGGGAATTTTGAAAGCTAAAGTCTAAACTAGAAAAGAAAAATAATTTTATATATTTAAAAAAAAAATTTTTGACGCAACTATCAAAATTTTTTTTTTATTTTTATACCTATTTTTCCGGGCGCCAAGGTGATGTAACCCCATAAAGCGATATTTTTACCGAAAAATCCTTCCAAATTAATTCACACACCCAATACCGCTCCAGTATACTCCCCTACCCGTTTAATGCTTTCTATGTTCGACTATAAACAATATTACCTAAAGTTTGTTGTTCATTACGCAACCAAAAACCAGGAAAAACTTTTGTAATATATAAAATACCCCCCACTCCTTTTACCCTTCCGGTGTCGCGACATCACTCAAAAACTAAAGGTTCCATTCCTACTTTCAGTATTATATGTGTATCAAATTTAAAACTGATACCCTATGTCGGTAGAGCAATATCGTGCTAACATGCCGACAGATCAATGAAAATGGGAAAAAAGGGACTCTTAAACGTGAAGAAATCTCGAAAAGTGTTTTTGTTAGTATAAAATACTTCCCTTTAGTAAGGGAAGAAAAAATTCTATTGAAGACATGGTTTTATTTCATTAATAATACTAATATAGTAGTGCGATCCTACAATTTCCGGACGAACGCTACAAAATCTGAAGTAGATAGTTTTTAGGCCTCGTAACTTTCGTCAACCAAAAATATGTGCCTAGAAGACCCAAACATAGAATTAAATAACCAGAAATTACAAAACGTACGAGACTATATATATATATATATATATATATATATATATATATATATTATATATATATATATATATATATATATATATGTTGTAACATTCATTTTTTCCTAGATTTTAAGACCATGTAATGTTACTGATTTTTTTCCATTTCAAATTGTACTTATTTTCATTTTTGTTCCGAACGGTATATTAAACAGGGATTCCCCAGACGTTCGGTATATACGGTGGTGCGGGTTCCTGACCGAACCTCTCGCTACGCCGCGATTGGTGGAATGTTTGATCGGCAGTTTTGATTGGAGCGTCGTGATACTACTGGCAAAAGTCGCACGATTATTTAAGGCTCCGCAGACCGTAAATCGTGGTTGTTTTCCATCTAGCCGCAACCAGGCAGTACCATCAAGCCGCTGCCGGGCTGTTTTCCATCTAGCCGCAGCCAGGCAGTACCGTCTAGCCGAGAGGCTATTTTCCATCTAGCCGAAGTAGGCTAATTTTCATCAGAGCCGATAAGTAAAAAGCACCAGTGTCTTAAATAAAAGCCGTAGTGAGCTTTCTAAGTGTTAGTTAAGAAAAAGTGTGAAATCGGGCGTAGTCGATCACAGCAGGAATAAAAAACAGTAAGTCAACAAAACTCCCTTCAATAGACTTATTCGAGAGTAGCGCCTTAACTACAATGAAAAACAGACTAAAAAGTGAAGTGTAAAGCACGATTTCTCATCTTCGGGGGTTATAATAGTCTGAAATTTTAATGTAACAACTACTAGTTAGGCTAGAATTTGTTAGGTAAAACTGTAAAGGTTAGAACTTTTCATTTTAAAAAAACAAGAATAAATTTTCTTTTTTGATTAAAGCTAGTGTCTCACTGAATATTTATTTTTTTTTTCAGGATAAGTTGTACTAGACTAATTCTTTTTAGTAATACCCATAAAACCCTTTAGCATTTTTTTCCATTTTTTTAGCTGAAGTTAGATCCTTTCTATTTTAAAATGGATGGTGCCCAAAATTTCGTACAGCTAAAGCCTTTTAAAAAAAAAATAGAAATTAATTCCAAAAAGACGTACAAAAATTATCTCTTACCCATATCTCTCCAAGGAAAACTGAGCTAGTGTTTCTTTAATTTCTTTAGTTCTTTTAAAATCATTAGTCACTCAATTCATTATCAGAAATTAAAGCGGGGCTGCAAGAAAATTGTGCTCAAGCATGGGGCAACATTTTTTTCACACATTACAAAATAGCGCTGTCAACGCGGGGCTTTTGGAATTTTATTTTTTAAAAAAGGGTTCAGTGTACTAGCTTTCGAACAAAATAAAAGCTCTAACTTTGCAGATATTTTTATTTCATAACATTTATTAAACGAAACTACACAATAGCAGTAAGACAAAAGCAGGAAATTTGTAGAATTTTTTTGTTTCAATTTATCTGATATAGATATTTGAATTTTGTTGTTGACTCTAAGATAAGAGATTCCTACTTTTTTCTTAACAGCTAGCTTTATAGTTCAGATTAGCAGATGTGCTGGTTTACTTTAATTTTTTGCAGTGTTAGATTTTGCGGTTAACCGAACAAAAAAAAACTGTTCTTTTTTTCTCACCTATATCTTGCATGAATATTAAAAATACGTTGCTGATACGAAACGGTATTTAGAGATTTTTTATAGGAAATTCTTAAGATAAATTGGTAAAGGAATGTTAATACAAGGCGATACTTAGAAATTTTTTTTGAAATTGTCGAAGATTTTTTTTAATGTTTGGTAAAGAAGTTTACATATTTTAAGTGCCTTCACGTATTTTTTATTTAGACTATTGGGAGCACAGGAGAAATATTTTTATGATTTTTTAAACAATTCTTTTAAATTGTATTCATTTATCATGGAAGCTTTAAATTTTAAAGTCAATCACTTACTGGAAAATGAATTCGACTATGAACTGAAAATCCGTCGTACTTTCTCAGAACGTCCGGTCGCGGATAAAAGAAAGATTCTAACTAGGATCTTAAGTAAAGAAATACTCCAATAAATCAGATTGGACTAAATAGTTACAAAAAGTTTCTGATTTTTTTAAAAGTCTAATAAAAATTCTCCTTCTTAAGTTAAAACTCCTGCTTCTCCAAATGGTCACATGTCTCCTTTATTCGTGCATAAATATTTAGATAATGGACCGCATATAAAGATATATCTATTAGGTGCCCATTTTTCAGCTTTACTTGACTCTGGTGCAAATGCCTCCGTTTTAGGTCAGAATGGTATTAAAATTTTAAGTCGTTTAAGTATAAAAATATGCCACGTCAAAAATAGAAGTGTTACCACTGCAGATGGCAGCCGTCTAAAAGTTTTAGGTACGGTTGAGTTGCCGCTAGTCTGCAATGGTCATTGTTGAGTAATTTCTGCTCTAATAGTACCTTCTCTATCACATACTTTGGTTTTAGGATGTGATTTCGCACAAAAATTCGGAATTCTAGTAAATTTTAAAAATAATTCGTGGTATCCACAGTCCCTAGAAGTCAATTCTCAAACAAGTTTTAAAGATAGTTATTCAGAAAGTTCCTTAGAAAACGTTTTCTCGCGTCTATGTACCCTAGATGATCTCTCGCGGACGGAACGCTTAAAAGCCGAAAAAATAATAAGCTCTTTCAACGAAATAAGTAGCAAAGATAGGTTAGGCCGAACGAATAAAATCACCATGTCTATAGATACGGCTGAAGCCAGGCCGGTAAAGACAAGGCCCTTCGCCATGTCTCCTTATATGTCAAAAGTATTAAATAAAGAGTTAGACGAAATGTTGAAACTCGGAGTGATTGAAGAATCAAACAGTCCCTGGTGTTCTCCAATCTTATTGGTGAAAAAGGCCGATGGACAGTATCGTCTATGCTTTGACGGAAGAAAGCTCAACGAGGTCAGCAAATTTGATAACTATCCCTTACCAAACATCGATAGAATTTTGACATCACTCAGGAATGCTAAGTATGTATCCTCGATAGACCTTAGAAAGGCATTCTGGCAAATTCCTTTGGACAAATCCTCTAAGGAAAAGACCGCTTTTGCAGTAGTAGGCCGAGGTCTATTTCAGTTCGTCACTATGCCGTTCGGTCTAAAGAACGCTGCTCAAACTCAGCAACGGTTAGTAGACGCTATATTTGGTCCGAAATATGAGCCACATATTTTTACCTATCTCGATGATATTTTAGTAACATCGGAAGACTTCGAATCGCATATTCGCTTACTTAAAGAAGTAAAAGATAAATTGAAAGAGGCCGGACTGACGATAAATTTGAGCAAATGTGATTTTTTCAAAACTTCTCTAAAGTTTTTAGGCTATATTGTAGGCTCAAATTCCTTGCGTACCGATCCGGATAAAGTAGCAAGCATGGTTAACTATGCGAGACCTACTAATACTACGGAAGTTAAGCGCTTCGTAGGAATGTGTTCATGGTACAGACGTTTCATTGAGAATTTTTCTACCCTGTTGTCGCCTATTAATGACCTTTTGAAAGGACGAAAAAAAGGACAATCGATAGATTGGACAAAGGCAGCCGAAGAATCTTTTATAAAGATTAAAGAGCTATTGGTTTCAGCTCCAATTTTATCCCAACCAGATTTTTCCCAACAGTTTTATATTTCTAGCGATGCTTCTAATACCGGTTTAGGGGGCGTCCTAACACAGAAAAAAATCAATGGTGAGGAAAGAGTGATAGCGTATGCCAGTAGAACTTTGTCAAAGGCTGAACGTAACTACTCGGTTGTTGAAAAAGAATGTTTAGCAGTGCTCTTTAACATCGAAAAGTTTCGACCTTACATAGAAGGTGTTCCTTTCACGGTCATAACAGATCATTATAGTTTATTGTGGCTTAATTCAATTAAAAACCCTAGTGGCAAACTAGCGCGTTGGGCGATTAGGCTGAGACAACACACATTTACTTTAATTCATAGAAAAGGAGTCCACAATGTTATTCCTGACGCTTTGTCAAGAATCCCAGATCATACCGTGGACGAAAACAGTCTTAATGCACAGATTGGCGTAAGAATCGATATAGTTGACATAGATCGCATAGATCCATGGTACGACAATTTACGGCAGCAAATCAAAGAATTTCCTGAAAATTTTCCGCAGTGGAAAGTGGAAAATGATTTCGTGTACAAGTTTATCCCAAACCAGTTGCCTTTAAAAGTTAATGTACCCGAGTGGAAAATACTAGTTCCTAAACCACAGAGAGAGGAAATTATAGACATGTGTCACACTCCTCCTACTTCTGGTCATTTTGGCTTTTATAAAACTCTTCACAGGGTTCAGGAACAGTATTATTGGCCAAAAATGCGTTTTGACATCGTAAAGTTTGTGAGGACTTGTGAAGTATGTGGAGCGCAGAAATCTCCAAATGCACTACCTATGGGACTGATGGGAAAAGAGAAAACGGTTAATTACCCCTTTCAAGTCATAGCAGCTGATCTAGTAGGCCCATTCCCCCGTTCAAAAAAGGGAAATAAATGGCTTCTCGTGGTTGCTTGCTGGTTTACAAAGTATACCATGCTATTTCCTTTGAAAAGCTCTAAAGCTGGACATATAGAGAGAATTTTGGAAAATAATGTCTTTCTAATCCACGGTGTTCCATCGCTCTTAATATGCGATAACGGTACTCAGTTTACCTCTAAAAGTTTTAAGAGCTTAAGTGAAACTTATGGTTTTAACATCCGTTTTAATCCCGTGTACTCTCCCCAATGTAATTTTGTGGAACGTAATAACCGAACTGTCGGGACCGCTTTAAGAAGTTACGTGGATTCACATGACACTTGGGATGACAATATTTCCAAAATCCAACAAGCGATAAATACGGCAAGACACGAAGTAACAGGGTTCACACCGTCTTTCTTAGTTTACGGCAGACATATACCTCTATCTGGATCGTATTATAAAAATTTAGATTTGGATGTCAATATTGACAGCGAAATAATTCCGGGTAACAGGGGTGAGTACGCCGAAAATTTAAAGGGTTTAAAAGAGATTTTCACCGACGTGCGTAGTAGGATACATAAGGCTTATGAACGGAACAGTAAGTCTTACAACCTTAGGAAAAGGGATTTTGCCTTTAATATAGGTGATCACGTTTGGCGAAAAAATAAAATTCTTTCCAGTGCAGCAGATAAATTCACATCTAAGTTAGTACCTAAGTATGTGCATTGCGTGATAAGAGAAAAGATTTCAGACTTAATTTATGGTTTAGTTAATTTAGATGGAACTAAAATAGGACGTTGGCATATTAAAGACTTAAAACCATTCAACGGACCTAACCCTAGTGAAAGTTTGTCAGAAGAAGAATAATTTATATTTACATTATCTTAATTGCTTTACTTTACCTTTTTTGATGTTGCTCTGTAGAGGTGACGACCTCGTTTTTTTTGACTGTTATAAAAGTTGAGCAGAGTATAGCTTACTTTTATAGTTTTTTGCCAAGGTTTTGGGTACTGATCATATCCAAACTTAGGTTGATTGTAGTTGATGTTTAGCATCGACTCAGCTGTTGCGAGCTTGCGAAAGAGTCACACTCAGGATATATCATAAGACTGGTATGTCGGTGGTCGCGGGATTTGATTTGCTTATGACCCCAAATAATATCCAGTTCTTGACACTTGGAAGCGAAATTTTGATTAGAGGCAATCCAAGGTGATCTTGAGTTAGGACAAGCGCAAGATGTAGCTCGTGTAGTGTGATGTAGAGTCAAAATTTTTAAGAGCAATTTCAAAGTTCGTTACCCGAGTGGGTGTATTCTTATTACCTTAATGGTGTATGTTGGGTGCAATTAAGAGTAAATTGATTTTGGTTATCCAGTAAGTCTAAGACTTGGATTATTTTGATTTAGATCTTCTGAATTGACAAACTGAGGGTATTTTCTATTTTTTTTTTCAGAGCCGTTTAAAAAACGTTACCTTTGAGTCACTAATTTTTTTAAATTTTTTTTGCATGGACTCATAGGCGTATGTTGAGTTTTTTTCGGTTTACTATCAGATGGATAGAAAATTGAAGTTCTGCAGGAGAACTAAAGGCTGATCATTTACAGGAGATGAGAGCAGAGTAGGACAGTCGATTCACAAAGAAATGATCAAAATCTGATACCGAGATGAGAACCTTGTTAAGAGAGGCTAAGCGCAGTGAAGGAAGATTCCTAACCGAATTTTTAGATTTCCAAGAGGTAATCTAGAAGTTTGGGCTGACAGAAAACGGTTATGCCTGATACCTGTAGCAGTTTTCTTCTAGAGGCTATTGTCTAGGGAGACGATTAACACCATGATCGAATATTTTAGCTGTCAACGATGTTTTCTTCTTGTTTCTGATTAAGCTGGAAAAGCTCTTGTCGTCTTCAAAAGTTTTGTTGCGTCGCCACCAAAAATTTGAGAAATTTTTGCTTCGTGTAGCTTCTTAAGCTCATTTTCGTTTTTTTAAAATTTCGTTAGAAGCTTGGTTAAGTCAACCTTGTAAACCTTTTAGGTTGTATCCCATGAGTTATTTGTTTTTACAGGCTGTGATGCACCGGGTGCTAACAGATGCCGTTACGACGTTTGGCAGGGAGTTAGTCTTCCTGAGGAACAGACTGATTGGAAGGGTAGTCTATGGGGGGTGAACGTTTGACCTTTGGGACCTTAAGGGGTTTTGTTACCCAATGGTTGTTTCTATTTGAACCAAAGGAGAGCCTAGCTACTGTAGTCGACCTCAGCTCCAATTAGCCTATTAGTGGTGACAGGCTGTTGGCAGTAGTGTGTTTCGGAACACCCTAATGTTTAATTTTTTTTGACTTATGGTGGTGTGGTAGACACCGTTTCAGTTTAGTGGATGCTATAATCTACTCCCTTTTGTTGGTGGACTCCAGGGTCACCATTTCCGTATTTTATTGTCTCCACCTTTCAGTATATCGTGGTGAGGTGTTTGTCTCCTGTTATGTGGGATGGATTAAATTCTTTTCGTTGTTGTTCTAGGGCGAGACCAGTACACGAGGGTTCTTCATGCAACTTGGAGAAGCACAATGCTGGTTAAGTTTTATATCTCTGTGTAGCCACCCTGAAGAATGATGGAGGGCGTTTTTTTTTCTGGCTCATGTTTCTAGGCAGATTTGTCACTTTGGTGCGATGTGCCGAAGATTTGATTAGCTTTTGCTAAGAGCTTTCACCAAGCTCAGTATGGAGTTGTCATAACCAAAGGTTTGGGATTTGAACTCCTGTATATATGTCTGTATATATTTCTGTATATATTTCTGTATATATTTCAGTGTATGTTGGTTGCCTGAGGGCATGTGCTCAAAATGGGTGATTTTGAGTCGTTTTGCTTATGGACTCCCATATATAGGATTATGACTTTAGGGAGGTCCTATTTCGAGACTTGCTGTCTCACATAGTTGTGCTGGGAATGTTTCCTTGAATGTTAGTTGCGCGTGGACTAATCATTCTGTTCTTTGTGAACATTGCTTTTTGAAGCAGGATCATTCAGTTTGGTGAATTTTAGCTTTTATAGCTATTCACTGCGCTTATAGTGATATTGTTAGCTTTTATAGCTGCTCACTATGTTAATGGCGAGTTTGTTCTTTTAGAACGCAGACTTTGTGTAGTCGAGGACTATTTACAGAGTGTTTTCTTGGCGAGGAGCCGAGGTTTTTTCTGGCGATATACCAGAATGTTTTCTTGGCGAGGAGCCGAGGTTTTTTCGGGCGATATACCAGAATGTTTTCTTGGCGAGGAGCCGAGGTTTTTTTCTGGCGATATACCAGAGTGTTTGGTTGGCGATAAGCTGACGAGTTCCCTGGCGATTTTTGCATGTGTCTGGATGTCTCAGGACGTCGACATTGCGCGATGTAGCGTTTTCCCTGGCGATTTTAGCATGTCTAGATGTCTTAGGACGTCGACATTGCGTTATAGAGTGCGATTATTCTCTGAGTGCGACTAGTAGTGATACTAGATTTAGAATGTTCTCTTAGCGATGAGCTAGAGCATGGATAGCGATTTTTCCCGAGCGTTTGTCTGGATATTTATCCAGATATTTTTTTTTGGCCTTGTGCTAAATGGTCTGACAAGACTTTTTTTTTTTTAGTGTAAGTGTTTGCACTAGAATCATTTTTTTATTTTTCTTTATTTAAGAATTTTTCTAAATTTCTTTTGCTGATATAGAAAATTTTCAGACAATCCTTAAAATATTTTAAGGGGGGTGTTCATATTTTATTTCAGTTCATTTTTTTTGATTTAGACAAGAGTCTAGACAAAGTTAAATTATTTTTTGTTTTGGTAACGATAACAGAGCTGATTCTTTTATATAAGAAGACCGCGATTGTTACTTTGAACAGGTATTTCTTATGTTCATGCAAGGATTTTTATTTACTTTTTGATGTACTTAACCTTAGTGTTTAATTAAGTTAAGTCTAGTTATAAGATTCTTGTGTACTTGCAAAGATTTTCATTTGGTTTCCATTGTACTTAATATTAGTGCTTAATTGAATTAAGTCTAGTAGTAAGGTCCGAAGTTTGTAATTTTGTTTTAAGTTCTGACCTTAGTATTAAGTGATAGTGTACCACTTTGTACCTTTTCATAAGTAGCCTAAGTTTAATAGACTAGTGTAGTCTATTTCTTTTTGGAAGGGGGTAAATGTAACATTCATTTTTTCCTAGATTTTAAGACCATGTAATGTTACTGATTTTTCCATTTCAAATTGTACTTATTTTCATTTTTGTTCCGAACGGTATATTAAACAGGGATTCCCAGACGTTCGGTATATACGGTGGTGCGGGTTCCTGACCGAACCTCTCGCTACGCCGCGATTGGTGGAATGTTTGATCGGCAGTTTTGATTGGAGCGTCGTGATACTACTGGCAAAAGTCGCACGATTATTTAAGGCTCCGCAGACCGTAAATCGTGGTTGTTTTCCATCTAGCCGCAACCAGGCAGTACCATCAAGCCGCTGCCGGGCTGTTTTCCATCTAGCCGCAGCCAGGCAGTACCGTCTAGCCGAGAGGCTATTTTCCATCTAGCCGAAGTAGGCTAATTTTCATCAGAGCCGATAAGTAAAAAGCACCAGTGTCTTAAATAAAAGCCGTAGTGAGCTTTCTAAGTGTTAGTTAAGAAAAAGTGTGAAATCGGGCGTAGTCGATCACAGCAGGAATAAAAAACAGTAAGTCAACAAAACTCCCTTCAATAGACTTATTCGAGAGTAGCGCCTTAACTACAATGAAAAACAGACTAAAAAGTGAAGTGTAAAGCACGATTTCTCATCTTCGGGGGTTATAATAGTCTGAAATTTTAATGTAACAACTACTAGTTAGGCTAGAATTTGTTAGGTAAAACTGTAAAGGTTAGAACTTTTCATTTTAAAAAACAAGAATAAATTTTCTTTTTTGATTAAAGCTAGTGTCTCACTGAATATTTATTTTTCTTTTCAGGATAAGTTGTTCTAGACTAATTCTTTTTAGTAATACCCATAAAACCCTTTAGCATTTTTTCCATTTTTTTTTAGCTGAAGTTAGATCCTTTCTATTTTAAAATGGATGGTGCCCAAAATTTCGTACAGCTAAAGCCTTTTAAAAAAAAAATAGAAATTAATTCCAAAAAGACGTACAAAAATTATCTCTTACCCATATCTCTCCAAGGAAAACTGAGCTAGTGTTTCTTTAATTTCTTTAGTTCTTTTAAAATCATTAGTCACTCAATTCATTATCAGAAATTAAAGCGGGGCTGCAAGAAAATTGTGCTCAAGCTTGGGGTGTCCAATTTTCACACATTACAATGTATATGTATATGTATATGTATATGTATATGTATATGTATATGTATATGTACATGTATATGTATATGTAACACATGGGCTGAAAAGTCCCGGGCCTAACACGTAGATGGCGCTAGTTTTATTGCAGTCACCTTTTTTTCAGTTAATACTAACCTTCAAAAGACAGCTGTTAAAATTTCATGATATTCTATTCATTAGTTTCTGAGTTATTGTGCTAAGAGTGACGCTACTTTTGTTATTTTCAAAACAATGGATCAAAAACAATTTCGTGTTTTAATTTTACACTGCTTCTTGATGGGAAAAAATACCGTTCAAGCGAAGCAATGGCTTGAAAAGTGTTATGGGGACTCCGCTCCATCAGAAACAACAATAAAACGTTGGTTTGCTGACTTCAAACGTGGTCGTAGAGACACCGATGATGCAGAACGCAGTGGACGTCCAAATGAGGCGGTAACACCAGAAAACATCAAAAAAATCCATAAAATCGTTTTGAATGATCGAAAAGTGAAGTTGCGTGAGTTAGCTGACATCGTAAAGATATCAAAAGAACGTGTTGGCTTTATATTGCATGAGCATTTGACTATGAGAAAGCTCTGTTCAAAGTGGGTGCCGCGTTTGCTCACTGTTTATCAAAAACAAGAACTTGTTGATGATTCTGAGCAGTGTTTGGCCATTGTTAGAGCGGCGCTGGAATGATTGCGTTGCTCTTGATGGAGATTACGTTGATGAATAAAGCTAATTTTGAACCAAAAAAACCGTGTTTTCTTTGTTAGGCCCGGGACTTTTCAGCCCATGTGTTATATGTATATGTATATATATATATATATATATATATATATATATATATATATATATATATATATATATATATATATATATATATATATATATATACAGTCCCTGGCCAAATTATTAGACGCACTGTATTTTTTTTAGTAATTTTATGTTTCTTAAGAGTTTTTATGCAATAATGGTATATTTAAACTACAATATTATTGATTTTTATTTAAAAGAATTGTTGTAGACTACATATTTGTATTTATTTTTAACATATGGCAACACTGTGTTGACAAAGTGATACATGAACGTAAAGAAGTACAAACCTGTATCAGTCGCGATCGGAATCGAGACAGATACGGACGTGTTTCTGTGGCTTTATGGACTGTGATTGTTTGTTTAACAGTTATTAGTTTATTTTGTATGCAGTGTTTTAAAAAAGTAATTGGACTATTTTCATTATGGGTAGAAAAGGCGATCTTTCATTACGTAAAAAAGCTGAAGTGAAGGCCCTTGTGATTGCGAAAACATTTACAAACCGAGAAATATCACGAAGATTGGAGGTTTCTGAAGCTAGTGTATGACGCATAAAAAAGAAAATTGAGTCAGGGAAGGAATTAAGCCCGAAAAGAAAGAAAAGATGCGGTAGAAATACAATTTTTACTCCACTGTCAGAGAGATGTTTGAAGAAAATTTGTGTAGAAAACAGATTTGCTACCACAAAGGTAATAAAATCACAACTCCAGGATGCTAGCGTAAATGCTTCTGAGCGCACTGTTCGAAGAAAATTGAAAGAATTAGATTTTAAGGCCTGTCGCCCCGCCAGGAAGCCCAAGTTAACAGCTACAATGAAAGCAAAGCGCCTGAAGTGGGCCAAACAACGGCAAGACAAAGATGTGGACTTCTGGAGATCGGTAAGATACAGCAATTTAATCAATAATTGATACATTATTATCATTTTCAGTTAAATAAAGCAAATAAACATGGAAGTTTATATATTTTTCCTATTTTTGACAGGTCTGCTTCAGTGACGAAAGCACATTCGAAATTTTGCAGAATAAAGCTCAGTATGTGCGTCGTCGTCATGGAGAAAAGTTTCATCCTGATTGTGTCGTCCCGACGGTTAAACATCCCACCAAAGTGATGATTTGGTCAGTCATCAGCGGCAAGGGCACTGGATGTCTTTACGTCGTCAAAGGAATAATGAGGCAAGATCAGTACAAAGAAGTATTACAAAATCGGTTTATTCCGCAGCTCAGAGAATGGTTTCCAAATGGGGAACCATTCACTTTCATGCAAGATGGAGCTCCCTGCCACACTGCTCGGTCTGTTAAAGCTTTTTTGGCAGAAAAAAATATCCCTCTGTTGGATTGGCCCCATTGAAAATGTGTGGGAGCTGATGAAAAGAGAAGTGGCTAAAGATGTGATTACCAACAAAACCCAGCTCCTAGAAAAGATTATTCATGTGTGGAATCATCATCCTCAAATGCAGGAGACAGTACAATCTTGCATTGATAGCATGCCGCGCAGAATTAAAGCTTTGATAGCGGCTAAAGGTGGCTCAACTAAATATTGACTTTTACTAACATTAATTTCACTTTTCTTTAATACTTAATAAACTTATGCTTTTCTAAATTAATGCTGTTTTATTTATGTCAAATAAATAGGTAATTGATTGGATAATATAAAAATAAAAAACAAATCAATTTAAAATAATAAAACGGTACAATATCACTCGGTAATTAATATTTTACATGAAATCTTGCAGTGCGTCTAATAATTTGGCCAGGGACTGTATATATATTTAGGTCAAAGTCTCTCTAAGCAAAGAAAACAAGAACATCGACGTTGAAAGACGAATAAGGCTCGGATGGGCAGCTTTTACAAAATTAAAGAACATCTTAACGAACAATAAGATACCCTCACACCTGCGAACAAAGCTGTATAATCAATATATTTGGCCCGTGGTTACTTATGGCGCGCAGACTTGGACTCTTACCAAACAAATGGTAAATAAACTTAGAGTATCCCAAAGAGCAATGGAAAGGAAGATGTTAGGTCTGTCTTACGGGATAGGAAAAGAAACGACTATATAAGGAATAAAACCAAAGTAATAGACAAAGTAGATAGGGCACCACACCTTAAATGCGACTATGCGGGACACACTCCCCGGATAGACGACGAGATATGTAACGGAAGGATGATGAAATGGAGACTATGGGCTGGCAAACGTTCAAGAGGAAGACCGATAACACGTTGGTATTATGATATTAAGACAGCAGCGGGATTAACCTGGATAAGAACCGCTCAAAACCGAACAAAATGGAAAGAACTAAGGGAGACCCATGCTCAACTCTGGGCGCCCTGAAGGGTTAGAAGAAGAGAAGAAGAAGAACTACACCAGTCTCACCGTTTTTTCCACTGGTTGGATGTTTTTTGGGAGGTCGATGCTGTGACCGCCTATAGCGTCGCCTTAATATTCATACGGAGGGACAGATCCAAGTCACAGGATGCCAAATTAGGCGAATAAAGAGGGAGGGATGACAGTCATGGAGTTCTTCGGCAAAACCAGAGTGTACAGAACAAACTGTGGCCAGATGCATTATTGTAATGCAGGAGGAAACTAGCTCCAAGCTTTGACCGTTTTCTAACCAAGAAAAAATTCACCGCATATACTTAGAATTGATCGACGACGGTCTTAATGAATAATGAATTTGGAGATGATTTCAGGCGTGGTTGCAGTAGAAAGTGTTCCTGCAGTGAGGCACCATTGAACCTTTCGCAAAGGAGCGAATAGAACAAACCGATAACTTTTGTCAAAACATGATTAAGCTCAATAAACAACAATGGCATGGAAACATGGCTGGAAGAAAAAAGCAACAATTTTTTTGAGACTCGTAAGGTGTTACTGCTAACAAAATTCATATCATACAAGTTAATCATCGCGGGGCATAGTTCCTTATTAATGCACAATTATCAACCTGTATAGAGACAAAAAAACACGTCTTATTCTTTTTTTAGGTGTTTTTCTTACCCAATAACAACTCCAAATATTCCTAATTCTGAAACCATTTCTATTAATGGGGGCACACTTGGACCACCTGCTCTCACCATATAACCAGTTGAAATTGGCGGTTTTATCCTAAAAAAAGTAACTAAGTGAGTTGCTGTTTTTGTTTCTTGTTTCAAAAATTATCGGACCATTTTTCATCAAATATCATAAAATTCTTATTAACAATTACAAGCACCAAAAAAACTTTTTTAGATCTGTATAATTTGAACAAAAAAAAAATTTTAAATATTTTCAAATAAAGAGGAGTTATTTTTATAGTGTATACTAAAAAATAGAAAAATGATTCCTAGAAATCGAAAAAAAGGATAAAGGGTAGAAATTTTCAAAAATTTAACAAAACGAGCTTTTACCTTTCCATAAGAATCCAAGCTGTCCTTTCTCGACTATCTTTCATACTCAAGATAGCGTCTCTGATATCAGTGCCGTAAATATTATTACCGCCTCCTTCCCTTTGAGGTTTAAGAACAAATCTACATAGAAAGTGTATATGTAGTCATTTATGAAAAATACCTACAGTCGGTCAAGTAAGAACGTATTGCGCATTGTTTACTATGAAATGTATTTATTTAACAGTTCTTTCATCATTCGATTTATAAAGGACTACCATTAAAATACTAATGATTAAGTTGTTCTTCCGGTCCCCATCAGCGTCGATCATCGCCTGGCATCTTGGGGGGTTCGACGAGATTTTCCTTGCAGCAAAGATTTTCAAATTGATTGAATTTGCCGTGACGCCTGTTTCACTGTGTAAAACCATTTTACTACGAAGCTGCTACTTGATATATCATCATACTTTCCCGATTGGGTTTGCTTCGGGCGACTGGCCAATCTAGTGTGACGATACCGGATTACCCTTTCCACCACAAAAAAAAGGATTTATTTTTACCGACTACAAGTTATAGGCTATAACATATGTTCTTACTTGACAGACTGCATAAGAAAAATCGTTTGTAAAAAATATACTGTGATTTACTATTTTTTTATATATTACTTAACCTCTGTTTTAAATAACAGTCAATGAAAGAAAATTACAGTATTGTTTACAGGTGTCCTGCAATCGCCAAATTACCGGACACTAAAAACCTACCTCTCAGGATCATCTAGCGCCATCTGTATAGCTTGATCGCCAGCTTCATCAAAATCTAACCCGTATAAACCAGTAAATACGTCTCTGACTGCGGCGATCTTTTTGGCTTCCGATAGGAACATTTCAATAGCACCTGGTTTTGCTAAGGCTTGTTGAACCTTTTTGGTTCCAGCTAAGTGATACTGGATGGAAGGACACTTTATAGCTTGAGACCTACGAATACAGGAAGAATATCTACTACAAGTAATGTTTAATAGAGTTACACAACTAAGTGATCTTTCCTTTTTTTAAAGTATAAGAGCTAGTATGTTTATCGAGGTAAATCCGAGATTAATACAGGATCACGTTCTGAAACACTGTTCATGCTAAAGGTGAATAATAATTCTTTTCAATAATTATAGGCATGGTGCGAAATATGAGACATTGAGATGGCGAACGGTAATGGGAAAGGCCGCACCCCAGAATAGCAATGGTCTTAAGAGGCTGTAGCGAACGCAAAACAGAATACTGAATTATGTATATGTTTTGTTTATTATGTTATATGTTTTATTATAAAAGATTACGCAATGTCGTAGGCTAAACATTGGAAAGTTACTCACAATTTTCCATTTAGAACATTTTCTAACCCAAAAAAAAAAAAACAAAAAGTCTAATAATCGTATATGACCTCCCGTCACTTTAATCCACTTCCTCTATAGTGATATCGTTTGAAAACTATACGTTCCCTTCCTAACGTAAGTACTACGCGTGTCTTAAATTTGAAATCAATATTTCATTTCGTTCAGAAGTTAACGCGGTAACAGACAGACTTACCGACAAAAAGACAGACTGATTTAAATAGCAAGGTAAAACGTAAAGAAATGCAATAATTTCTAATGGTGATTTTTCCATAAACGTAATACTTCCGTCAGTAAGGAAAGCAAAAAGATTTTCATAATTTTTTGGCAGTCTTACCTTTCTATAAGTAACCGTGCATCCCATTCCTTTTTTGTTGGTATCTGATCCGGAGTATATGCTGAGCGGTAGTATACTACACTTACCACCAAATTGTCTCTAAAATGTATACAAATTTGAAAGGCTTTTTAATTAATTTGTTAATGTGATGTTCTTACAATAAAGAAAAAAAAAGAAAGAAACTGAATAGCTGACGATACTGATTTTTAAATGCTTTAAAAGCATACGAGGAGAAATAGCTATCCAGTACTCAAGTATACAAGTAGTAGGGGATATACCTAGTCATCTGGGTCAAAAAATTCGATTTTTACATTTTAATATATCTTAAGAATATTTTCTGTTAGGTTTCATAAGAATCGGCTAAAAATTGACGAAGTTATAGCAGGCGTTGCTGAAGTAACTAAAGGCGAATCGAAAGATCCGCATTCAGGAGTTCCCAAAGTGTTCTTTGTATTTGCCGGACCATCCCAAGACGCGTTTCGCCGTATCACGGCTCATCAGTTGGGCTAGGTTCAGCAAATACAAAGAACACCATTTCAGACCTTATTCGGGTACTAACAGAAAACCATGACAAAATGGATGTTTATACTGCACTCTGTCGGTGACTTATTTAAAGTCTTTCCAAACAAAGCGGCCAGCAAGGCTGACAGTTATAGCAGTTTAAAAGTGCCGTTGCGTAGAGTTTTCGGAACAGGTAGCGAGCAGCTGCTTTCGGATTAGTTTTCGCCGACTTTAACTCGATTTTAATGTATTTTAAACTTTTTCTTTTATATTCCAATACAAAGAGATTCTTCAATGGTCCTTCTTGAAGGGACCAGGCATTCACATCTGATATTTTAAGGTTCCATATTCGAAACTGAGAGATGGTTTAGTACCTTTGTATAATTCACTCGTAGCAATTCAGTCGTAGCATTTATTATAGTTTATATTTTAATGAGCTTTGTTAGATAGAATGATAGCTACGGGAGTTCATTGTGGCCGGAATGCACATGACTACGCAGCTAAAGTGGACGGAAAACGATCTGACCAGGCCGAGCCACAATTGCTACAAAGTACAAAAAAAGCTAGAATGTGGCATAGACAAGAACAAATTACTATTCTAGAAGCTCAAATAGTTGATGAAGATTCAGCATATGGCCCTGGAGTCGATAAATTATTTACAGGTAAGAATTTTTTTGTATTACTGTTTTTTAAACGTGTTTTTTCGAAACAACTTTTTCTTGAAAACCGCTGGGCGGTGAGCAAGATATCTCAAGAATTACTGAAACAATTTTGATGAAATTTGGTAGATATTTTTTCTAAACATATTCTTAATTTTATTTTTAATTGGCAAAAATGTAAAACACCGTAACGTGTCATTTTTTCGCTTTTTTGTTTAAACTAATGCCATTCGATGAAATTTTTTTTTTAATTCAAAGACAAGATTGATCCTCTAGTAAACTAATTTCTTTGGAAACTTTGATTTCAGATGATCTACCTCCCAGTAATCGTGTACACCGCAAAGCTCCTTAAAAAAAGGGGCGTAGGGGAACGGGTGTAGCGCTGCCATTTTTTCTTTTTAATTAAAATTTCATAAATTGTATTTTAAGCTATGTATTATTATATAAAATAAAAACCTGATTTTGGAAATTTAAAAATATAATTTTATTATTTAAATAATATTTTCAATTTTAAGTAATGTAGTTAAAACTTTTAATAACGCAGAATATGTAATGTAGTTACTCAGTATATATCACCACTACATCAAATACTTTATTTTTGCCCTTGACATGCGTTTCGCTAACCATGTTAGCTTCCTCAGGAGCGATGATTGACTAAAGCTAAACTACAAACCTACCCTATTTATGCTTCGCCTAACACCTAAATTACTCAGGCGGAACCAATGGCATAGGCGAGGCCAGTAGAGTAGACTATAAGAAATAAGCCATCTGTCTTTATTTAAACTGCTTTGGACGTGTAGACAATCTTATCGAATCTGGCCCTTATGAAAAGGTAATAAGAAATCCATTACTGAGAATGATAACAGAGGTTAAAAATTCTGTAAAGAAATGTAAGAACCTCACCTCCGATTCCCTAAAATTTAAAATAAATGTGAGTAATCCGACAATACCAAAGTTGTATTGCTTACCCAAAATTCACAAACCTGGAAAAGCAATGCGACCCATTGTTTCATTGGCCCGGATCACCCACATATTTGATATCCAATTTTTTTTTTTTTTTATGGGTCTAGCACACGTGCTACAGGGAAGTCCCTAAAGCCTCCAGGAGCGGCATGTGTGCGGGAAAATGGTTATCAAAAGAGAATTTACCATTAAATACTTTCGCACTTTAGAAGTCATGAATAAAACAAAAGATATAGTTCTTAATGAAGGTGAAATCTTAATTTCTTTTGATGTCAGTTTTTTGTTTCTAAGTGTGCCAATACACAAACTTTACAATATTTCGAAGAATTACTTAGGATAAATGACTCTGAGGACGAAATTATTCATGAATACTTAACATTATCTAAATATAACAGTCAATCTTATGTTCAGAAAGAAGGAACAGCTATGGATAATTGCTTATCACCTTTCATAGCCAATTTATTCATGAGTAAGTCTGAAACCGAAGCCAGTCAAGAATTTGAGTATTTCCCGAGGGTATGGGATGATGTTTTCGCGATTTCTGACACAAAGAAAGCAAATATAGATGATTTTGTTTCCAAATTAAATAGCCGATATGATTCCATTAAATTCACTTATGAAATTGAGCACGAAGGACAACTGCCTTTTCTAGATATTTTAATTATTAAAAATAATAATAAGTTAGAATTTGATATCTATAGAAAAGACATAGGAACAGATAGATATATTCCTAATGATTCATTTCATTGCAAACAACACAAATTAGCTGCATTACATTTTTTAGTTCATCGTTTGGTCACTTTTCCTCTGAACAGACTAAACACCAATAATGAAAGGAATCGTATTAGAAATATAACTAGAGTTAATGGTTATGACGACAACTTAATAAACAAGTTGACACAAGTTTAGGTTAAACACTCAGAATTCCACACGCGAAGAAAATAAAACCAAGAATGTCACCATACCGTATAATCCGAAATACAGCAGGGGACTCAATAAGGTATTTAATAAGGTAGGCCTCACCTTAGTTTATAAGTCATCAGACAATCTGAGGAATACCTTAGGAAAGCTCAAAGACTGTGAGAAAAGTGGAATTTCTGAAATTAGTTGTAATGATTGCGACAAAAAGTATGTTGAGCAAACTAAAAGGTCAATTAAAACACGATTTAAAGAACATTTAGCACATTTAAAATATAGTACAACAGAAAAGTCTAGCATTGCCGAACATGCCCTTGAAGCTGATCATACTGTAACATTAAGATTAATTAAAAATGTATCTGATAGGATTGTTAAACGCATACGAAAGTACGGAAATTATAAAATGTAAAAGTAGTTTAAATGACAGAGGGCCTATTTCTTATAGTCCCCTCTACTGGTTACCTGACCGGAACTGATGGCGTCGCCTATGCCATTGGTTCCGCCTGAGTAATTCAGGTGTTAGGCTAAGTATAAACAGGGTAGATTTGTAGTTTAGCTTTAGTCAATCATCGCTCCTGATGAAGCTAACATTGTTAGCGAAACGCGCGTCGAGAGCAAAAATAAACTGTTTAGTGTCGTGGGGATATAATACTGAGTGATGTAATGTAATGTGCTATAAAAATATTAAAATAGCTACCTCCAATTCATTTAAATTTCAGTATAAACCTTAATACGACTCTGATAAGAGTTTTTCGTTTTGATTGTAGTAAGGGTTGCTTAGCAACAGTTCTTATTTGGGTTGCGGCAAATTTTACTACACAAAAACATTCTGTACAAAGAAAACATTAAAAAATATCGTTCCATTAGCGCATTAAATATTAAATAACGAAAGCCTTTCCACTCATATATAAAGTTTCCTCCTCCTCCTCCTCCGCCTTTATTTAGTTTAAAATAAACCTATCTTTTATTTATTTAAATGTCATTTTACAACTACCAGTACTTAGGATAGGCAACCTGCAACCTATTTTAAACTTACGATGTTGCCGTTGTTTAAAATTTCGACTAGCGCATTCACCAGAACTCGCGTCAACTGACTGACTCTTTATTGCTCTTAAGTGTACTTTTACAGGTGTGAAACTGGACTGAAAAAAGTTAACATTCAAAATATGCCTGATTTCGTAAAAAAAAGCCCGTGAGATCGATGAAGATGAATTATTTCTGTATGCCATTACAGATATTAAAATTTTAAAAATACAAATAACTTTTAAGATATTTTCTTTATTATTATACTTACATTACTAATTCATTTTCCAACGTTAAGGTAGCTTCACTATGCATTTCAGTTAAAGTTTTCCTCATAACTTTAACTCTAGGATTCAATCTTTTCAACTCAAATTCGTGAAATCTCTGATCGCAAATGTTGTACGTTACATCTTCTACTATAAACAAAATGGCGGCTTTTGGATCTCCATATATTTTCCATGCTTCTAAGAGGCCAGCTGTCATGCCGTTCAGAGCTGTATTTTCCGGCAACTAAAACGTATCCAAAAAGAAATTTAGTGGAAAAAAAAAATGTTTATTCGCTGTAGTAATAATAGCATATGGTCAAATCAGAATGTGTCGCGCATTGTTAATTAAAAAAGGTATTTATTTAAAAGCTTTGACATCATTCGACAGTAAAGTAAATGATCGCCTGGCATCCTTGGGGCATACTTTCGACGAGACTGTCCTCGGATTCTTGGGACAAAAATTTCCAAATTGCCTGAATTTGCCGTGGAAGCTGCTTTACTGTGTACTTCTTGTTACTACGAAATTTCTGCTTGATGTATGACCATACGTTCTCGATTGGATTTGCCCCGGGTGAGTGGAATGGCTAATCTAGTGTGACGATACCATTTTCCCCTGGCTTGTTATCTTCTTGAAGAATCAAGTCCTCATTTTACAAATCGCTGTTTGGCAGTTAATACAAACGTCTTCTCGAGCATTTTTTCAACGTTCAGTCTCCCCAAACCTCTTCCACAAGACATCCCCAAACAAGGGTGTTTCACGGTGCGCTAAACCAATCAGTTAGTGGAAACTGATCAGGCTCGTGGCTGGCTTCTTGATTTTATTCCGCGATTTCAAATCGTTAGCTCCTAGATGAGTGCGAATCGTTTCATACGATATATCCAAACCTCTCTTAGGATTTTGAGAAAACATGTTAATAATAATTTGTTCGTCACTACCAGACACTTTTCCTCTTAAACCACGTTTTGATAGATCATCACATTTTTTAACTGAGAGTATTGTTTCACTCATTTGTCAAAGAATGTCCTCGACTTGCCCATATACTTAGCGACCGCTGTTAGTGTCATTTTCGACCTTTTGGACGATTATATAGGGACACAACCTCAAACGCGCGAAGCTCTTCCTTTTGGTAGGTAAGCTAATTTTTTTACTAAAGTTTAAAGTGAAAGTCAAACGAAAAAAACGTCTATCGTCTACCTCATGACAGGCACCATTGCCAAATTGCCTAGGCGTTCTTTATATATATATATATATATATATATATATATATATATATATATATATATATATACATACATATATATATATATATATATATATATATATATATATATATATATATATATATATATATATTTATTATCGTGCTTAATTTACGTGTGGCCTGGGTGGTATTTCTCTAATTTCTTTTTAAATTTCGTATTAATAGAAATATTGCTGATATTTTGAATTACTTCATTTTAAGCTATAGTCTGTAAATAACCCCATGCACGACAAGATTTTATGCTCCTTATAAAAGGAAAACCGAATCCAAAACTGTTATCGGGCTCGAAAAAAAAGTAAAATTGGATTTTTTTTCTCATATTCTTACTCGACAAATACGTGTCAGAGAAGGATTCCTGTTATAAATGACGTTTCAACAATAAAATCTCTGAATGTTACTCTTCAGGGAAACCACCGTCTTATAACACTGCCAGCAAAAGCGCGCAGGGAAGATACTTATAGCAACCAGAATTTAGCGGAATTAACAAAATACAAATTTCCGCTAAGTTATGGTTTCTGTAAATATCTTCTCGGAGTTCTTTTGTTTGCCGTGTTGTAAAATAGTGTATCCTGTAATTACACACGGGAATGATCAATTAAAAATTGAGTGAGGTTCCTAGAGTATAACGTCTCCTCTGAGGTTTAACGAGAAGTACGTATTTACTAACAAATTAGTGTTTTAAGGGGCTACATCAGTGTAATAATTTCAAAAATCGATTTTTTTTTACATATTTCGATGCTTTTATATGTATAAAATAAGAGGTCGAAGTATCAAAGTCGGCTGATGTTTATTTTTGAAAATACAGCTGTTGCCAGGCACAGCTGCTCGTTCTTGGAAGCGTAACGCGAACCGGAACAGGTATTAAAATTCCAATACCGTGACGTCATCATGTAAGTGAAAGGTAAATATCTAATACTTCTGTGAAATCAAAATAATCACAAAGGTACATGGCAAAAGATCATTATTTATGTGTTACACGTTAGTGTATTTTTCTCAAAACTATATTTTTTAAATTTGTTGCCGCTGTAACTCGAAGATAATTTATTATATCCACTTAATTTTTTTTTTGCATGTTAAGGACATGTTTTGTTGTCCCATGAACAATGGATTTTTTGATTGGACCAAAAAACGGACCCGGTGTTTTTAACTTTTATAATTTAGTTTCTGCTTGTATTTAACTTTCTTCTAAGGACTTTTAGACCCTCATTCTCTTCAATTATCTGTTTGATATGTTTTTTGTTGTAGTTTCTTATATCCTTTCTGATGTTCCTTGAGATTTCTTTCTTCGTAGCAGTTATCTCCTGAATGCTGGGATTTCTTCTGGTTCGTTGTCTTCTCTGTAGTATTAGCCTTTTGGTGTAGTTACTGAGTTTATCCTCACTTTTCTATTTGGGGCAGTGTTCGTTGGTTACTTTTACTAGGGTCTCTGTTATTATCTTATTCAACTCATTCACTTCTGTTGTCTCTGTCCTTATTAGCATTCCGGTTATGATCTTCTCAAATGTTTCAGTATATTCTGGGTACTGCCATTTGCCCCCCCCCTCTTTTTTCCTACCATCCTTGACCTTTCTTTCCTGATATTTATTTTTAGTAATGTCCTTACTGGTCTGTGATCGCTACCGATCGATAACTGGTTTAAGACCATGACATCAGAGACCAAAATTTTTTTATCAATTATGATGAAATCTATCTCGTTTTTGTATTTCCGTCTGAGCTCACCTACATCCATCTTCTACTAGATTTTTTATACAAAAAGCTGTTCATCAGGTATAAATTGTTTTCTTGTAGAAAATTTATTAGTGTCTCTCTTCGTTGGTCTCTATGCCCTAGGCCAAATTTACCCAGTATTGTCTCTGTTTCTTCCGAAACATACATTTCTGTATTTCACAGCACCTTTTAGACAACGGGGTAGTGTTGCCTAGGACGTTATTGCATTTCTGTGAACAATTACTACCTGTGTACGTGGCCAGGCCATACTTAAATAATTTAATAAATAAGTATACCGACCTGCGGGATTGAACCCTCGACCTTCTGCACCGTAAGCAAGGTACTACACCACGGAGCCACAGGCCGCTACACACGCCACTTAATAACCTTTAACATATATTTTTTAATATATATACTTTTTGCAGCGCCCGGGTGTATGTAACTCCTTACGAAAGTTCAAATATATATAAAAAAATCTTACATTTTGAATTTTATCCAAGTGGCCCAGTTCCTCCAAAACATATCTAAAAGATAATCAGTTAATGAAATAATGATGTATGATGATGAAGGTTTGGTGGAATGTGACTATAATTTAAAACTATAAACTAAATGTGAAATAATAATCAAAATTGTTATATGTAGGCAAATGATATATTTCAATAAAAAAATAACTGTGATTAGCAAAACTGTTTTTTCTTCAGTTTTAAAAATTAGTCAAAGGGTCGTAAAAAATGAAAACATACGCTTATTATCGTCTTCGCCTTTTTAAAATACAATTTACAAAGTAATTCTACTTTTAAGGCCCATAAAATCATAATATCTAGACTTCAAGTTAGTAGGCCAATTTTTTCCCACGGTTCTCTTGTGTACAGTAACAGAAACGACGTGCCGAGCAGTGGTCAATAATTTTACAGTTAGTTAAGAAGAGTGCCGAGAATGAGACTCGCATCTTCGAGGCATACTTTCGATAAGATTTTCCGTGTATTCTTGGGGCAAAAATTTCCAAATTGCCAGAATTTGCCGTAATAGCTGCTTCACTCTGTATACCTTTTTACTACGAAGCTTTTGTTTGATGCTGGACCACCTTTTGACAGTCGGTACTAATGCGCTCTTGTAAATCTGGAGTAATCTCTCAAAATTTAAATTGTAGGTAAAGATGAAAAGTCTCCTAAAATCTCTTTCCGAAAAACATCGCTAAACAAGGTGTTTAACGGTGCGCTGAACTAATCGGTTAGTGGAAATTGACTAGGCTCGTGGGGTGATAACATAACACCAAAATAAAGCTTCATCGGAAAAAAATTACATTGCTCCAGTCGCGATCTATGTTTTCCTTTGCACAGCAAAGGTTTCTTAGTAGTACTCCTTCACTTTAAATTGGTAGCTCCCGATATAAATGCGAATCGTGTCATATCATTTATCCAAACATGTTAATAATTTTTTTATCCTTGTTCGACACTTTTGCTCTCGAGCCACGTTCTCGTAGATCATCGACATTTTTTAACTGAGAGTATCGTGTCACCCACTTGCTAACGAGTATCTTCGACTTGCCCATATACTTAGCAGTCGCTGTAGGCCTCATTTTCCGACCTCTTGGATGATTACCAGGTGTACAAGTATGAAATGCGGATTTTTTTTCTAAAAAAACATGTTAAATTCGGAAGAATGATAAAAAGTGGTTTATTCAAAGTATGCTCCATCGCTTGTTATACATTTTTCCCATCTTTCGGGCAATTTATGAATACCGCGCCAGTAAAAATCTTCGCCTTTTGCTGCGAACCATTCATCGAGCCATTTTTTCACATCTTCGTACGAACCAAAGCGCCGCTCAGCAAGTGCGTGATCCATCGATGCAAACAAGTGGTAATCGGAAGGAGCCAAGTCTGGTGAGTAAGTCGCATGGGGTAGGTAGAACTTCCCAGCTCAGTGCTTCCAACTTGTCGCGAGCATTGTTATGAAGAAAAATGACTCGAGATGTAAACACAACCCGCAACCGCGCTAGCAGCCACGTTGTTGGTATGATAGGGGAAGAATGCGTGATTAAAAACAGGACCTAATAATTTTCTTGAGCGTCGCTACGATGTTTTATGTTTACTGGGGCATTGTTTGCAAGGATGCCAACGATAACCTCAAAAAAAAGGAATCTCTTTTACCGACTACGACACGTTCTTACTTGACCAACTATATTTTCAAAATATGTTTTGTAAGATTTATTATTACTTAACTAGTAGTCATAAGTAACATTACCTGGTGATAAACTTGATAAAACGTTTTAATTTAGAGTTCTTTAGAATTGGAATTTATAAAAATATTAAAGTTTTTTTTTTAGATTTCAAAGGGTCTACACAGAAGCCTGACTATGACTTTATCTGCTTCAAAATCCGAGTTATTTTTAAAACTGAATTCAGATAACATTTCACGCTCACTTAAGAAACACCAGCCACAAGTGTTTTTACTAATTTGTTATTTTTAGTGTTCCGTACGGAACACTTATAAGATCACTTCGGTGTCTGTCTGTCTGTCTATCACACCTGATTTTCTCCGAAACTAAGTCGGAAGTGAAAAAAAAAAAATTTTTACTAGGTCATCGAGTGTGGTGTCAAATGAAAGCTTGTGAAAACACGAGTAAAATATATATATATATATATATATATATATATATATATATAATGTTATACTTGCGCGCACTTTTCTTTGTATTATTTCTAAAAATTCGCGAAAAATCGCTGTCCCGCGCCTTATCTCGAAAAGTATTTATCAAAAAATTTAGAAAAAATTCTGGATTATTCTCCACGGGGTGTAGATTGAACGAAAATTATCACGAGTTCATTACCTTTAATAATTTATCTGGTATATAAAAAACAAAAATTTCAAGATCATCAGATTTCAGTAAAGTTTGGAAACCAACTTTGTTGAAAACTCATTTGGAGTGTATTTTGTGAAGTCACTGATCATTTTATACCTCTGTAACAATTTTTTTTTATTTTAAAAGCAATCAACGTACGGAACACTAATTGCGCAAGTTCAACTTGCACTTGACCGGTTATTTTTAGTTTGACTTTCATTACCTATTATATAGCGAAATTCCATTACCGACCCCGGCTAAACTGACTGATATAGTGTTGTATTCCACTTGTTTAATTTTATTTGACTTTCCACTGTGTACCATGTAGTCTGAACGCACAAGTCCTAAACTTAGTTTCTAAAAAGACAATTTTAAAAAATCCCAGGTTAAATAAAATAAATACGTTAATATAAATACAGCTTTTATGTATTTATATACAGAGCAGTCAACTTTTAAGGTAAATTAACAAGGCATGACTTTATATTACTTACGTGGTGCGATCCAAAGGGTCCTAGACTACCGCTTTAAAATTTGAAGTAGTTATTTTTCGGCTTCGTGATTCTCGACACCATCACATCGCACCTGAACGCATTGGCCCCCCCCCCGTTTTTTCCACTGGTAAGACATTTTTTGGTAGGTCCGTATTGTGGCGCTGCTCGTTTAACTTTATCTTCTGTTTTGAGAGAACAGCCCGAAGTTATAGAAGTTTTATCAGAGATCCTCACACGACGGTCTTCACGAATGATTTGTTGAGCTTTGGTGATGATTTCAGGCGTGGTTGCAGTTAAATAGCTTCGTTCCCAAATGCTTTCGGAATCATTTCATGCATTTCGGTAGCATTTCTACCGATTTTAAAACAAGATTTTGACAAATCCCCGCTGCTTTTTCTTTCATATCCATTTTAAAAATCGCACAGAGACACGTTGAGACCTTTGGATCGCACCACATACATTTGCATACATTTCTTTAACTCTATTACTAGCTAATAACTAGCAATAAATTTTTATTTGCACTAAGCAGAAAAGAGCCATCAACTTAGGATTCTAATTTCCAAAAAATTCTATAATTACATTTGTCGAATTTAAAATTATCGAATGCTCTAAAATTTTACGTTGAAAATGGGCCACTCTGTAATATATTGCGAAAAATTCAACCTAAGTACAATCACAATAGTTATGAATCGATAGCACAATAACACCCAACCTTCATTTTGTTAATTTGCCTACACAGAAAAGTAATGCACGGTTTTGGTTGGTTTAAAAAAAAATTATATACGAGAGTCGTTCTAAAAGTTTTCGGCCTGTCACAGATATGTCACCAAGATGACTTTGACAATTATTATAGTAGTTGTTAAGTCTTATCTACTAGATGACGTGCTGTCAACAACAAATAAACAAGTTGTAACATTTTCTAAAAAATTGATAAAATTTAAGTGCGAGCTGTTATAAAATATTTTGTTTAAAAAGTAACTCCTACAGACATTCAAATATCATATTAAATGATTCTTCTTCTTCCTTATCGAAGATTAAAAAGTGAAGTGCTGAATTTAAAGGTAGACGTACATCCATTCAAGATGATAAACGCTCAGGACGCCCGAAAACCTCTACAAGCAACGAGATCGTAACAAAAATTTACAACAGAGTACTAAATGATCTGACTGAAGGTACGCGAGTTCGCTGACACTGTAAATATCTCGACAGGCCGTGTCGACCACATTTTACAAGATATTTTCGGCGTGAGAAAGCTCTCCGCTCGATGAGTGCCGCGTTTGTGAACAATACCCCAAAAACGTATTCGAATAAACATTTCCAAGAGTGTTTACACTTGTTTAATTCCTGTGAATTTCTTTGATGTTTAATAACAGTAGATGAAACATGGATTCTTCATTAAATGCTAGTGAGTCCAAGAAAGCACAAACAGTTCCATCTGCACCCAAGTCTTGCCTATGGTTTTTTGGGATTCTTCTTGTTTCCAAACCTGAAAAAATGGCTGAATGGACGAAGTTAAAGCTGAGACGATCGCTTATTGAGGGTATTAAAAAATTGGAAAGTAGTTGGACTCAATATATTGATTTGCAAAGTGACTATGGAGAAATATATAAAAAAAGTCTCCTTAATCTTGAGTTTTCTTTGTTAAGCCGAAAACTTTTAGAGCGATCCTCCTACAATCCACTTCAAAAACAATTTCTTTAAAAAAACATACAAAAAAGGGCAATTACATAGATCAGTAATGAATTGGATTTTCTCACACTAAAATATAATTCAAACTCTACAAGTCGACACTTTAAATGGTAGGTACTTTATGCTAAGGTATTAATTACAAAAAAAAGGGCCAGGCTTGTTAGTATCTTCTTAATATAATGAACTGCTTTGAAATATGAATGATTTCAGTAATACAATGCAGATTACTAGCAAAAGTATGGTATTTTTCAAGATCTAAGAAAGTGATTTGGCAAATTGATGCAATAAAAACATTAAACGACCGTTAGGATCATAGCACGTACCTGGCCGTAACAGGGTCGTAACCTCCCTTTCAATCAACATTTTATTGGCTACTTCGTGTTTATAAATATAAACAATATTCTTCATTTTATCTGCAGTATTATATTGAAATAGTGTGTATTATAAAGTTCAGTAATGTCTTAAAATGTCTGAAGCCCTTTCCATCAGAAGCCACAAATGTTTGCCCGTTGAAGCAAAAGTGATAGTTAAAAGTGTTTATTTAAAGTTAGTGGAGCGAGGCCACGAAAAGTACTTTTCATTGATGGAGGCATCAGCTTTAACAAGCATACCTGCAAGTACAGTTTGGAAAATTGTAAATAATTCGATAGCGCCTAAAAAACACGAAGGGACAAAGGTGTGTCGAAATGTATTGATTTCTGCCAAAAAGACTTAATCCGCCGCAAAATTTATGAAATGTATGCAGAACAAAAAGTTCCTACGTTATTGTCACTTCCACGGAGGCTGTCCGAGGATAGTTGTGATATAAAATGTTCCACTACAACTTTATGGCGTATTCTACGTCGTTTGGGGTTTTTGTTCAAAAAAATAGACAAAAGGCAAGTTATAATAGAATCACGGCGCTTACAACAACTCAGAAGAATGGAAAATCTTGAAAAAATAAATACAGCTAGATCGAAAAATCGAACGATAATCTACCTAGATGAGACTTGGTATGACATCCACGACACACCCAGTAAAGGATGGATTGATAAATCCAAAAAATACCATACCAAAGCTCCATCAAATAAAGGTAAAAGAGTAACTATTTTACATGCGGGTCAAAAGAAGGCTGGATACCAGAATGTCTATTTCTAGCAGCCAAGAATATTTCAGATTCCAGCTTGGATTATCATTGTGATACAACCGCTGAAGTTTTTGAAGATTGGCTTTAAAACAAATTAATGCCGAATATACCACCGAATAGCTGTATTGTGATGGATAATACATCGTATCATAGTCGCCAAATGAATAAGGTACCAAGTTCTACCAGTAGAAAAAGGGAAATACAAGCCTTTCTGTGCAAACATGACATATATTTCCATGAAAGTTATACAGTTAAACAATTGTTAGAAGTTTTAAAAAGTTACAATTTTTCAAAGGAATATGTTTGTGATAAAATTGCAAAGGAAGCAGGACACGAAATAATTTGGCTTCCACCATATTATTGTATCTTTAATGCGATCGAGTTGATATGGCATAAAATAGAGTCTAATATACGTGCTCACAATAACACACCCACTTTAAACAGTAGTGTGATTGAGTTGACAAAGACAGAAGTCAAAGATGTAACCGTTGAAAACTGGAGAAACTGTATTCAACACTCAAAAAAATTGAAAACTCATATAGATGTACGTACATAAATATAAATAGTTTAGAACCTATAAAAAAACTTATTATTGATTTGCAAGATAGTAGCGATAGCGAAATTGAACTAGATATTAATTAAAAATTAAAATTGTAACAAATGTACGCGAGGACACTGTACACTATTTTAATATATTTGTGTAATTACTATATTGTGTATTATTCAGTACAATCAGGCATAGTGCGGCCCTGCAAGATGCCTCGTCATTGAACAACCATAAATTAATCACTTTCGAATCTTGTTGAATTTTGAATGGGTATAGGTAGCTAAGTCACTTTCTTAGATCGTGAAAAATACTATACATAAGTTCACAACAAAAAGGTACGAATAATTTTCAAAATCATTTTTGATAACAGTGTAGCAGAACAGAATTTAAAAACCTTTTATAATACCTCTATAAACTTTACCTATTAATGTCTAAAGAAGCGGGACCAAGCCAACCAAAACCAGCAGCAATAGTGTTAAATTCAACCTGTTTCCAACTGTGCAAGGAGTCCAACATTAAGTCATTCCGAACTAACCCTAAACTAATTGGCTATATAAACAGAACATAATACATAACATAAAAAACGAAACATTATCCCGCTACAAACATAAATACAACTGTGTGTGTCTCTATCTATAATCAAATCATTTTAACTTGAATTTCGTGATAGAATCATTTTTTAAACTTTTCTGTTGAATTTCACATAATCTAACCACTACAGGAGGCCATAAACTAAAAATTTATGAAGGAACCATATCGTTATCTTCAAGTTACAATAATTTGGATATATAAAAAGTAAAAAATAAAAATTATCTGCAGTCGGTCAAATCAGAACGTGCTGCACATTGTCCATTAAAAAATACATTTATTTAAAAGTTTTTTACATCATTCGACAGTAAAAGATGGCCATTAAAATCCTAACGATTCACTCATTGGTTGTTCCCATTAGCATCGATGATTGCCTGGCATCTTCACGGCATCTTTTGACAAGATTTTCCGCGCACTCTTGGTGTCAAGATTTAAAAAATGGACCGAATTTGCCGTGACATCTTTCTACTACAAAGCTTCTGCATAATGTATGACTATGCGTTCTCGATTGGGTTTTTATCGGGCGACAAGGATGGCCAATCTAGTGTGATGCTACCGGATTCCCCTTTCCACCAGCTACCCGTTTTACTCCGTTATTTGGGGTCGTTATCTGCTTGGAGGTCGGTACTAAAATCTTCTTGTAAATCTGGAGCATTTTTCAGCGTTCAAATTGTAGGTAAAGATAGTAAGGTAAAGGTACTAGGGTGTAGGTAAAGATAGTAAGGTAAAGGTACTTGCAAAATTCGACTTTATTCATCAATATAGTCTTCTTCAAGAGCGAGACAATCAGTCTAACGTTTTTCTAACATTTCTATACCTTTCTTGTAGAAGGATTTGTCTATGCCTTCAAAATAAGCCTCAGTTTCGGCGATAACTTCTTCATTGGAGCCAAATCTCTTTCCCGCGAGCATTTTTTTAAGGTCTGCGAATAGCTAATAGTCGCTGGGGGCCAAATCTGGAGAATACGATGGATGAGGAAGAAATTCGAACTTCAACTCATGCAATCTTGCTATTGTAACTATTGACTTGTGACTTGATGAAAGAGCACTTTTTCCTTGTTCATTTGGGGCCGTTTCTTTGCGATTTCTGTCTTCAACGCACCAATAACTTTATATAATATTCACTATTGTATAACTACGCGTTCTCGATTGGGTTTGTATTGGGCGACAGAGATGGCCAATCTAGTGTGATCCTACTATTTTACTCCGATGTTTGGGGTCGTTGTCTGCTTGACAGTTGGTACTAATTCCTTCTTGTAAATCTGGAGAATTTTTTCAGCGTTCAAATTGTAGGTAAAGATAGTAAGGTGTAGGTAAAGACAGTAAGGAAAAGTAGGTAAAGAGTTTCCCAAAACCGTTTTCCGAAAGACATCCCAAATCCTGGATCTTCACAGGATGTTTCATGGTGCGTTGAACCAATCGGTTAGTAAAAATTGACCAGGTTCGTGGGGTGATAACATAACCCCAAAATGAAGCTCGGGACGGGACGTATGGTCACATTACGTATGTAGCACTCCTATTCGATAATGTACAGGGTGAGTCAACGATAGAGTAAAGTTCATTATCTCATTTTTTTGAGAATGACGAAAAAATGTTAAATACAATAGTTTTAGGGAATGTTAAGGTGCACAATTTAAAATTATTTTTGTGTATACAGGGTACTTCAAAAAAGTATGTTTTTTTAAATGGAACAACCTATTTTCTAATTTATTTTTAAATTCTGCGTAAAATTTTATAACTTTTGTATTAATAATGTTATATATCTAAACCTAGTAGTTCTTTTAATATTTCAATTTATTAAAAAAAAAAAATACTAGTTTTCAGTTTTGTAAGAAATTGCCAGTAGCGCCATTGTTTCTGAAGGTGGAATACTCATAATTGGTACGATCGTTTTATAGAGATGAAAAAAAAGATATATATATAAAGGAATTTGAGTTAGATGCTTCAGGGTGTTCAAAATAAATTTAGACATTTCGACTATTTTAAATTGAAAAATCACAAATTTTTTAAACGGCACACCCTGAATATTATTATTTATTTTGATAGATTTTACAAAACGCTTCAACTTTTATTAAGCAGACGGGCATATTTTTGAGCATTTATTACGTCATAATAATTAATCATTAGATAAGTTAAACTATATTAAAATTATTATTAACTCTTTGTATATGTTTTCACAATAGCGTAAGTGTATTTATTAAAAACGAGGGTAAAAATTGAAAAATTCAAAATAAATCAAAAACTATTAGAAATAGGTATATGACATACTTTACAAAACCCTCCAACTTTTATTAAGTATGTCGTATACCTATTTCTAATAGTTTTCGTTTTATTTTGAATTTTTCAATTTTTACCCTTGTTTTTAATACACTTACGCTATTCTGAAAACATAAACAAAGAGTTAATAATAATTTTAATATAGTTTAACTTATCTAATGATTAATTATTATGACGTAATAAATGTTCAAAAATATGCCCGTCTGCTTAATAAAAGTTGGAGGGTTTTGTAAAATCTATCAGAAAAAACAATAATATACAGGGTGTGCCATTTAAAAAATTTGAGATTTTTCAATTTAAAATAGTCAAAATGTATAAATTTATTTTGAACACCCTGTAGCATCTAATTCAAATTTCTTTACATATATCTTTTTTTTTCATTTCTATAGAACGCTCGTACCAATTATGAGTATTCCACCTTCAGAAACAATGGCGCTACTGACAATTTTTTACAAAATTAAAAACTAGTATTTTTTTTTTTAAAAATTGAAATATTAGAAAAACTACTAGGTTTAGGTATATAACATTATTAATAAAAAAGTTACAAATTTTACGCAGAATTTAAAAATAAATTAGAAAATAGGATGTTCCATTTAAAAAAACATATGTTATATCGGCCAAACCTTTTTGAAGTACCTTGTATACTCAAAAATAATCTGAAACTGTGCACCTTAACATTCCCTAAAACTATTGTGTTTAACATTTGTTCGTCATTCCCGAAACAAATGAGATAAAGAACTTTACTCTATTGTTGACTCACCCTGTACTATTTAACTATAAATTAGGTTCAAAATGAATCTATTTTCACAAAGCATTATTGCCAACAATAATTCCCCCCCCCCCAAGAAAAAGGTATTTCTTTTGCGGACTACAAGTTATAGGCGATAAGTTCTTACTTGACCGACTGTACATAGTAAGATCTAACAGTTTCCAAACCAAAACTGTTAAAAAGTTTGAAAAGGTCTGTCACCTCCGATTTTATATTAAGTGGCGCTGAAGTTATAATTTTGTGCCTCTACAATCAATGGCACTTCACATATCGTCGTAAATAGTTCTGTTGCCTAATATTTTAAAATGTTTAAACTTGAATATTGTGCGGTTATTAAATTTTGGAAAACAAGTAGAAGAAAAAAGTATTTAGATGCTGTCTATGAACAATCTCGCAGGTCATATTCAACGGTTAAAAGATGGGCTAGCAGTTTCGACTAGGGAGAGACTCGAATGAAGATTTTGCTCGTTAACGCAGCCCTACAGAACAGGTCATTTCAGAAATAATTAGGTTTGTGCAAGTAGAAGAAAATGCGATTGGAAACTAAAAAATTATCAACAAGGCGAGTACTTTCAAAACACACGGTACTCCAAATTTTTGAATGCTGAAGTACTGAAATTTGGCGCTCTGTGAGGGGCAAGAAGAAATCTGATTGACTGAATTGCGACGAAAGATAAAATAAGGGTTGTGTATCATGATCACCTACCTAAACGAGAATTTATATAATGACGTCATTCTGAATCCTAATGGCCAATTAAGGAAAGTAACGCAATCGTAAAAAAAAGATCATGGGCACTATCTTTTGGAATTTTCAAGAGATTATGCTAGTCGGCTTTAAAGGACAAAATATCACAGTTGCTATCTTTATGCTTAGGTTGGAAACTATCAGACCTTACTATGATGTTCATTTCTACTTGGCTGTATCCTAGAACACTATATTATCTGTACATAATGCCTAATGAAAGCATTAGCCCAGCTACCAACAAATTAATTTATTTTTGCTAAGCAAACATAAAATTACAATGGATAATTGAATGCCTTAAAATTAAAAATTATTAACTGAATTCATTGTGCCCCACATGAGCAACTAACTCTAGTGAGCAATGCGCAAAAGACCCAAAACAGCAAGTGGCGTTTGTTAACTGCAAACCATACTATCCATATTGCTTTTCTAACTACAGCTTAAGAGCCAATAATTCCCATTTTAAAACCAGATGCATAGAGAAAAATAAAAAAAAATTCCGTGAAAATAAGCAAGAAATTATATTACCTTTAGAGAAAATATGTTATTGCATAATTTTTAGAGTCTTAGCAACATAGTTTTTACGCAAACCTTAAAAAAATTACGTTTTTTTATTGTTGTTGAGCATATGGGTTCAAAAAGGTGTTGGTACAAAAAAATGCTTTAGCATTTGTATCTGACTTCTTGTATAGTAATCTAGATAAGAGTAAACCAAACATAGCTGTTTTTTTGGACCTGGCTTTTGATACAGTAAACCATGAGATATTATTACAAAAACTAGAGCACTATGGTATAAGGGGTGTTACGCATAAGCTTGTCAAAGATTATCTTGCCGACAAAACACAAACTGTAAAAATAGGAAATAATAAAAGTAGTTTTAGAGAGGTAAAAATTGGAGTACCACAAGGTACTATTTTAGGGCCTTTACTTTTCCTCATTTACATTAATGATTTGTTTGAGACTCTGCCACTGGATAGAATAGTCTCGTATGCTGATGACACTATTATTTTATTTACTGAAGAGAACTGGACAAAAACAGTCATTCAAGCAAACACTTTTGTGGGCAAAGTATACTTGTGGTTGAATACAAATCAACTTTCTTTGAATGTTGCAAAAACAGTATACATTACATTTGCCAATGACATTGATTCAATTCCACCTGAGGCACTCTCGACAATAAATACTCAAGAATTGAAGAGAGTTGATGACACTAAATATTTAGGGGTAACAGTTGATGCAAATATGAAATGGAAAAAAAATATAGAAAATATTGTCAAGAGAACTAGATATTTCATATATATTTTTGCAAAACTAGTAAAGATCGTGGACAGACACACTTTGCTTACGATATATCAATGGTATTTCAAGCTATGGAATAGTGGCATGGGACTCTGCATATGATAATGCAATGGGATCTCTTGCATGTATTCAGAAAAGACTAGCAAAAATTATTAATAAAGTTAGATCAATAACTGTTAACAAGAAACTATTAAATATAAAACATACATATGCACTGGAGATCCTTATGCATAATTATGCAAATTTGTGTGATGAGTACACCATCCAAAAAAAGATTAGCAGAAATAAAAATTCTGCACTTAGAAGGGTTTATCTAGAAGTAGGAAAAAAGAGTCATGTATATATGGCAACTGAACTTTTCAATAAGCTTCCAAATGAACTTAAAAATATATCTGAGAGTAATAGAGTTACCAAGAACAAACTGAAAAAATGGGTTGTAGAAAGTTGTTAATAGGACATGTATAGAAAAAAAAAAAAGGGTAAAAATTTGTGTTTGGAACCTTTATGTTTCAGAATTTTGGTGCATTTTAGAAGTTTTAACACCTCTTTTCTTTCAACTGATATAAATTATTTTGCTTGTTATATTTTATATTTTTAATTTTAAGTTTAAAATTAATTTTTAATTTTGTGATGTTTAATTATTAATAATAAGCTTTTGTTATGTTTTTATCCAAGCCTGCATACAGATATGACCTACTGCGGGCTCCAGGCTTCTGGAATACTTTGTTTTTGTATTTGGATTATAAATAAATAAAATAAATAAGATATTGTCTCACTAGCTGTGCCATTAGCATCTTTTGAAGAACATTGCTCATGTAGGACACAATATTATTGTAGCAAGTACTATAAGCTTTTAAACAAAATGCCTGAATTTAGAGATTATCCTGCATAAGAAAAAAGTGGAGTGGGTAAGTGCAGTGATTATTTTTCTGTAAAAACATTTTGCTAATATTACAATTTTAAATGCTGCTGGTAAAAGCATCTAAGTAGACAACTTGTTAGTATCTTTAAGTAACACTATGTTAAATTTTCTGATCATTAATCAGAATAGACTTATTCCATAAATAAAATATCCTTTTTATAGAAAATTGAAGAATTAAAACTATTGAAAGAATCTATTTATACATTATACAATATTATTAACAAAGTATTGTAAAAAAAGGTATTTTTTATGAAGTAACCCATTATGATAGCTCCTTTTGACTACAGACCATAAGGTAAGTAAATCTCTGATGATAAATACGTTCAAATATTATTCAAGTTCTACCTTACTGGGCAGTTATGGTACATCAACTAGAATTTATACTATCCCTAATAGAAGACCTGGACTGTCCTTAACTCTTACCTGTGTAACACCCTCGTCCAAAACTGTTTCCCAAATTTTATACAGGTTTCCAGTAAATTCATCAACTTGAATTGTGTCTTTCAAAGTATCTTTTAAAAATTCCTGATTGTGAGCTACCCTATGCATAAGTTCATTAAGAGTTGTCTAAAAATGAAAAGAAGTACACAGAATATTTAGACCATCCCTATATTTATAAAACCGCATATTGAAAGTAATAATGCATATCAATTACTATAAAATATTACCTGTATTTCCACAGCTTTTTCAAACTCCTTACGAGGAAAAGTAGAGGGTAATAATATAAATGGGGCAAAATTAATAGAATCTTCACTAAAATCTGTTTTAGATCTGATACCTATCCCATGCATAATCGCCCAATCTTTGGCCTTTGAGACAATTTCTTTTAACTCTTTTTCATCGAGAGGTATTGGTACACAACTTGGGAGTCTTTTAACAGACATGATTTAATAAAATCTGCAAAAAATATTTTCAGAGAATTGAAAAACTAATGTAATAATTATTTGTTATTTATGAATTCTAGCCTATTACAACAGAGGCAGGTAGGAATTATATCAGTGTAAAAATGTAAACTGAAAAGATTAGATTGTTCCTTAATATTATATATACTTATGTAAATATTTTATTAAATGAAAAGATTACAGGCAGATAAACTAGAAATTGATTAGTCACGTTCAGAAATTAAAAATTTAACTATGCCTAACTTTAGCGTTGATCACAGACCATTTATACTCGTTTTATACCTTTTTAAATAATAAAAATCATTGAATTTTGAACACTTAAATTTTGGGGTTAGAAGATTTTTTTAATTTGTCAGTAATTTGTCAAGCTAAAAATGACGTTTTCCAACTTTTTAAAAATCTGAGATGGACCTAAGAAAGATTTTTTTTTAACAACAGAAATAGGACATATTTTTTATTTAATTTTGGATCATTTAAGTGAAAAATACTTTCAAATTTTTTAAAATAAAGTTGTTGACAGTGTATTTCTATTAAGTATTAATCGCAATTTTTCAAACGATGAATTTTAATAAGTCCGCCAATATGGTCCTTTTCTTCTTTACAAAAGAGTTTGGCAACCTTTGAATGAGCTGAAAAGTTTACTGTAAGTTATGAGCACATCTTTTATAATTTTGTAAATTTTCTTATATTTATTGGAAATAGTTTAAAACTGGCTTAAATTTTAATACGAAAATAATTATTAGTCGTTAAATTGTGCTGAAAAATTATTTTGTTCCGAACAGCATTAATTTCAAATCTTGCGCTAAATAGCTCCGTCATTTCCGGTCACGTGGTACTTACATAAAAAGAAGAAGTCAATTTGACAGTAAGAATTTTTTCTGAGGGGTTTCTCCTGTCGATTTTGATTAGTAAGAAAATTAATATTTATGTTTATTTTAACTATTAGTGTTATTTATTCCATCAATTTCTATTTACTGTTATGTATATAAAATATTTATATGAGTTTTCGTTATCTGTTGAATTTATAACCTTACATCCCTATCATTACATAACTTCCTATGATTAAAAAGGAGTTGATGACCCTATACTTTTATAAATTCAGTTTGAAATCACCCTCATACTCATTACTAACTTAATAATATACGTTATGCTTAATTTTATTGTTGCAGATAGAGCTTTGTAATGGCTGGAGATAAAGTGAGCACTGTTTCTAAACCCCAATTGCGAGGACTCCTTCGTAAACAAATAAAGTTTAACTTGGGAACCGCTGTTGTAAGCGCCTTTATTGCAGCGGCTGCACTGAAATTTTTAGTTAATGATGTTAGGAAGGAAAAATATGCAAATTTTTATAAGTAAGTTTTAAAGTATTTAAAAACTAAATATATTTTTACATATTGTCGTATTTCTTCGTATGTTCTAATATGTTGCTCTTTGTTTTAAGTTTAACTTTCCCAAAACAGTATTTTTTTTTGTTTTAGAAATTATGATATCAACAAAGAATTCGAAAGGATAAAGGCAAAGGGATTGTTTGACTCGTGTTAAATCAAAAATTCCATTAGATGTTCTGTAGATCTTCAAGTTTAATAGTAATCTCTAAATGTCGAATACAAGAGTTTCAAATGTGAGATTAAATATTGTTTTATTTAATAAAATACAATTAATATAGGTAATTTTAGTTTTATTTAGTAATAGTTCAGTACTTCATACATTTTTTTGTGGACCCATTAATGTGGTACTAATATATTTGAGACTTACAATCTGTAAAGATTACCAAATTATTTTTACATAAAAAGCAAATGAAAATATTCTACGGTCAGTATACTATACAATAAAATGGATTTAAGGAATATTTTCGAGTATTAAAATCAGGCCCGAAATTGCGCGCGTTTTAGAAGTTAAAAAATACGTTTTCTGCTCTCTTTTCTACTCCACATCCGCCATTCCGTCAGCGTCAGCTGTTTTTCTAGAAACTTTTTTATTTCTACCCAAGTTGGTTCCTTTCACTGTCACAAGTGTCAAATATTTTCGTAATGGCCGTCACCGTTGCGCATGCAGGTCCGCGCATGTCCTATGGCGTCGAGTTGTTATTGTTAAGAGCGTTAAATTATTTTTAACAATATTATGTGTGTTTTTACGGACTTTTTACGCGAAAATCTAGTAATTAGTGGGTGTTAAATTTAATTGGTTAAGTGCCCCGAAGGATTTTCTTTGTGGAAAAGTATTTACAGTGTCAAAAGTATGTCACTAAAAATGGGGTATATAATGTTTCTTAGCCGTAAGCAAATTGATTTGGCTGCGAAAATTTAGCTTATGTGTGAAAGGTCGGACGTGGAAAACTAGTGAAAGTGTAAAATAGAAGAAAATCCGACGGAAAAGTGAGAGTTTCTCCTGTTTTGAGCAATGCAAATAGTCTATTTTTCAATTTAAACACATGGAATAACACTCCCCCGTCAGGTTTACAAAATGGCTGCGATCATATCCAGCTTTTTATTTCACAATTTTTTGACGAAATTTTGGGTTTTTTGGCGGAAATAACGCCGTAACTCGACCCAATATTCAGTTTGGATGTGTAATTGGGCGTTTTGGCATTCGCGCCAAGTGATTAAAATCGAGTTCGAAAAAAAAATTATTATAGACTGGGTACCCACTGTTATAAGTGGCGGAAGTGCCAAAATTTCTCGTTTTTATAGCTCGAAACCTTAAATTCACTAAATACCAATTAAAATTGTAGTGTAAGTTAATGTAAAAACAGTTCAAATGCCATTTTTCTCATTTTTTTAAAGATAATTCAAATGTAATTGACATCTAGGACACTCCATAGGGAGACCTTGAAGTCCTCTAATTAATCTCCCTTATTAATTTGGCTTTGTTTCATTTAATTACTATCTCAATTCATTACTTAATGTTTTTTATGCCCTAAAATGCCAGATTAATGCAATTTTCAAGATATTTTTGATTGCTGTCCTTATTTTTTTATAATTAAAGTATCTGAAGGGTCCATGACCTTTAATTTGTCTCTTACTTATTTTATACAAAATTTTCAAATCTCACATGACTCAATCTGATAATTATTCTAATGTATTTTTTAAAACACAAAATCTGTATACTGTCTATGGAAAAGTCCACAATACACAGATTTTTCAATTTCTGTTTCTCAAAGAAATTTTTGAAGCTTGTAGAATTTATAATTGTTTAAAGCAATATATATAAGCCAGGTTATTAATATTCTTCCTTTTTAAATTCTCCATCCGTTTCTTCATCATTTTACAAATATAATCGATTGATACTCAGCATTTTTACAATTTATTATTGAAAATTGCAATTGTAGTCTCTGCTGCAGCGTTGTCACATCTTTATTTTTAAGGTATTTTTGATGAAAGATTATTAAAAATACTGCACATAATTGCAATCTTATCAATTAAGATAACTGCAAAATTGTACAGAAATTTTCCGATGCAGCAAAATTGGTTATATCACTTTTATAAAATACAAACTTAGAGTTGACAAAAAATGAGTTTGGATGACATTTTGATAAAAATGATTCACATAGGTTTTTCATTTAGTGAATTTTTCTTTGGGAAATAAAATTATGCTAAAGACTAACATCCAATTTTAATTTTTATATTGTCAAAAATCTAAACTGTTATAGATATATGTAGCATATTTTTACCGAAATAAATACCATAGTAGTATTATTGATTGTATAAGGCATCTTAAGATATCTTAACTACTTAAATTAATAGAACATATGGGAACTAATTATTGCATGCTGGCTCACGATTCAGCAAACACCAATTGGCTACAATTACTTGATATATGGTTCTCTCTAAGCTCGTTTAGTGTTCTATTTTTTAAGAAGTAAAGATCATCGAGGAAGATATATAGATATAAGTACCTGGCCTCGGCTAGAGATGGCGCTACTACTATTTAAAAAATTATATTTTTCGTAAACAGAACTTTTCACAAAAATCCTATCAAATTTTCAAGTCTCTGCGTGAGTTAATTTGTTGGGTGGCAGCTTTTTAAACAGAACAACTTTTGTGATTTTACAACAATGGAAAAAATTGCATATTGAACAGTAATAAAATATTTGTTTTTGAGAAAGAAATTGAATGATGAGATGAAAATGGAACTCAACAAAGTTTTTGAGAACTCTGCACCTTCATTATCGACCATAAAGTATTGAACAGTGGAATTCAAACGTAGCAGTACAAGCATTTTTGATGAATAATGTCCAAGTCATCCAAATGAGGTCACTATATCAGAAATGATTGAAAAAGTCCTTAATATAGTGGTAAATGATCAAAGAGTGAAAGTGCGTGAGATTGCTGAGACTGTAGGCATCTCAATTGAATGGGGTGCAGAAGATTTCACTAACTCATTTGGATATAAGAAAGCAAAGTCAGGGCCAGAGTGTTTTGGAATGCGCGCGGCATAATCTACGTCGATTACTTTGAAAAAGGCAAAATGATTAATGGAGAGTATTAGGTCAACTTATTGGATCTTTTCAACCATGCTGTGAAAGAAAAACATCCACATTTGATGAAGAAAAAAATTTTCTTTCATCAAGACAATGCATGTGTGCACATTTGTGTCATCACCATGGCAAAATTCCTTGAGTCAGGGTAGGAATTGCTTCCGCATCCAACATATTCCCCAGATTTAACTCCCAGTGATTATTTCCTATTTCCGATTTTGAAAAAATGGCTTAATGGAAAAAAAATTGGCTCATATGATGAGGTGATTGACCATGTTGAAAAATAAAATAAATTTTACACCTAATAATGTTCTTTTCTCATCAAGGCCAGGTACTTATCATACAACCCTGTATATATATGTATATACATACACAGTGTGTCCCAAAAAGTTTTATATATAAATGGAGAAAAAGTTTATCTTACATATTAAAAAAAAATTTATTCTTGATAAAAAGTTGTGCATCACATGGAAATCCATAATCAGTATACAGGGGAAATAAAAAATAATGATTTATAATGAAGAGTAAAGTGTGTTTAAATTTAAATACAGAGCAAAACATTAATTGAAAATTTTAATAGACACTAAGTTTATTGACAGTTCTTAGGTATTTCTTTATTTATTTTCAGCCTAAAATTTGTAGCAATTTTGTTTTCTTTTATTCAATAATTAATCCAACAATTACTGACGTGATTACTGGAGTTTGTTTGATTTTTAACTAGGAAGGCCACAAATCTAAATGTGAGCCTAATTTTTTAGTTCCTATTAACATTTTCAATTAATATTTTGCTCTGTATTTAAATCTAACGCACTTTAGTGTTCATTATAAATCATTAGTTTTTATTTTCCCTGTATACCATCAAATATTTTAAACTTAATGCTTGAGTGTGGATTTCCACGTGATGCAGAATTTTTTATCGAGAATAAATTTTTTTGTAATATGTAAGATAAACTTTTTCTCCATTTGTATAAAACTTTTTGGGACACTTTGTATATATATTGTGATTATTATGAGCTGAGGTGAAAAGTATGGGGATAAGAGTCTATGTGGTAATAATACTATTCCTTTGGTGTTTAAAACTCTTTATTTCACCAATCTTTCTTGGCTTCACGAGTTGTGCTAAAATTAAAACAGTCCTGCATACACAGGTCCCTAAAACCATACCACATGAACTTACCAACTAGAATAAAATGGATACAAAAGGAAAACCAAACATCACACAGACTAGACTAGACTAACTACACACACTCAGATCTAAGGTGTTTCTTTAGAACTGATATACATATTGAATATTATTTTATTTCTTTTATTTTTTTATTGGTGGGTGTACAGTGGTCAGGTGTAGACTTAAACAAAGATTGGTTCAATATAAAAGTGATTGTGCAACGAGAAATAAATCTTGTGCTGTGGTGGATCATCACATCATCCTAGAATATGAAAATACCTATAAAAAAACGCTTGTTCCTTGAAATGTCTCTTATCATAAAAGAGAAAAGCTCCATCAATTACAAAATGGACACTTATAATTTAAGTAATATGTATTGTGATATTTTAAATAATAACATTATCACTATACCTGACCACTGTACCCACACCTATAAAAAAATAAAATAAATAAAATGATATTGAATATGTACCTTGGATCTGAGTGTGTATAGTTAGTCTAGTTGTGTGATGTTTTGTTTTCTTTTTGTATCCTTTTATTCTAATTGGTAAGTTCATGTGGTATGTTTTTAGCGACCTGTGTATGCAGGACTGTTTTAATTTTAGTAATATTCCTGATGAAGCCGAGAAAGATTGGTGGAATATAGAGTTTTTAACAACAAAAGAATATTATTACTACATAGACCTTTATCCCCATACTTTTCACCTCACCTCAAAATAATCACAATATATATACAGCGTGTCCCAAAAAGTTCAAGTCCGCTTAAAAGAATTACAAAAAAAAAAATGTTTTTTTTAATGAAAACTCTAATTAAAGAATTTGGGACATTTAAAATGTATACTTATGTATGTACTTATTTTTAAAATAAACAAAAAACTTAAAACAAAGATTTGTTACTTTTAGATATATATAAAATATAATAGGATAGTGTTATACATATGAAATGAAAGGTCACTTTAATGACACAAAAATTCATATATTGTTGTTTGTCTTCTCTTTTTCTTAAAAATGGCGTCCAAAAATAGCATTTCTAATTTGGAAAGAAACTCTAAAGACTGCATCTCCGTGATCTTTGGCAAAACTTTTAAGCTACTTGGTTAGGGTAATAGCTTCATAATTTGGGATAGCATCTGTTGGTACTAGAACCTCATCAACATCAGAATCTTTGGAAAGTCCTTGTATTTGAACTGGATTTTCAATTTCTTGTTCTGAATCTGGATTTTCAACATACAAATTTCCATCTATGTTCAAAAAATTATTAAGGTTTTCATTATCAGTCAACTCCAACAAATTATTATTTTTGAGGATATCAGCAAATACATTAAGTGATAAGTCATCTTCTGGATCAGATGTAACAGTCTCAGTCAACTGGTCTTCACTTTCCATATTTTCATGCTTAAATCCCGCTTTACGCAGCAATTTGTAACTGTTTCCTTAGTTACTTGTTCCCAAGCGGTTTTTGCAAAGTAAACTGCATCTAATGGCGTAATTTTCTTAATTAACTCAAAAGCTGTACTAGCAGTTTCCTTGGTTACTATCAGGTGTTTTAGTATTAGACTTCGGTAATAAATTTTAAATTTTTTTATAATCCTCTGGTTAAGTGGTTGACAAGCTGATGTACAGTTAGGGGGCAGAAACAAGATTTTTATATTTTTTAAGCGGACGTCTTGGATGAGATCCTGCATTGTCTAAAAATAACAAAATGTTTCTTTTTCTTTTGTCATTTTCCAATCAAGATCTTGCAACCACTCGGTCATAATTTCTGCTGTCATCCAAGCTTCCTTATTATATTTCCAAGTTACAAGCAGGTTATTTATGTTAATATTTTTAAATGCTCTCTTCCGCCATATTTGCACAATGCAAAATTGTAAACCTCTGGGATATTTACCACCAACAGATTTTTTCTTTTTTTAATGTTAGCGTTTTGTTGGGTAGAGCCCTAAAATACAGGCCTGTCTCATTGGCATTGTAGATGTCTCTCGGTGAATATCCCTTAATTAAAAAGGGCATAAAACATTTTTAGCAATAACTGAAGCTACTTCTCCTGAAATCCAGTATCGCTTTAATTAAGTCCCACTAATTTGGGTTAAAGAAAAAAGTGAATCATATTCAGCAGCAAGTAAGTTGATAACTCTTCTTTGTTCAGAAAGCCTTTCCAATAGATAAGTTGTGGAATACGGGATTTCACATGAAGCAACCAGATGCGCAGCTGCCTAAGCGCTAATGTATCGCATCTTAACGATATTTCCAAATCATAAAAAATCACCTAAAGTTGGCAGTGTTGGCAGAAAATTCTAATGAATCATACAAGAACGAGCTTAATATAATATTGTTGGATATTGAAGATTGAGATAAAATTAGCAAAAAAATCTTAACAAGGTTGTCAAAACTTAATTTTTTAGGTCAGGAATTGAGTAAAATTACTGCTAAATTTGCTGGCAATGTTGTTCACGAAATATTTTTAATGTTGATGTTTTTTTAATAACTCTTCTCTCTTTTCTAGGTCAAATAAACCCAACCTCTGGATGGCTCAGCCCACTACCCCTTGTGTGAGCGCGCCCGCTCGGGGCCCCCGCGATTTCCGGCGCGACAAACCGCGCTATTTAATTCTGTAGATGGCCCCCGACGGCGGTCAGGCGGTAGAAGAAATCTCCACCGTCATCACTTGTGAGGGGACACTTGGCCACCCCGAGTTTCCCCGACAGTTTCAAAAAGTAGTTGATAGGTTTGTGTGTGTTTTTTTTTATATATTGCTTTGTTGGAAAAACATCTAGCCTTTTTCTCGTTAGATAGTTTTTGCGTTACATATGTCGGGTAATATAAGTCGCATTGAGTCATACTTAGCGTCAGTTGAAAGCTGACATTTGACAGTAGTAGATGTGCAGAAACTGTTGGAATTCATTTATTCAGACTTAAGTTAGAGCGCCTTGAAGATGAGTGACATTTCTGCAAAAGTTTGCTATGTTTGACTATTTTATTTCCATAAAGGCACAAATAAAAAAAAAGCTTTTGACACCGCGGAGTTGCCGGCGATATTGTCTGCCCTACAGCAAATGAGAATAGACTACAGATATATTCAGTTAATTAAATTCATTTATACTAACGCAACACCAAGTGTAAAACTCCCATGAATCCACAAGTAAATATCGAGTGGAACCAGACAAGGTGATGCGATCTCTTAAACTTTTTATGGTAGTATGCTTTTAAGAAACTTAATTGGGATGAAAAAGACATAAACATCGATGGCGAATACCTAAATCATTTGCGTTTTGCTGATGATATTGTCATAATAGCCGATAATCTAGGTGATGCTGAACAAATGCTTATTGAATTGCAAATAACATCAGCAAATATTGGTCTAAATATTAATTTTCAAAAAGCCAAGGTTATGACTAATCTCGTTATGAACTTCCAAAATTACAAGTATTTGGGTCATGAATTACAGATTGGCAAAGATAATCAAACCCGTGAGATATACCGTCTTGTGGGTTTGGGATGGACGGCTTTTGGGAAGCTGAGAGATGTAGAGAGCTCTGCTGGGTATCACAAGGAAGCATAGAATAACAAACATAACTATCAAACAACGAATAAAAGTAATAGATATTACCCAAAATATTACGCAATCTAAATAAAGATGGGCAGACCCAGACAAGACAAAAGGAACAGAGGTGGACCACCAGCAAGACCAAGCGATGACATCAAAAGAGTAGCAGGAAATTGGGTTAACACTGCTCAGGACAGAGATCAGTGGCAGTTCTTAGTGGAGACCTATATCCAGCAGTAGATGAGGACAGCTGATGGATGATGAAAGGCACAAATGCTGCACAGGCCACAAAAGCAACAGTCACTTTAATTCTGGAAATTTCCATGTCCAAGATGGTCCTCATATTGGTCGACCAATGACAGACTTGGCAAAAATTGAGCGGGACCTGCATGTAAGTAGCCATGACATCGTCAAGAAACTAAACATCCATCAGTAAACAGTTTTAAATCATTTGGAGAAAGCTGGCTATAAAGAGAGGTTCGATGTTTGGACGCAAAATGATTTGACGCTAAAAAATTTACTCGATCGAATTTCCATCTACGAATCTCCACAGAAACGTAATGAAACCGAGCCATTTCTGAAGCAGTTTATCACGGACGGTAAAAAATGGGTCACGTACGACAATAATGTGCAAAAAAGTTCGTGATCGAGGAAGGTTGAAGTTCCACAAATGATGACAGAGCCCAGATTGACGCCAAAAAAGGTGATATTGTGTGTGGAAGGGACTCGTGCATTATGACCTGCTGCAGCTTGACCAAACGATTGATTCTGTACTGTACCGTCAGCATTTGACAAGATTGAAGCAAGCAATTAAAAAAAATCGGCCGGAAGTAGTTAACAGAAAGGGTGTTGTCTTCTACCTTGACGACGCCAGACCACACATATCTTTGATGACTCTGCAAAAATTAAGAGAGCGTGTTCCGGAAGTTCTAATGCATCCACCGTATTGCCCGGACCTTGCACCGTCAGATTACCATTTGTTACGATCTCTACATGACTCCCTGAATATTGCCACAATTTTTTTGCCCAGAAACCATACAAATTCTCCAGTGATGGGAAAGTGGAAGATAATTGATTTAATAAAGTTCTTTCAAAATATGAAAAACAATTGTCTCAATTTTTACTTTAAAAGGCTTTTTCGACAACCTTTTATATTCATGTATTTTCTTTTAAGGGGTTGGTTCGGTTTAGACGCCCGAAGAAAAAGGTATTTTTGAGAATTTTCCTAGCGAAATTTATTGTAAATATTGAAGTAGTTCTTTTTGAGCTGTATTAATACACTCTTGAAAAATAAGAAAACAATTTTTTTTATTGATTTTTACATAGCTTTTTTTTATGAAAAAATGCAAGATGAACATTGGATGTCAATACAAGGTGTGTCCGTGTCCGTAGCCCTTTTTTTCAGCTTTGGCTGCTCTGAAATATAGAAACCAAAAAGATTTACAATCTTTAGGACTGTGGCTATGGCCCGAATTAGAATTATTCACATTTATGCAAAAATAACAAAATGGCGGATGTTTAAAAAAAATGAGAAAATGTTTTTTATTCCAAAAAAATAGGAAAAATGATAATTTTGTCTTTATTTTACGATTAGACAAATGAGTGAAAAGATATTAATCAAGGACAGACAAGCACCTGTATGCTTCACAGACTTGGAAAAAGCCTTCGATAGAGTGAGAAGGAAGGACGTGTGGGAGACGCAGAGAGTAAGAGGAGTAAACAGGAACATCATAGAAGTATTAAAAGATATGTACAGGGTGAGTCAACGAGAGAGTAAAGTTCATTATCTCATTTGTTTCGGGAATGATGAAAAAATGTTAAATACAATAGTTTTAGGGAATGTTAAGGTGCACAGTTTAAAATTATTTTTGAGTATACAGGGTACTTCAAAAAGTGTGGCCGATATATATATGTTTTTTTAAATGGATCATCCTATTTTCTAATTTAAAAAAATTGAAAAATTCAAAATGAATCGAAAACTATTAGAAATAGGTATATGACATACTTAATAAGAGTTGGAGGGTTTTGTAAACGCTATCAGAAAAAATAATAATATACAGGATGTGCCATTTAAAAAATTTGACATCTTTCAATTTAAAATAGTCGAAATATATAAATTTATTTTGAACACCCTGTAACATCTAACTCAAATTTCTTTACATATATCTTTTTTTCATCTCTATAGAACGCTCGTACCAATTATTAGTATTCCACCTTCAGAAACAATGGCGCTACTCGCAATTTTTTACAAAACTGAAAACTGGTATTTTTAAAAAAAAATTGAAATATTAGAAAAAACTACTAGGTTTAGATATATAACATTATTAATAAAAGAGTTATAAAATTTTACGCGGAATTTAAAAATAAATTAGAAAACAGGATGTTCCATTTAAAAAAACATTTATATCGGCCACACGTTTTTAAAGTACCCTATGTACTCAAAAATAATTTTAAACTGTGCACCTTAACATTCCTTAAAACTATTGTGTTTAACATTTTTTCGTCATTCCCTGAAACAAATGAGATAATGAACTTTACTCTATCGTTGACACCCTGTACAAGGGAAATACGAAGATAGTTAGAACAAACGATGAAGAATCAAAAGAATCCGAAACAAGAGAGGGGGTTAAACAAGAATGTGTATTAAGCCCACTTCTATATATAATGGTACTGGATGATGCAATGAAGAAATCCAAGAAAAAGATGAAAAAGTTGACATTAGGGTACCGGCGAATGAGACTCACACAACTGAATGAACTGATATTTGCAGATGACATGGCCTTGATAGCAGATGCCGAGGAAAATCTACAATACAACCTTGAAGTAGTAAAAAAAGAGTTGGAGAAGATAAACATGAAAATTAGTATACAAAAAACAAAAACCATGATAATATCAAACATCAGAGAAAACACACAAAATAAAGCTGGACGGCAGACTAATTGAGCAAGTAGATCATTTTAAGTACCTGGGTGCGATTATAGAAGAGAGGAGAATGGACAGGGAAATAAACGAAAGAGTGGGAAGAGCTGGCGGAATATTCACTGCAATGAAGACAGCATTTCTAGGAAAAAGAGAAGTACCGACAAATATCGAAACGGAGGTTGTGAAAAAGTGGTCAGACCAATACTGAGAAAAATCGAAAACAAGAGCAGAAGAGACAAAATAAGAAATGAAACATTCAGACGAACCTTACAAATCGAACCCATCAACGAGAAAATTATAAAGGGACAGCTCAGATGGTTTGGACATGTGTGTCGAATGCCGGACGATAGACTCAAGGGCAAGATGGATAAACAAAATCAGACAAGAAATAGAGGGGAGAGGAATGGCATGGAGCGAAATACGAATTTTAACCCAAGACAGACAACAATGAAGACAAAAATGCAAAACTCAACTCCCCCACCCTTACACTTAACGGTAGAAAGGCTTTGGACTAAGTAAAGTAAAAGATTTTATTTCAGTTCCGGCCATAGCCACACATGTGCTGAATATGTGGTAAAAATTTCGTAAAGAACGGTTGAACGGTTTCGAAAAAAACTTCCACGTCACAAGCAAAAACTTTGTTTCGAGAAAAACTCATTTAATTTCATGAAAAATTGTAAATAAATCATACTTATAGCTAGGACGCAATGCCTGCACCATACATTATGCCTTTTGTCTCCTCGAAAAGCTCTTCTTCTTCCAATCTAGCATCTCTCCACTTGATTCTAGCCTCTTTTGAAGCTTCAGAGCTTTGGCGGTTCGCAGTTTGAATGCGTGCAGAGACGAACGTTTGGAAACCAATTTAATAACATGCCCAAATATATAGAAATAATGCTTGGGACCTTATAAAATTTTGAAACAACATTTTTCATGGCATATACTTTCGAAAACTCTCATAAACAAAATTTAAATTTTTTCAAGGTGGTAAAGTGGACTGACCCCTTAATGTAAACAAATAAAGTCTATTAGAGGTAGCTCATTTAAAATGCTAAAAATAAAACTATTTTGATATCTAATGTAATTTTTCCACTAGGTTGAATGGTCTGTTGGGCGTCCCGGTGAAAGTCCGCAAACTGGAGCCGTGGAATTCCGTGCGCGTGACGCTGTCGGTACCGCGCGAGGCGGCGCTGCGTCTCAGGCAGCTCGCCCAGCAAGGTGCTGCCCAGCTACGCGCGCTCGGTATATTGAGCGTGCAGCTCGACGGCGAGGGAGCTATTTCTCTGAGGTTACAAGGACCAACAGGAGAACAACAGGAAGTCATTTTAAGAACCACACAAGGTAGGAACGTATTTCCACAGAAATATTCCATTTATTAAGGCTGCAATTTGCAGTTTGTGAATTTTAAGACTGATAATGTAACATACGGACATTTGGAGATTAAATATTTCTCGATCTCAAGTTGATTTTCTTATTTAATGACTTCAAGAGAAAATATGTGACCATAATGGCTAATTAGAAAGATTAATAACCAATTTAGGATCATTTTTACAAATTTCATTACGATAAAGTCTCGTTATGACGTTGTCTGCCTTAAAACTCAAGTTATTTTTAAAATTATATAGAAAGAGTGCTATTTCCCTTTCACTATGAATACGCTAATCTAATACTAGTCCCATATTAACCGTATACATTTCTTTGCAGATGGTTCGAGTACTAGTTCAAGCAGTTTACCCCTTGGCCTGGGGTCGCTGCTGCCAACTGCGAGCGGGGCACCGGGCAGCTCCGCCGCTAGTTCTTCTCAAGTGCAATTCAAATCGCCCAACGTGGTGTGTCCGCCCGATTCGGTTGTGCCGAGGGTGGTCAGCGCCAATATGGCGTCCGCCGCTGCGCAATCGACGCTCGCCGCCCCAACCAATTCCCTTAACAAGCCCCCCTATGCGGGGCCGTTTCCTTTTGCCAGCATGAATCAGGCAATACACAGGTTTGTAGTTTTATGTAATTATAAATTAAAAATTTTTTTTCTTAATATTGTTAGACCTTTATGCATAATTTTGTGTTTTATTTTAAATCCTAATTTAAAACCTAAAAATGTTTTTTTTTTTCTTAGCCAAAGCAACAACAGCAACAGTGGCCCCCCCAGTGCCCCTAGAAACACCAGTATGGAACCCCCGCCTTTTTTACCTCCTCCTTATCCGGGTGTACGGCAGTCTTCAAGTACAACAAGCCAGGTAACATATCAAAAAAGCTTATACACTTAAAACCTGTACTTTTAATTTTGAATGGCAATTTGTAATCGGGGATTTTACGGTATTTTGTGATAAAAACAAGTTATGTAACAACTGGTTTTGTTTTCAGATGCCCAATCAACAACCGGTTGTGACCATTTCAAGTCCGTTACTGGTCAACTTGCTGCAAAACGATCAACAAGTCGGTACCACTACTGTGGCTAGCTCGAGTAGTACCACTTCAGTGGTACCGGATTTACCTCCGCCAGTAACGCCCATCTGTTGTCAGACAGATGAGACCACCGCCACGACCGCCACCGTCGCCTGCCAAAGTGACAGGTAATGTTATGGTTGTGTCAATTAAAGTTTGGATTTAATATTTAATATACAGTTATGTACATGAAGGTTCACGCTTAAGTCATAGTTATATGATTTCATACTGGCTTGTGAGGCACATTCTGGATTTATAAATTTTAAAATCTGAATAAATACAGTCTTAGAGTTTACATGTAGATTCAACTTTTAATAAGTTTTTTAAGCCGAAAGAAAGCCTACCATAGTTATAGCTATGGAAAGGCTTTGCGGAAGTATAGTGACCCCTAGTGCACCTTTGAAGAACACAAAAGTAAACACAGAGAGGTTATGTATAAGGAGAGCAGATCCCCATCGGCTTTTCTTTCTGAAAGTTTAAGTGAGCTCATAATAGATCTCATGGCCGTCGTCAAGAGGTTCCCTGAGACAATATTAAGCTTGAATTAAAAACTTCAAAAATGTACTATCGATCGATTCAAAAGAGGAAATATATGAGATAGATATAAGTTGGAGACCAAAGAGGTGAACAATATTCCATGATAGGTCTAACAAGAGTATAAGTGTTAGAAAAATTTCTACCTACTCTACAAAGAAAGCCCAACACTTTTAGCGATTTATTAATAATGTATTCAAAATGGAGATGAACGTCTAGTTTGGAACTCAGTATTATACCCAAATGTTGGAATTCGGCTTACCAAGTTATCTTCTCCTTCTTTCTTATATGGTGTGACATATAAGTAGGCATACTGCCTGTTTTATCCCCATTAGGCCTCTTTAGATGTGCACGTCCAGCATTTCTTCCACTTTTTGGGAGGTCAGCCCCTAGTTCTTTTACCGCAGGATTTATTGAGTTTGACCCTTTTTACCAGTCTGTTGTCGGTCATCCGGTCTACGTGTTTATTCCGTTGTTTTCTTTAGTTTTAGTCCATTTGGATATTTCTTGGATCTTACTTAGTTCTTGTAGATTTTTGTTGCGGATTCTGTCATAGATAGTTTTTCCATGTATGTCCCTAATCACATCTACACCTTAGATCAGTTTACTGAGTGCCACAACTACAAATTTCCGTATTTTAAAATTCAAATTAGTGTTACGTAATCCTGAATAACCCTGCTGTTGATCACAGTTTAAAATAAAGCTAATTGTACTAAGCACAAACACATTTCTGCATGTATAATAAATAAAAACATGTTAATTAGCTAACTTTCTCGATTCTCGAAATCTAATGATTTTTCATAAAGGTTATACAGTGAAATCCGTTTATAACGCACTCCAAAAAATCACTAAAAATGGTTCGCTATATCCGAAGTTCGTTATAAACAGTAAATAAGATCTAATATCATTTTTCACTTCTTTTTTATTTAGGTTAGGCGCTAATGCTTAGAAAAATGAATAATAATAATTATTAAATTAAAAGAAAACGTTCAAAGGAAAATAAAACAAGTCACACTAAAGGTATTATTATGTATGTTGGTACATACACGAGTATAAATGAAAACATGAAAATACATAGTTTATACAATAAAATCAGTAATTTTCGTTTGTACAATTTTACTTGAAAAAGAAATGGTGTTTATATAATTGTCAAGGTCACAAGAACTCCTCCATATATGTTCAGGACTTTCACGAAATTCCAAAAAGTTTCAGTCATTTCCTTAGTCATTTCTGAAATGGAGGGAACATAAATATTATCTCCTTCTCCAAGCTCATCTTCGTCGTCATTATCGCTTAAAATCTTTCCAGAAGTCACAGTTTGATGATCAGTTAATATTTCTCTCGTCATTAATTCATTATCAGCACATACATATTCTTCAAAATTAAAGTGATTAAACATTTTTTTAATCTCGATTTTCACTGTACTCTGTAGTCTACAAATTGTAGACAATCAGTAGGATCTACTCGATGTTTTTCAATCCACTGAGTCAACGGTAGCTCATCATCTGAGTCATATCTCATATTCCTTCCTTAAAAATCCACCATGCTTAAAACAGTTTGCAATGGTTTCTTTACTGACTCTTTGCCAAGCCATATGGATAAAGTTTATAGCGTCCAAGAGAGTTACAAAAAAGGTGTTACCTTATTCGATCGCCGAACATTTTCATAAGTAAAATCTTTCTATAATGACATTTTAAAGAATGTATCACATCTTGATTCATAGGCTGGAGCTTAGCACTTGTGTTTTGGAGGCATAAAAACCAATTTTATTTGCTGTAGATCAACTTCAGGATGCACTGGACAGTTGTCAATCAAAAAAAAAAAATTGTTTTCTGTTTGTGAATTTTAATTCTTTTGTCCCATTCGATCAGTTCGTTTTTAAAAATTTCTGATGTCATCCAGGCTTTACCGTTTATTTTGTACTTTACTGGTAAATGTTTGTTTTTAAAACGGCTGGGATTGGTGAACTTTCCTATCACCAACAATTTTCTTTTCTCTGTTCCACACATACTTGCAGTTACCAACACAGTAATCCTTACTTTCTTACTTTTGATAATTTTCCACCAGCACAATTCTCTCCGACAAACTTTTAAATCATCCAATCCAACTTCTAGAACAGTTAAACTCAGGGTTCTCTATTTTCCTTCCCAATTCACTAGCTTTCTCTTGTAAAGTATAGCCGGTAATAGGAACACGTTCATGTCGTTTTTGACTAAACCATTTAAGGATTCCTTTATTGACTTGGTCATGTGTAGATTTTCTTACTTTTTTACAACTAAAGTTTCTTTTATCATAGATTGATAAGATTTCTTACCTCTTCTTCCATAACTCCACTTTCTATTTTCGTTATAATATCGTATTTGTTTTTTAAAATAAACGCTTTACGTTTTTGTGTATTCATTTTAAAGTAAAAATTTAAACACTCACTTTGCTACTTTGATCAAATATGCATTTGATGCATACGCAACCGCATAACACAACAAGTGAATTGAAAATAATACTGCTCGAACTAGCGACGCGGCAGAAACAAGTAGAATAGGGGTTCCCAGCGAGTTTCGGTGAATTCCCTAGATCATGTCGCGCGACATCGAGCACAGGGCATGTCAAGTTCGTTATAAACGGACACAAAACATCCAAATTTGGTTTGCTTTATCCGGGTGCGTTATAACCAATAAAAATTTGCATTGGTCTTATGGAAGTTTTTTCGTGCATTATAAAATGGTTCGTTTTAACCGGAAATCCTCTATAAACGGGTTCGTTATAAGCAAACTGCACTATATGTGTGTGTGTATATATATATATATATATATATATATATATATATATATATATATATATATATATTATATATATATATATATAAAATCATCAAAGTAAACAGGACTTTTTCAAAATAACCAATACTAATGGCGCCATCTATTGGACATAATAAGCCTTAGAAAGGTACATTACGCTGATATATGTCTAATTTTCGTTACAATTGGATGAATAGAAGCTGAGATCTTACGCTTAAAGTGAAATAAAAATTAAACGAAGAGCGAACATGAAGCTTTGTGTAAAATTTTTACCGAAACGTATGAAATATGTTGATGGTGATGGTTGTCTATACCTCAGCGGAGTGCATGAGTGGTGTAAACGTTTTAAAGAGGGTCGTGGGGACCTAAACGACAATGAACATGTTGGTCAACCAAAATTCGTGATTACCGAATAAGTCGAAAGTGTCCGGGAATTCATTGAAAAGAGTCAAAATTTTTGCGTTTTTACCTCTTCTATTCGATAGAAATGAAATTAAATATGTCCGAAACTTAAATCCATCGCATTTTAACAGAGCAAAAATTTGCGCACGGTTTGTAGCACACAAATCGACTGATGACCTAAAATTGCTTCGAATTCAACATTGTCATG
>CM032446.1:225447394-225477394 GCA_019049505.1 Pachyrhynchus sulphureomaculatus
CACAAGAGAGGGCTAAGCAGTGGTTTGATGTAAATAGATTAGCTTTGAATAGCGATAAACCAGGCGGGTTGTTTTTTAATTGAGAGGTGTATGACTTGAATGAGAGAGGGAATGAGGTGAGATTTTTGGGTGTATATTTGGATCTGAAGCTGTATTGGGGTACACACATAGGCAAGATGTATAAAAAATTGAGCAAACATCTTTTTGTATTCTGGAATGTTGCACACTGTGTAACTCAATAAGTATTATAAAATGCCTCAATATTTCACTCTCATCTTGCTTATTCCATTCTCATCTGGGGAAACTCTGCACAGGCCTATCGAGTGTTCAGCTTGCAGTGTAAGGCACTGAGAATACTGATGGACTTAGTTTCTGGGATGATTGTCGACAGTCATTTGTATCGCTTAGAATTTAAATGGTGCCGTCACGGTACATTCTTGAGAATCTCCGGTTCTTAAAACAATATGTCCATTCCTACAGAAGCCATGGAGATGTGCATTGTCATGACCAGGCATAAGGAAAATCTAATTCCAACATATTGGAGGCTGAAGAGATGTCAAAACGGGACCTGAGTACTGGTTGTATTACCGCAAAATATTAGAGATCTACCAGACACAGAATTTGAAAAAAAAGTTAAAAAAATCATAGTAGAAAATGCTTTTTTACTCCATAAACAAGTACCTCTGTTATAAGTTTTATGTTTTAAGTTTTGTTTTGAGTTTTATTTTTGAGGAGTTTGTTTCCATACTGTCTTAATGTTTCTTAAGTGTGAACGGCATAGTAATAGAAATTATATGTATCAACATTTGTGTAGTAATCTTATTACTTTGATTAGTATAGTCTACATTTTTTTTTGATATCATCATTTATTGACGTTTCTAAGACAGTTTTTGTATAATTTAGCATGAATAAACAGTATTGAGTTTTGAGTATTGAATGTTTACTTTTAATAGAATTTCGTGTTTGATTTAATTATTTTTTTAACCGACTCTTTGTTAGTGATATATGCATCTTTAAATCTTGGATTCAGGAACGTGGAAATTATATAATTGTTATTGGTTTCAATTTTTGCAAATCTTTGGCTCAACCCTTCAAGTAAATGATCCCACATAGATACCAAAACCAGAAACCTCGGTTTCCATCAAATATTTACTTAATGACAAAATTGTTGGAATCACTTCTGATATTATACCCAGTGAACTGCTGAAACGTTTGGTAGTTTGTTGAAATAGTTGTAAAAACTCTAGTATCATTTTAATTAAGTCACACTGATTTGGCGTCAAAAAAAAATGAACCATATTCAGCAGCAAGTAAGCTGATAGCTCTTCTTTGTTCAAAATGCCTTTCCAGTAGATAATATGCGGAATTCCAGCGTGTGGGTACATCTTGTTTTATTTTCTTTATTCCGCTTGGGAAGGAGATGAGTGGTTTAATGAATAATGATCCTTCTTTCGACACTTATAATACACAATACAGATCTTTGCACTTTTAGAGTGCCGATTACTATCAGTTGTTGGGTCTGTATAAAACATGATTTATTATTTACTCCTAAGTCTCTTGTAGCTTTTTTAATGTTAGCTCCGCTAGCTCTAATAGATGGACTCTTGTTTATACTGTTCTCGTCGAACATCTAATTTAAGATATTCTTGATGTATTCGCTGACGTGACTGACCTAAGTCTTTGATATTAAGCACAAAATGTTTTGGTTCAAAATCTTTAGTTAGCCAATGTGCGGTCAAACTTATAAGGTTCTTGTTATTTACCTGATGTCCACATATCTATTGTAAAGGTAGAGAAATCAACACCTAACAGTAAATCAGCAATTCAAGTCTTTTGGCCTCAAGTAGAGCAAACAGCTTACTATACTTTGTAGCTGTACCCTTCGAAGCTAATACAGCGGCATATCGTGGAGGCATCGATTTCATTAATTTGAGAACTCTGTCTCTGGTGATATTGGCCCACTCTTCTTGAACTTTTTTCCAGAGAGCACCTTTACTGGAACAATTCTGAGTTCCCACTTTCATTTTCAACTCTTCCCACAAATGTTCTATGGGTTTCAAGTCTGGGAATTGACTTGGCCATTCTAAAACTTAATTTTTCTTTCTGAAAAATTCTTGCAAAAGTTTGGATCGATGTTTCGGATCATTATCTTGTTGAAAAATTCATCCTCGTGGTATATTTCGACGTATATGTGTTCTGATAGAATATCTCTGTACGTAACATCGTCCATAGTACCTTTAATTTTAACTATTGGACCGACGTCTTGCCACGAAAATGCCCCCTAAAGCATAATACTACCACCACCATGCTTAATAGTCGGTATTTGATACCGAGAATCATGTCTAGTACCTTTTGGTCGTCGAACATATTTTCTTCCATCATTTCCAAATACATTAACTTTAGTTTCGTCCGAAAACAGTCTTCAACTGTCCAATTTTGGTGTATTTTTGCAAATTCTGGCCTTATTTTTTTTTACTGATGAACGGTTTTTTTTTTTTGCTCCAACACATCCAGCAAGTCCAAGTTGTGTTAGTCTACGAGAAACAGTACTCCTACTAATGTGAGCTAAATTTTCTTCACGTAATTCACGTGCAATAATTGCAGCATTCTTTTTTACGTCTGCAACTGCTTTTATTTTAATTACTTTGTCGATACGAATAGTTGTTTTCCTTGGTCTTCCAGAACATGGTTTATTATTCAGAGTACTGTAGTTTCCCATTTTTTAATTATATTGTTAACCGTGGTTTTTCCTATAAATAAAAGTTCAGCTATTTCACGGGAAACTGTTTCTTTACCTTATAACAGATTTATGAATGTCTAATGACGTGCGTTTCGGCATCTTCCCTCAATGATACTGATGCACAATTATGAAGTAAACTAAATTCTTGATGTTTACCTGGATTCACGATCAGAAATGTAAATATAACGAAGTCAATCAGTTTCTTAGAAGTTAACCAGATACTTATGAATAATCGAAAAATGTCATTTTTGTTAGGAATGATTGTTATTTATAGTAGAAGATTTTTTTAGTTGAATATGTTGTTAGTATAATTAAAGTAGTTTATGATGATGCATTTGGCTTTTTTCTCTTCACCCTTCATAACTCAGTTAATCACAAAAATATTTTTGGCCCAAAACTTTTGCACGCAACTGTAGCAACAAAGCTATTTGAAAAATAATTTATTGTTACCTTTATCCTTTAGGTTATAGATACATTTTTACTGTGCACAAGAAAATAACAACACTAACCTTAATACAATAACATTTCATTTTTACACTTACGAGGCTGGTTTGAAAAGTCCGTGCAAAGTCCGAGAGATGGCACCACCGCACGTATCGAGGTCATGTTTAGTTAGTAGCATCTCTTGAATGAACGCACACCAAGTTTCAGCCATATTGGTCTATTTCTTTGTGTTTGGCATTCGTGTGAATCAAGGAAGTCGAGTGATTTTCAAGAAATGGACGAAAAAGAATTTCGTGTGGTGATTAAACATTACTTTATGAAAGGCAAAACGCCTCAGGAGACTAAAGAGAAGCTTGATAAACATTATGGTGACTCTGCACCTTCGATTAGAACAGTTTATAAGTGGTTTCAAAATTTTCGGACTGGCCATATGGGCACAAGTAACGCTGAACGTTCTGGACGGCCTGTGGAGGTTACGACTCCAGAAATCATTGATCAAATCCATGATATGGTGATGGATGACAGAAGAGTTAAGGTGCGTGAGATTGCTAGTGCTGTGGGCATCTCGACTGAACGGGTACATAATATTTTGCATAAACATTTGGACATGAGAAAGCTATCCGCAAGATGGGCCCACAAAAAAGTCCTTTTCCATCACGACAACGCACCAGCACACACCTCAGCAGTTGTGGTCGCAAAATTAATGGAAATAGGATTCCAACTCGTTTCACATCCCCCTATTCTCCAGACTTGGCTCCCTCGGACTACTATTTGTTCCCCAATTTGAAGAAATGGCTGGCGGGACAAAGATTTTATTCAAACGAGGAGGTGATTGCAGACACTAATGGATATTTTGCAGACTTGGACAAATCCTATTATTCGGAAGGGATCAACAAACTAGAACATCGTTAGACGAAGTGTATAAGCCTAAAAGGAGACTATGTCGAAAAATAAAAAAGGTTTACCCCAAACACATAAGTAGTTTTTATTTTTGCACGGACTTTTCAAACCAGCCTCGTATATTTTCTATAAACGAAAAAGGCTGGTTGGCCGAAGCTATCATCTCTCCTATTGCGTGTGCACAAGTTTTGCTTTAGGATCATTTTATATTTCACTATTTGGTTGTTCCAAAATATTCTGTAATATTTACTTGTTTTCAACTCCGAGAGGTGATTGATGGTTCTTCCTCGTCCTTATCTTCGTTGACCAAAGTTGTGGGATGAAATTTTAAATGTTTCCATAAAGATGAAGTACTAGCTTTTTTCCTAAACCTCGCGTGAATTTTACGCTACAGAACTTACGTATCGCTTTTGATTCATCTTTCTCATCAAGTTCTAGACAATCATTAAGAAGATCTTCTACTCTGGAAAATGTTGGAATCAAATCTTTATTTCGCTCGGAGCAACTTATTACCGCTAAATACGGGGTTTACCTGATCCTACGTAGCCGAGACCCGGTTTTACCGAGGTCTAAAAATTACTACCCGTTACATCTCAAAAATTAATCAATATGGACATGTTGAAGCATTTCCCAAAAGAAATATGAAATAAAATTCGAAATTCCCTTATGAATTTTAAATTCAGTGTTAATTCAGATTACCCATAATTTTTTTTTTTTTAGGTTAATAAACCTTTACCGGTTCCAAACCAAATTCTCGGTACACCGATTCAAAATACCATTCCGTTACATCAAACGCAGCGCTCGAATGTAGCTTTGACGTCGCAAAATCAAAACGCTCCAGCGATAATGAGACAGCAACAGCAGCAAGTCACCAGCATTCCTCAGAAAGCGGCAGGGTTGTTCGCCCAAAACAACCTCATGCCTCATCAGAATAATGCGCTGCATCTTAATCAAGTGAAAATGTTACCCGGCAATCAAAACAATATGGATCGGCGTTAATCAAACTAACATGGTACCTGGTAGCAACGTCGCGTGCCTGGAAAAACAACCATTTGTTGTCTCATGGAAGCGGTGCGGTATCTAACAATCAAAGAGTAGTCGCCAGTGGTGGTATAAGTAGGCTTGGGCATCAACAGCCGCAGCCAGTTCCGCATAGTTTGGGCGGCAGTTTTGGAACCTTGGGACAACAGCAACAGTTGCATAGCAATGTGAGTTTGGGATTGAACTCGGCTGATACTTTAAATACTCAGGTTTGTAGTCTGGAATTGTTTAATAGCTTTATTTATACGAGTAGAGCATTGAGGGCTCAAAATCCTGCATTTTTGGTAACATTTTCCTGTATGTGATGGAGAAGGTTAAAAAATACATTTTTAATTTTAACTAAAACTTATTTTTACTCTAAATTGCCATATTTTTGAAATGAAAATAATTAGTAACTCTACACACTGCAAAATTAAAAATATTCTCAATATTATAATGATTCTTATTATTGGATAATGTCCAAATTTTAGCGCATCAACATAATTTTTGAGTATTCTTCTTTTATCATTATTAATTGACAAAACCCAATCTTCGTTTTTTTTTTCTTTTTTTATCCGATGGTATATAGCTGATGTTCCTTTGATCTTAGTATCCGAGAGTTTGTATAAGTACCGGGCCTTGGCCAGAGATGGCGCTACTATTATTTAAAAAATTATATTTTTCGTTAAAGGTTGTTTTTTACAAGAATCCTGTCAAATTTTCAAGTCGCTGCGTGATTTAGTTTGTGAGTGGCAGTCATTTAAATAGAACAACTTTTGTGATTTTATAACAATGGAAAAAATATCGAGCCGTGATAAAATATGTGTTTTTGAAAAAGAAAACGAATGATGAGATAAAAGTGGAACCCAGCGCAGTTTATGGGGACTCTGCACCTTTGTTATCGACCATAAAATATTGGACAGCTGAATTTAAACGCGACCGTGCAAGCATTTTTGATGGAGAACGTCTAGGTCGTCCAATCGAAGTTAGCACATCAGAAATGATTCGATGAATCTACGATATAAAGTCCGTTTGTTTGGAGTTGATAGCACACGACATGGATTATAAACATTAAAATGTCATAAACCATAAGGGTCCGAAATTTCTCTACCAATTATTTGCATTTTTAGTTTTAATCATCTTTATTTTCTATCTCTATACAGCAGTGCGACCTTTTTCTAAAAAATATTTTATTACATGCCTTCTAAACTTTACAATAAGCTATATAAATCAACGCATTTCAAAGTTTATTTTAACGAGTAAATGGTTGAAACTAAAAATCTTATTTGTATGATAAAGGCCTGAACGAGTACAATTAACAATTCTTAAGAACTAGAAATCTACAATGTTATAAACCTTAATGATAATAAATACAATAAAATTATTTGGGATTTTAGCAGTTATTGGAATATAATTAACCAAAGTACTTATTGTCAAAACCTATAATATGCTTTCAGTTGCCCCGGTCACACTTCGCTGAGTCTGTAAATCTGCATTTTCCGTGCGAGAAAAACAATGATACTTAACCTTCACGATGCCCTAGTGCATCAATAGCCAACAAAACAAGTCCGTGAAATTGTAAGAACCTGTGCCAACATGACGGGAGTTGGATGAGCAACTATTTATAGATTTCTAAAAGAAAGAAAACGCGGTCCTTGTAACAAACCTCAGAATCACAAAGGAAAGGAACCCTTGGAGGTCGATGAAGACTTTAAAAAACACAATAAGAAGAAAAGTATAGAAACGTAGAAATACCTACACTACCTAAAGTTTTGCAAGAAATCAGAGACCAGGTTTTAAAAAATGGAAAATCTTTCATGACCTGAATTTTCGTTGGGAAAAACACAATGGAAAATCTGTTCTTATCGATAAAACAAAAATAATTTGTTGCAGAAGAGAATATCTACAAGAAATCAGAAAATTTCGAGCCGAAGAAAGAAATATTTTTTTATTTAGGTGAGACTTGGGTTAATGACGGACACAGTGAGAAAATTCTGCATTGACAAAAACATTAAGAGTGCCAAACAAGCTAGGCTAATTATGGCATATATCGGTAGTGAAAACGAATTTCTCGAGTGGCTCGCTGGAATTCGAAACAAGGTCAACTAAAAATTACCATGAAGAGATGACGGCCGATGTTTTTGAGAAGTACTTCCAACAAATGATTGAATATATACCAGCAAAATCAGTTATAGTACTAGACAATGCCCCATACCATTCTCGGTTATTAGAACGACTCCCGGCAAATTCATGGAAGAAAGCGGATATTCTTCGGTGGATAAGAGGTAAAAATCTCAAACATACCAGGTGTACAAGTATGAAATGCGGATATTTTTTTAAAAAAAAACATGTTAAATTCGAAAGAATGATAAAAAGTGCTTTATTCAAAGTATGCTCCATTGCTTGTTATACATTTTTTCCATCTTTCGGGCAATTTGTGAATACCACGCTAGTAAAAATCTTTCCCTTTTGCTGCGAATCATTCATCGAGCCATTTTTTCACATCTTCGTACGAACCAAAGCGCTGCTCAGCAAGTGCGTGACCCATCGATGCAAGCAAAAAGGAGCCAAGTCTGGTGAGTAAGCCGCATGGGGTAGAACTTCTCAGCTGAGTGCTTCCAACGTGTCGCAAACTGGTTTTGCCGTATGTGATGGAGCATCGTCATGAAGAAAAATGACTTTGTATTGCCTCTTTCGGTATTCTGGCCTTTTTTTCAAGCAGCGAAGGGTTCAAATCGGTCAATTGTTTTTGGTAACGTTTAGTATTAACCGTTCTCCCAGGTTTTAACAGCTTATAATAGATCACGTCCCTCTGGTCCCACCAAACACAGAGCATCGTCTTTCTGCTGTATTTTTTTGGCGGTTTTCCACGTTCCTTGTTTGCAACATCGAAGTCACCACTTTTAAAACGCCGAAACCATCGTTCACACGTATCTTGCGATGGAGCATGTTTGCCATAAGCTTTTCGATGTAATCGGTATGATTCAACAGCAGTTTTCTTCAATTAAAAAGAAAAAATTAATGCTGTCCGCGAATGCTCTTTGTTCGGTATAAATTTCGACATATTGAACACAACAACACAACACTATGCACACACTTTTCCAATCTATCACTCGTGCCCGTCTGACACTTGTTGATGACAGAACAAAATGGGGCAGTGTCAAATCTTTATAGCACAAACTGCATTGGTGCACCATCTGTTGTCTGAAATCCGCATTTCATACTTGTACACCTGGTAAAGATGGTATGTTAAAAGCGGAACTTCGCAATATTGCGAAACAAAATAAGGCGCAGTTTAAGAAATACACAGTCGATGAGATGGTAAAGGAACGGAATATCACAGTGCTTAGATTACTTCCATATCATCGCGAATTGAATCCCTTACAGCTAATTTGAGCACAAATGAAAATTTTATCGAGCTATGTTGAAAAATAAAATAAATTTTACACATAAAAATGTTTTTTTTTTATCAAAGCCAGGTACTTATCAGACAACCCTCGTATTTTAAGAGATAGTTTTTTCCTGAAATGTTACTAAACATTCTGTGTTGTGTTAAAAGTAACTGAATTTTTTATAACCGACTTCTTAATTTCCTTAATATTTTTTGTTATGCATTTCTTTATTTTTTTTAGCAGCTTTTTTTTTCAATTTTATTCTTCCAATATCAAGCTCTATTTACGTGTAAAGGTTTTCAGTATACAACATTTTTAGTCTGAGTCCAGCGAAATATGTTATAACTTTCCCGTTATTCTCGTCTTTTAGTGTTATCAGGACTAGACATAATAATATGACTATACATAATAATAGGACTGTACACGATAACAATTACAGTCTTGTTTTATGATTTGATAAATATATGTTAATTCATAGATCAGTGAATCTGTATCTATATTAACCCTTAGGATGATAAAAGCAGAAAATTGCAAAATTATATTGACACGCTACCGTGGGGATATTATGCAATAATGAAAGTGAGTTTATAATATTGAAATTATGTTTAATTTTGTATTGTGTAGTTACTAGTTATTGTTATGTTATTACGTACATTTGTTTTACCTTCAATAAAAAAAATATAATGACTCAAGTCAAAAATGAGTTTTATATAAAATTAAGATTTGATTTTACTTAGTATAACTGTATTTTATTTAACTTTCTCAATTGCTCACAGGAAAATATAACCAAAATGCAGGATTTTGGGCCTCATGCTTTTCTTTGCAGCAAAACTCCCATAGCTGGTGTGCTTATATGTTTAAACTCTAAATCTTTGTTTTAAGAAATTTGTAATAAGTCTTTAAAATAATGTAAAGTTTGAGTAATTTACAAGCTATTAGGTTGGTGATGAAATAAGTCATTTGAAGAACTTTCTCGAGGTACATTGTAACATAATTTTCACAATAATTTTTAATTTTAATATATGATCTGTAATACTGTACTACATGGTGTGAAAAGTCTCGATACTTTCCGAGAAATGGCAGCACAAGCAAAAATAATATGATTTTCAGTTAGTGTAAAATTTTCATGAATAATAATAATTTCGTGTGTTGATTAAACATTGCTTTTTGATGGGGGAAGAACAGCCAGAACCCAAGAATGTCTTGAGAGGTGTTATGGCATGTCTGTTCCACCGAAAATTGAGCGAACGTAAATGCGGTCCTACAAGCCCCGATGATGTACTACATTTCGGAAGTCCAAATGAGGTAGTCACTCCGAAAAACACGAAAAAAATCGGCCATATTGTTTTGAATGACCGCAAAGTGAAAATGAGAGAGATACCTGACATTGTGGAGGTATCGACAGAACGCGTGAGGCATATTTTGCATGAATACTTGCATATGAAAACGCTATGTGCCCGATGGGTGTAGTGCACTTTCACGGTTGATCAAAAACAATAACGTATGGAAGATTCAGAAGGGTGTTTGGTACTGTTTTGGCGTAATCCAAAGGATTTTTTTGCGTCGATTCGTGACAGTGGAAGAAACATGGATCCACCACTACACGCCTGAGTCCAACAAGCAGTCCGTAGAGTGGTTGAAACAGCATGAAAGCCGACCGAAGCGTACAAAAACACAAACATCGGCTGGAAAGGTTTTGGCGAGTATTATATAGAAGGTAATCAAATGTTGGAAGATCGCTGTAATAAATATATTGCTCTTGAAGGAAACTATGTTGAAGAATAAAATCGATTTTTTGCAAAAACATTTATTTGCCTTCAAAAATCTTTGGACTTTTCACCTCATGTATTAAAAAAAACCCTTTTACACAAATTATCGGGGGTAACTTTTATAATAATTCCTTTTTAAGTATTTCAAAGTGTTTTACTTAAAAGTATATCGTCTATATTCCAGGTGACACCACCAATTCCCCAAACCAACCTGACCAAACCGCTGCCGTCCCCGCCACCATACACCGTCGCCATAAATCGAAGTTGGGACTCGTTGGTTAACAACACGACGAATATTCTAGATCTAGCCCCATCTTTAACAGATCTAAAACCGGACGATCTGGAACGACCTGTTGCCCACATTGGGCCACGATCCGTTACCCGAATTATCCGAATTGGAGTTGTTGAGCGGTACTGGTTTGACAGGTGCCTCAGATAGCCAAAGTTTAGGCGAGGAGAATGGAACTAGTAATAGTAACAATAGTAGTGGGAGTAGTAGTGGTGGAGCGGTGACTACGGAGGGACAAGCTGAAGAAAATAGTACAAAAAGTGAGGTAACGGACGGGAGAAAATTTCTTATAAATCCGTTAACGGGCGAGTTGGAGCCCCATTCCGGTGAGGAAAGCGATGCCGAGGACGTCAAGGATGTTTTTACGGGACTTCCTTCACCTCTCGGTTTGTCCGATGAGGACACGAATTCTACGATTCGTCCGGACGCGGCAACGGATCATAGTGACAGCGATACAAGGTAATATTATTAATCCCTTTACTTTCTAGTTCCAATTTTTGTATTCCCTAAAATTTTACAAGAAAATTAGTTACTTGTTATAATCTCGTTGATATAAAGTGAACGTAAAAATTTATTTTTATAACCGTAATTTGATATATTTCTAGGTCCAGCAATGATGGTAAACACTCTAGAGTGAAGAACTCCAAAATCAGAAGAGAAGGACGTGATTCTCCTGCTCTAAAACCTACTGAAAAAATCAAACTTCGTCTTAAATTGGAAAAATCTGAACCGATTAAACCCGGCATACAAAGTCGACGTCAGTTTTATTAACACTCAGCAACCTAAAAAGGCGTCGACGTCCGTCATTACTCCCCACGAATCCCTCGGCGAACGAAGAATTGCGGGTGCCGCCCCTGCATATTTCGTTGCGGGGTCGAAATTCGGTAGTGATCAAGAATAAAACCAAGTTGAACCCCGACGGCACGCCGGTGGTTAAGAAAGTAAGGAAGTTGCAGAGTAAGGGTAAGAAAGAAGGAAGCGACGAGGAAGGTAGCAATAGGGAAGGTGGAGAGGGTGAACACAGGAAGATGAAAAAGTTTAAAGGAAATCATGAGCATAAGGTGAGTTTTTTGGTTACTTTCTACGGCAGATTAATTTGACCTCCCTATTACCATGCAGCCAGGATTAGTTTCATGCAAAATATAACGTATAAAATATGTCAGCAACACGAAATACAGTTGTGGGCAACTAATTTAACCCTTACTTGACACACTTCTGTAGAATCACGACATAATTTGAATTGCGGCGACAAACATTTGTTAGAACAAATGAACTATTGACTATTTTGATTTGAAATTTTTTTTAGATTATTCATCAGAGGTTACTTTAAAAAGTTATGTACGTTATTTAGCTTAAAATTAAAGTAAAAAATTACAGTAACGAGTGAAAAAATGGCTAATTTTACGTAAAAAATTCAAAACTTTTTAATTTTTTTATATAAATAACTAAAAATTTGAGTATTCTCAAGATGTAGTACTTTAAAAAAAAATATTAGTTTAGTGGTCTTTTAAAAAAAGATATTTATTCTGAGGAATGAAGGAAAGGATTTTGTGAAAAAATTAATTTTGTATTATTATGAAAAGATTATTTATTGTTTAAATCTAATTTTTACAAGATTTTTATTTGATAATAAGGAAAACACATTATGAATTATAAAAAAAGGGTATTAAAGTTAATTTTAATTCATTTTAATTAATTACACGCCGGCGCAATCACTACAAATGTAGTGGCAGTGATCTTGACAAGCAGGACCATAGCAGGCAAAACGAGCTTTTCCGGTTTTTTATCTTCTTTTCTTGTATACAATAAGCATCACTGTTTTTTGTCAAGCTAAATAGCAGAGCAAAGATCGATCAGATGCAACATCTATTTTCAAAATTCCTGCGATGCCGAGTTTTATATATTTTTTGCAGCGTTGCTGTCGCGTATCTCTCTTTTGCAAATATGGTGTCACGAGATGAAGTTGTAGTTTTTCGAGATAATCAATCGCCGTTGTTTCCCTGTTGATGTTATTGATTTTCGATTTGCTCCTCAGTAAAATTCTAGCTTTTACAACAACCTGGTCTAATATTCCATAAAAATGTCTAATCGGCACTTGTTTGTCCTTCCGCTCGTAGTATAACAATGACAAAGCTTATCAAAATTATCTGTCCCTCCCTTCGTTGCATTATAATGCTTCACAATGTTAGGTTTTCCATCGGTTATTCCTTCTGTTCGCATAAAAGAAGAAACAGTGAGCACAATTTTATTACATTTCTTCTTATTTGGAGCGTATGAAAGGAGGGTTAAATCCTGTGTATGACAAAACTTGGTATTCGGTCGTATTTTTGGAGCGACTTTGAATTCGGTAAGAATCTCTCGCTTATTTTTCCTTCAGTTCCAGTTATTTGTAACTGATATCGAAATGCAACGAAAAAAAATCACACAAATTTCACAAAAACAACGCTACTTGATACGCTGGGATGGATTTGAGCACCACTCCACTTTGCTTAACTGATACAGCCAAACTAACGGTCCCAAAATAATGCCTTTCACCTGAGAGAGTAGCAGCACCATCGAACTACAGATAGATGTGGCTTTAGACTTTCCCGCCTTAAGTTTAGATACTTTAAGTTAAGCGTAAAAAAGTCTAGGGTGCGTTGCACCTCAGTATGTCAAGTAAGGGTTAAAACGTTTTATATGAGAAGATATATTTTTTGTACCTTTGTTTGACAAATTATCTTTCTAGTCAATTTATTCTTTCTTGCGCTAGTCCCGAATACTAATGTTTCTGTATGATTTCAGCATACCTAGATTAAACGCTAATAACAGTAAAGCATGAATTAAAATGGTTTTTCTTTGTCAATTGTTACCAATATGACAGTATATTTTGTCAATATTTAGTATTGTCCGTCTCATATACCTTGGGATCGTGTCTTTATTACATATTTTCCGGTTTTTTTATGGTTTCGGTCACCCGAAACAGTTATTATTTTCTTTCTTTAATTTTTTGGTCACTGTTTAAGTACAGAAATCATGTGTCACACCGACAATGGTTATTTTTATAGAGCCATTTGTCAGGGCAACATAACTAATATAGTTGTTATGAAAAGGGCATCAACGTTAAATTGCGCCCTATTTATTATTGTGGTATCATTTAACGTGTCCGTTTTAATTTCAGGATCTTCTGGCAACCCTATCCGACAATCCACCCTCGCCGACGAACAACGCGATCTCGAAATACTCCCTGCACAATCACTACAAGGAAAAACAGAAAGAACGGCGCGGTTCCGATTCGGATTTGGTGCGATCGAATAGTAATAGGAAACACGACGCGAACGGAGCTGTTATAGGTGAAGAAAAGAGACGGAGATTGAGTCAATCGGAGGGTGAGAAAAGGGTCGAAGATGAAGTAGTGCCGTCGGTGCTCGGATCGACGAATGTGGGGACTGTGGGGGTGCTTCCACAGAAGATCAGGAAAGACAAGGTAAATACACAATTTGCACGTATTTTGTGCCCCCCAATGGGTCAGAAAACTTTTTAGTTTATTATCAAATTAAATTTATAACTTCGATCTTGCATTTTTTAGATTAAAATTAAGGACAACTTTAAGATCAAAGATAGCAACCGCAAATTATACTCTACGTCCAAGTCGAATCTATCTGCGAACGTACCGTCACCGCCGGATAAGCTGCAACAGAAGTCCGCGGTCACGTTACCCACGGCGACCGATGTCGACATGGAAGCCAAGTTCAAACAGAGCCTTATGGAAAGTGTGATAGGAGAGAAGGGTATTCCGAGGCCGCCGCACCGGACCGTCGAGCAGGTCGTCCATATGGTGGAGAGCGCGAGGGTCGGAGTTGGAAATGTGGGGGAGAAGGTAAGGATAGTAAATAGACTGGAAATATTCAAAACTACCTTTGATAGTTCCTAACATTTAAAAAAGCTTCTGTGAGTGCACCTTATAGGCCCAGCCTTTTTTTTTCTTTTTTTGCTAAAACAGCATCCATAAAAATCGAATTTTTAAAAAATATTAATCGTTTTTCAGCAGTTATCGAAAACTCCCTTGGATCTCTCACAAAAATGCGACCTACCTCCGAAGGAAAAATCGCCCGAGCCGGATAAGTGCAATGTACCAGAGAGAGATAGAAAATCGATAGACTCGTTACAAGAGAGAGATAAGCAATTGAACGCCGCCGTCACATCTGGCGGGCGATCGCCGAACTCGGGGAGTAGTGGCGGTCAAGGTGAAGATAGCGGGATCGAAAGTATGGACGCATTAAGTGAGAAGAGTCCAAACCAGGTAAAGAAAAATGTTCAAGTTGCATTCTTTGTGAAAGATGGCGTTATTTTATGTACTTCGCTTAGTAAAATATACTAGGTAATATAAAATTCTTTAAAGCATCAACTATTAAATTTTATTTTAGGCGAGCCAAAGTCCACATGCCGACATTCTACCAAACGTCATAGTGCCCACTTCAAAGACCCAAGTGCCTGACATGTTGGACATTGAGGCGCAACTAGCCAAAATGGAAGGTCTCGATCACCACGATTCATCCTCCGATCCGACGAAAAATCACCAAAACTCCAATACGAACTCAAACAACTCAAATAATTTATCTTCGAAAACGTCAGATAGTGTGGATCGGTCGTTGCAAAAATCGGATCGATCGTCGCCGAATCGGACTACCACCGTCGAGGATGTTAATGAGAACGAGTGTATTCATAGAAACGATTCGAAGGCGTGTTGTGACTTGACGTGCACTCTGCAGGATGGGTTGAATAGTAAAGGAAGTGTGAAGAGAAGTCAGAGCGAGGAGAATGACGAAGATATTGTGTCTCTTAATGTAAGTCTCATATTCCAATGCCTAAACTATGGTTACATCTTCCTTGTGCTTGTTTAGTAAAATGGCGTTTCCCTTAATTATAAATGCGTATATGAATTAATTTACTTTATTTCTACTTTTAGATGACCAAAAAGGAAGACCAGCAACCACCGAACTCTCCGCCAGCCCTTCGAGTCGCCCCCGCTCTCTACACGTATCCTTCCGATCCAGTAGACAAGGGCGGAGGGGAGGAGGGGCGGTAGGCGGTCAGAACTCGAGAGGAGGCAGCGTAAGTCCATCTTTAACCACCGATGACGAGGATAGTAACTTAGAACCATCGATGGGTCAGACGGCGCACGTTAACAGCAAGGGCAAGAGTTTGCTCGAGCAATTGTTAATAGAGATACCCAGTGAAAACCACGGGAGTGCCGGTACGACTCCTAGTTCCCATAGTCCAGCGACTAGGTATGTTGAACCGTTTATCTTTGTTATTTTTTCAAACTAGTGGAATTTTGGAATCTTCACAATGACTCTATAAAATCAGTACACTGAACACTTTATTTTTGCAGCGGTGTTTAACTAATTTCCACTTAAATTTCCCGCCATTTTGTGCGTTCGCCAGAGGTTGTTGTTAGCCTCCGAGAATGTCTGATGCTTTTAGACAGACAGCCAAGCTGCTCTGTTAGAAAAATCCCAAACAACTTTGGGTTCCAGGGCATTCGGGGATAAAAGATAATAAAAAAAAATTGACAACTTAGCCAGGTTTGGAGCTACAAAACCATATAGAGGTGCGGAACCAGCGTTTGGTATACAAAAACAGGTGCTAAAAACGACAGTCAACTGATGGTCATATCAGCAACATCTAGATCGTTAGTTCATAACAGCTGGCCTGCAATTTGATATGGTGTTACTTGAAAAACGAAGCGTATCAGGTTGTTTTCCAAGGAAAACGGAAGAATGATCGCTGGCTCGCCCCGAGCGTGTCCTCGTTGCCACAACTAAATTTCCGGCCAATGTTCGCGCATTAAAGTCCGTTTGTTTGGAGTTGATAGCACGCAACATGGGTTATAAACATTAAAATGTCATAAACCAAAAGCATCCGAAATTTCTCTACCAATTATTTGCATTTTTAGTTTTAATCACCTTTATTTTCTATCTCTATACAACGGTGCGACCTTTTTCTAAAAAATATTTTATTACATGCCTTCTAAACTTTACAATGAGCTATATAAATCAACGCATTTCAAAGTTTATTTTTAATGAGTAAATGATGAAACTATAAATCTACAGTGTTATAAAGCTTAATGATAATAGGTACAATAAAATTATTTGGGATTTTAGCAGTTCTTGGAAGATAATTAACCAAAGTACTTATCGGTACGTAGGTGCCTAAGTACTTAATTATGCAATAAATATATTCTGTGTAAGTAAAAATCTATAATATGCTTAGTTCAAATCAGAACAGCGACGGCTTCAACTTTCAGTTTTGCCCCTATTAAATTTCGCGGAGCCTGTAAATCTGCATTTTCCCTGCGAGAAAAAACAATGCTACTTAACGTCCACGATTCCCTAGTGCATCAACGGTCAACAAGGCAAGTCCGTGAAATTGTGAAAACCTGTGCCAACATGACGGGAGTTGGTTCAGCAACTATTTATAGATTTCTAAAAGAAAGAAAACGCGGTCCTTGCAACGAACCTCAAAATCACAAAGGAAAGGAGCCCTTAGAGGTCGATGAAGACTTTAAAAATGTAATAAGAAGAAAAGTACACCATTTTAGTGTTCCGTACGGAACACTTATAAGATCACTTCGGTGTCTGTCTGTCCGTCCGTCCGTCTGTCTGTCTGTCTGTCCGTCTGTCCGTCTGTCACGCCCGATTTTCTCCCGAACCTGTTTGTCATAGAAAGTTGAAATTTGGTAATATTATAGGAACTGATGGCCTCATCAGAGCCATGTAGTTTTGAAAGTTAAATTTTGACTTAAGGGGTTAGTTTTGGAGGGTGAAATCGGAAGTGAAAAAAAAATTTACTAGGTAATCGAGTGTGGTGTCAAATGAAAGCTTTTGAAAACACGAGTAATATATATATATATATATATATATATATATATATATATATAAAAATGTAATACTTGCGCGCACTTTCCTTTGTATTATTTTAAAAAAATCGCGAAAAAATCGCTGTCCACCCGCCTTATCTTGAAAAGTACTTATCAAAAAATTTTGAAAAAATTTTGGAATATTCTCCACGGGGTGTAGATTGAACGAAAATTATCACGAGTGCATTACCTGTAGTAATTTATCTGGTATATAAAAAAACAGAAATTTCAAGGTCATCAATTTTCAGTAAAGATTGGAAATAAACTTTGTAGAAAACTCATTTGGGGTGTATTTTGTGAAGTCACTGATCATTTTATACTTCCGTTACAACATTTTTTATTTTAAAAGCAATCAACGTACCGAACACTAATTGCGCAAGTTCAATTTGCACTTGACCGGGTATATTTTTTTTTTATTAAGAAAGAAATACTTACACTACAAAAAATTTTGCAAGAAATTAGAGAGCGAGAAATGGGAATTATGGAAAATCTTTCATAACCTGAATTTTCGTCGGGAAGAATACAATATAAAATCTGTTCTTATCGATAACACAGAAATAATTGGTTGAAGAAAAGAATATCTACGAGCAATCGGAAAATTTCGAGCTGAAGAACGAAATATTTTTTATTTAGATGAGACTTGAGTTAATGAGGCACACACAGTGAACACTCAGTCAACCGGACTACAACCCTCTTCAGGAAAAGCTCGCTGGCTCATTTAAGCACATATTGGTAGTGAAAACGGTTTTCCCAAGCGTGGCTTGTTGGAATTCGAATCAAAGTCAACTAAAGATTACCATAAGGAGATGACGGCCGATGTTTTTGAAGAGTATTTCTAACAAATGATGTATATCTGCAGCATCAGTTATAGTATTAGACAATGGCTCATATCATTCTCGAGTATTAGAACGACTCCCGACATATTCATGGAAGAAAGCGGATATTCTTCAGTGAATAAGAGACAAAAATCTCAAACATAAAAATGGTATGTTAAGAGCGAAATTTCCCAAAATTGCATAACAAAATAAGGCACAGTTCAAGAAATACGCAGTCGATGAAATGACAAAGGAACGGGATATCACAGTGCTTAGATTACCTCCATATCATTGCGAATTGAATCCCATGGCACAAATGAAAGGTTTCGTTGCAAGGGAAAACACCACGTTCAAACTTCAAGACGTAGGGCAATTATTTCTTGCCGGAATAGAGAGGATCAAAGGGGATAATTGGAAAAAATGTCATTCGACATGTTATAGCAGAAGAAAATAAAATGTGGAAATTTGACCAATACACGGAAGGAACTGTGGAAATAGAACCCTTAATTATCAATTTAAGAGAAGTTGAGTCTTCAGATTTTGGAGTTTATAATTGTTTTTGATTGTAATTAAAGTATTTAAATATCGTGAATTGTGAATTTGTATATATAATATATATATATATATATATATATACATATATACATACATATATATATATATATATATATATATATATATATATATATATATATATACATATATACATATATATATATATATATATATATATATATATATATATATATATATATATATATATATATATAGATCTATAGATTAAAAAATTTTTGGTAATAAGTTTTATATTTATTTTTAAGATAATTTTGTTTATTAAACATTAAAAGCAGGTTACGTTCGGACGGCTATGCTACCGATAAACGCTCATTTACATTTTATAACACTATTGTATAGCAGAGGTTTTCTGCCTAAAATAGGTAGTAAAATCCAGTAAAATGCATCAGAAATCTCTTTTTTTGGGTGCACCCCAACATGTGTTTGTATCTACAATGAAAGACTTCTGCTATCAACTCCAAACAAATACACTATAGGTCTATGTCTAGTGAGGGTGCTGTTATGACACCACGTTTTTTTAAAAAGGGAAAATTGTCACAAAAAAATGTAATGTAAAAAATATGTGTACACATTTTGGCGAGTATATTGAAGTCTTGGATGGATGTCGTCGCGTCCGAATGGCCCATTTTTAACAGAACGCTGCACCCGTTAGATTCAAAACTTGCTCTCAAACAACGTCGATATATTGGTCTAAGGAATTCTGGCCTTTGAACAGCTCATAGTTAAGTAGCTTGGATCACTACTTGTGGAGTATGGAAGTCGAAGGGGTCACTAACAACTCCCGACATTCCAATGTGATGTCACAAAAGACTGTTGGCAGTATTCTAAGGCATGGACAACGCTGCATTACAGTGTTAAAACCGTCATCCAAGTTAATGGGAGATATATGAAATAAGTGGGCTCTGTAGGAATCCCCCATGTGCATTGTAACAGAATTTTTTATAATACATATTTCATTAATAACATTTTGCTTAAAGAAATTGTTTAAATTGTCCGGATTTTGGTGACTCATCTTGTAATTCAAAGCATTCGTCAATCAATGAAGACTATTGACATAGAGCTTTTAAATGCCTGAAGACTCATTGCAGAAGAATCTCTGCTTTGAAATAACTGTTCAAAGACCTAATTTTTTGCTAACGCAAAATGTATCCAGAAATTGTAACGTTATGAATTTGAGGGATTAATTTTGAACTCTGTATACTATTAAAGGTCGTCTGTTCGAACGCGAGCCCTCAGCAAGTTAGATAGTCCTGAACTTAGTTCTCCGGTACCGAAAAAACTTAAAACAGCGCTCCCCGTTGCCACCGCGAAGAGGAAAAGGAACGAAAGCGACAGCTCGAACCATAGCGTCGAGGAGGCGCGGAAAAGGCCTCGAAAGGGTTCAGGTAAGGGTAAGAATTATCATTATATGAAGTAGTAACAATATAAGTTGACAAGTTTCATTTACAGTCGGTCTAGAAAGAACGTGTTGCGCAATGTTCATTAAAAAACGTTGTTATTTAAAAAAATCATTCATTGATTCAGTAGTTCGTCCTGTCTCGATCAGCGTCGATGATCGCCTAGCATCTTGGGGACATACTTTCGATGAGATTTTCCGCGTATTCTTGCAGTAAAGATTTCCAATTGCCCGATTGTGCTACGAAGCTTTTGCTTGATGCTTGATGTATGTTCACACGCTCCCGATTGGGTTTGCGGGCGACAGTCTAGTGCAGGGCTGTCAAGGTCATGCACAGTTCGAGCCAATTTCGGAGGTAACGCCTCCCGCTGCCCCCACCACTGCTGCTGCCGCCGTTCGCGCAGTCTCAGGAGCGGCTGAGAGACATAGGAAGAGCGCATTGTGTTTGGTAAGCGGCCGAGCCGCGATCGGCGGCTCGGCCGCTTAACGTCTAGCAGTGGTGGGGGCAGTGGGAGGCGTTACCTCCGAAATTGGCTCGAACCGTGCATGACCTTGACAGCCCTGGTCTAGTGTGACGATACCGGATTCCCATTTCCACTGGCTACACATATTACTCCGACGTTTGGGGTCGTTATCCTTTTGAAAAATCCACTCCTCATTTTTATCAATAAACCACCGTTTGGCAGTTAGTACTAATGCCTTCTTGTAAATGTGGAGCATTTTTTCAGCATTCAAATTGTAGATAAAGACGAAGAGTCCCCCATAACTTTTTTCCGAAAGATATCCCCAAATATGGATCTTCACAGGATGTTTTACCATTGCGCTTAGCCCATCGCTTAGTGGGAATTATTCGAAAAAATGACTGCCTACGCGAGTCGTCTCTGCATTTTTCGCGCAACAATGGTTTCTCGATTGTACTCCGCCACTTCAAATCGTTAGCTTGAAGATGAGTGCGAATCGTTTCATACGTTTCCGTATGTGTAGTTTTTGTGCCCTTTGGTGCAAAGGTAATTGAGGATTTTCGGAAAACATGTTAATATTGCTAACGAATGCCCTCGACTTGCCCGTACACTTAGCAGCCGCTGTTGGCGTTATTTTCGGACCTTTTGGATGATTACATAGAAACACAGCCCCTAAGCGCGATGCGTATGCAGCACTCGTGTTCGATAATGTACTATGTAACCATAAATAAGGTTAAATATGAATCTCTTTCCCCAAAGCATTGTTTGCAGGGGTGCCAGCAATAACCTCAAAAAAAGGAACCGACTACGAGTCGACACGTTCTTGACCGACTGTAAAGTATCATTGTTCCAAATCCTCACATTAGAAAAGCCTAATTAAAGTTTTTATAACAAATATATATATTTTAGAAGGATCAGAAGTGGGCAAAAAGGCTGGTCACCTGATCACTCTTAATAAAAAGAACACCAAAGGTGCCACGAACGCGACGCCTAATCCAGCGGAAGAGAGCTCGGATAGTGACGAGCCTCTGATCGAGAAACTCAGGAAAAATCCTGCTAAAGGCAATACAAAGGGAACAAAGGGAGTGACGACAACCCTACAAAAGGCTCAAGTGACCTCGGCTAGTCAAGTTAATAATAAAACTAACACCCGGAGGTAAGAGTCCCCTTTTTCTTTTATACGAAAACAGAATAATGTTGAATTAAACAAATAGGCTAAATTCACCCTTATTATTAACTTTATAATCCGTTTGTCCCAAAACAGGTCAGCTCGAACGGAAAAACAGCAAGAAAAACAACAGCAACAGGACAAGAAAGAGCAGGAAAAACAACAACCGGCCCAAAACACTCGGAGCAGGGAGAAGGTTGTGCAGCAGCAGAGTCAGCAACAGCAGCAGCAACAACAACAGCAGCAGCAACAACAACAGCAGCAGCAGCAGCAGCAGCTGCAACAGCAGCAGTCGGCGCACAGCAATAGTAATGCCGATGCCGATGCTGCACTCAGGAGGAAAACTCGTAGTGCTGGTGAGTTCACTAAAAAAGAATTTTTTTTGTATTTATTATAATACAGTTGATACAATTGTTTCAGCCGATACTCGGTCGAAATCCATAATAATTATTATGTGAAATGTGAAAAAATAATAAAACAATTATTTACACAAACTTTCCACTATATTTGTAATACACCGTAACGTGTTTCGCTATCACAGTAGCTTCTTCAGACGTTACATTCTGAATTACTGAACATTAAAGAGTAAAGGTGTTAATATATAAGTAGAAGCAAGAAAATAAATTTTATTTTTACTATTAACTAATTAAATATTGTGTTAATAGAAAAAATTTAACGAAGGTGAATTATTAATTCATTAATTTCATTTCATGTCACTAATCTCTTCCCCAGTATCCCAGCTAAAGATACAATCACACTAGTAGAAAAACTGTTGACCAACAAATCAGTTAATTGTATCAAAAAACATGAAATATTAAACTTACCGAATGTTTAGGTCAAAATCACTTTGAATTTAATCACACTCTTTACACTAGCATAGAAGGCTTAATTATGGGAAACCCTTTAAGCCTGTTACTCGCTGAGATATTTCTAGATTCGGTAGAAAGCCAAATTAATAAACATCCCCTTTTTTAAAGATTTCGTATATTGGCACCGATATGTTGATGATGTTTTAGCTTGTTTTATGGGTACAGAAAGGCAATTACACATTTTTCTTGAATTTATTAATAACCTCCACGCAAATATAAATTTTACAATTGAACTAGAATCTAACAATAGCATAAACTTTTTAGATCGTATTACAAATATAATGGAAAGTTTGTGTAAATAATTATTTTATTATTTTTTCATATTTCACATAATAATAATACAGTGGATCTGTCAAATGAAAACCTTAAATTTGTAATAAATATTTGAAATTTGGCGCTACTGTCCTGTGAGTTGGCAGTATTGTTGATAATACTATAAGGAATGTCCAATAGGTGGCAGAAGAGTTGAAATGAATAAGCATCGTCACCGTAGCAGTTTAAAAATGCCTGCACCACTCGAGACATGTTGCCTTTTAGTAGAAGTAAGGGTGTAATGCCTATTGAAACTCATCGTAGAATGAAAATATAGTGTTGCATGTTTCTCAGCAGCTAGTGCACTAGTGGAGTAGAAAATTGACAATTGGTGTGATATCGGCAGGGATGATTCCACTTACTCTCTCATGGGAGGAAAAAGGTCTAATTTTAGAGGACTATAGAGCTAAAGGAAACATAGTCACCAATGCTTCTTCTTCAGAGTTGTAGAAGAACCATCTTCAACCTGCAAAAAAAAGAAAGAGACACGAACTGCTGTCTGCAGGTGGCAATTTGCAGCAGGACAATGTGAAGTCTCATACTGCTCGCGCAACAGTTGCGACAAATGAAGAACTGCATTTTAAATGTGTGGTACCTCCTTACTCACCCGTGATTATCAGATGTTTAGTTCGCTCCAGGAGGCACTGTAGCGGAAGATATTCTGATCGAATGACGAGTACATCGAGCGGTGCACGACTGGTTGCGCAGATAACCAAAAGATATTTTTCTGACATTTTCATAAGTATAATCTTTCTATAGATCAACTTCAGGGTGCCCTTGACAGTTGTCAATCAAAAGTAATATTTTTCTGTTTGTGAATTTTAATTCTTTGTCCCATTCGATCAGTTCGTTTTTAAAAATTTCCGATGTCATCCAGGCTTTACTGTTTGATTTGTACTTTCCAGACATATTTGCAGTTACCAACACAGTAATCCTTACTTTTGATAATTTTCCATCAGCACAATCGTCTCCGACAAAATTTAATGTCTTATCAGGCGACATCTAGTAAAACAAACCCGTTTAATCCGCATTAAAACTGTCCACATATTCATAACTTTCTCAAATTTCCGGCCATACATTGGCTAATCACTGATCAACAACAGTCATATCCACTCCTGCAGTTTCTCCTACTATCTTACCCTCACTAATATTATGTCGCTTTTTAAATCGTTTAATCCAACTTCTAGAACAGTTAAACTCGGTGTTCTCTATTTTCCTTCCCAATTCACTAGCTTTCTCTTGTAAAATAGGTACATGTTCATGTCGTTTATCGACTTTGTCATGTATAGATTTTCTTACTTTTTTACAATTAAAGTTTCTTTTATCATAGATTGATAAGATTTCTTGCCTCTTCTTCCATATGGTAGAAACCGTAGATTTAGTTAAATTCAACTAATTCAACTGTTTGCAAACATCACTTTGTATAACTCCATTTTCTATTTTCATTATAATATCGTGTTTGTCTTTTAGAGTAAACATTACGTTTTTGTGTACTCATTTAAAAAAAATATAAACATTCACTTTACTATTTTGATCAAACAAGTGAATTAAAAATAATACTGCTCGAACTAGCGACGCGGCGGAAATACGTACAATAAGGGTCCCCAGTGAGTTTCGGTGAATTCTCCAGATAAAGTCGCGCGACATCGAGCACAGGGATTGGCAAGTTCGTTATAAACGGACACAGAACATCCAAATTTGGTTCGCTTTATCCGGAAGTTCGTATTTGCATTGGTCTTATGGAATTTTTTCGTACTTTATAAAATAGTTCGTTTTAATCGGAAATTCGCTATAAACGAATTCGTTATAAGCAGACTTCACTGTGTGAATATATATATATATATATATATATATATATATATATATATATATATATATATATATATATATATATATATATATATATATATATATATATATATATATATATATATATATATATATATATATATATATAATATATATATATATATATATATATATATATATAATATATATATATAATATATACATATATATATATATATATATATATATATATATATATATATATATATATATATATATATATATATATATATATATATATATATATATATATATTTATATATATATATATATATAATATATATATATATATATATATATATATATATATATATATATATATATATATATATAATATATATATATATATAATATATATATATATATATATATATATATATATATATATATATATATATATATATATATATATATATATATATATATATATATATATATATATATATATATATATATATATATATATATATATATATATATATATATATATATATATATATATATATATATATATATATATATATATATATATATATATATATATATATATATATATATATATATATATATATATATATATATATATATATATATATATATATATATATATATATATATATATATATATATATATATATATATATATATATATATATATATATATATATATATATATATATATATATATATATATATATATATATAATATATATATATATATATATATATATATATATATATATATATATATATATATATATATATATATATATATATATATATATATATATATATATATATATATATATATATATATATATATATATATATATATATATATATATATATATATATATATATATATATATATATATATATATATATATATATATATATATATATATATATATATATATATATATATATATATATATATATATATATATATATATATATATATATATATATATATATATATATATATATATATATATATATATATATATATATATATATATATATATATATATATATATATATATATATATATATATAATATATATATATATATATATATATATATATATATATATATATATATATATATATATATATATATATATATATATATATATATATATATATATATATTATATTATATATTATATTATATTATATTATATTATATATTAGCCGTGCCCACTGCTCTGCTCGTGTGGCCTTGATTCACTGTTATCGTCACTTCTTATTCCTTATATTACCTAATTAGCCGTGAGCGCGGCTCCGCTAGCGTGGACTTCATTCACTACTATCGTCACTGCTTATTCCTTATGTTACTTAACGTAATAAAATATCTGCCATTATTTCCCCTTATCTCCCATTATTTCTCCTTATCTCCCAGTATCTCTACATAATTTCCATTATCTAAGCTTATCTCTGCTCATCTCCCATTATTTCTCCTTATCTCTCATTATCTCACCTTATCTCCCATTCTCTAGGCTTATCTCCGACTTATCTCGCAATATTTCTCCTTATCTCCCATTATTTCTCCTTATCTCAACATAACACCCATTACCTAGACTTATCTCTGCTTATTTCCCATTATTTCTCCTTATCTCCCATTATTTATACTTATCTCCAATTATCTCATCTTATCTCCCATTATCTAGGCTTATCTCGACTTATCTACCAATATTTTTCCTTATCTCCCATTATTTCTCCTTATCTCCCGTTATCTCACCATAACTCCCATTGCTTAGACTTATCTCTGCTTATCTCCCATTATTTATACTTATCTCCAATTATCTCACCTTATCTCCCATTATCTAGGCTTATCTCGACTTATCTAGCAATATTTTTCCTTATCTCTTATTATTTCTCCTTATCTCATCATAACTCCCATTATTTCTCCTTATCTCTCATTATCTCTACATAATTTCCATTACCTAGGCTTATCTCTGCTCATCTCCCATTATTTCTCCTTATCTCCCATTATTTCTCCTTATCTCCCATTATCTCACCTTATCTCCCATTATCTAGGCTTATCTCAACTTATCTCCCAATATTTCTACTTATCTCCCATTATTTCTCCTTATCTCCCATTATTTCTCCTTATCTCCCATTATCTCACCATAACTCCCATTACCTAGACTTATCTCTGCTTATCTCCCATGATTTATACTTATCTCCCATTATTTATACCTATCTCCCATTAACTCACCTTATCTCCCATTATCTAGACTTATATCGAATTATATAGAACGTATCATATGTATAAATTTATAAAAACACGTAAATCGGATAAGTGATTCTCAAGTGAAAAGCGCACTAACGGACTTACAGATAGACAGAGAGACGTTGCATTTTATATGTTATATTCTTTGCAACATGATATTGTTCCATATTTAATGGTGTAGGCAGTATATTGCAAGAGAAACGCGCTAACGGTAGCCTTTTTTCCGACTTGATTCACTATTATCGTCACTGCTTATTCTTTATGTTACCTAACGCAATAAAATATGTCCTATAACCTGGCCAGAGAACATATGTATGTTTTAAAAAAAAAGTACGTAATGCACTAACGGACGGACAGACAGACAGAGAGACGTTTTATATATATTAATAAATAAGCTGGCCAGAGAACATATGTATGTTTTAAGAAAAAAACACGTAAATCGGATAACTGGTTCTCCAGTGATAAGCGCACTAACGGACAGACAGACAGACAGAGAGACGATGCATTTTAAATATGTTATAGATATAGATTATTATTATTATATAACCTGGCCAAAGAATATATGTATGAATTTAAAAAAAGACACGTAAATTGGATAAGTGTTTTTCGAGTGATAAGCGCACTAACGGACAGATAGACAGAGACGTTGCATTTTATATATATTATAAATATATTGAAGTTTTGACTAACATCTTCGTTTTTTTTTTTCAGTTTGTAGCAAAATTTAAATAATAATCTTCTCTTTCTCTTTCAGATGTAGAGAGCAAACGCAAAAAAGAAGTGAAGTGACATCACGGGCCCGGCTGGCCATTCCCGGACGCCGGCCACCGTTACCTCCTCCTGCCCCATTCGTACGACCCGTGCTTGCGCAACTTCGTGTCTACGCAGGACGCCTTTGACAGTACCTCCAGCGAGGAGAACACGACCGACAGCCTGACGGAGGACAACAGTTGCACGGGGTCGTCGGGAAGTAGTAGTAGTAATAGCACGAGTACCGAAGAAGAGGAAGACAGCAGTTCAGCGGCGAACTTCTCCTGTTTGAGCGACTCGAGCAGCGAGGACGATTGATTTGGAGGTTATGTGTACTGGTAGTAGTAGCGGCAGTAAGGCCTATAAAGTCAAAATTTATGGCATATTTTTGAAGGTCTGCGTTTTTAATTTTATCATCGATTATTGGGGAAGTCGCTAATTTTCATTTTATATCGTTTAGGGGTTGGTTTTTGTAAATGTTGACATTGCGATATTATTTTGCTGTTGTGTAACATCTTGAAATCCTATTCAAATGGAGGGTGAGTGAGTTTTTGTGGTAATACAGTAATTTACGTTATTGCTTAAATATATTTGACAGTAAAAAAAATTGCCATAAACAAATAATTTTTTAACAGTTACGTCCCAAAATACGAGGTCATTTTGAACTGAAGCTTCAGTCTGTAACTCTTTAGTGTTTACAGAGAAAAAAATTGAAATTCGGGATCAAATTATTCTTAGAGAAAAAATATTCCTTTCTATTTGAAAAAGAATTCTTTGTGCTTTCATGTAGGGAATTATTACATTTAGATCATTTTTTTCTGGAAAATAAGTTAATGTACTAGGACAGAAAATACAATAACAATGAGAGGAATTTTTGGATAAAAACATTGTAACGAATATTTAAGTAATTAGATTATTACAATTACGATAGAAAATTGTGATACCTCGTAATAGTTCTTAGAAACTTGCCTCTTGTTTTTTCCTTCAGTGTAGGAAGATCGTTTGCTGTTATATTTATTTCACGTTGTTCCTCTATACCGATGCACAAAAACTTTGGTCCGGAAAGTATTAATGTCGTAGCAGGACCTATAAGTGTTGTTTTGCTTACCTATCCTGAAATATATAACTTTTCGCGCGTATATAACTGCTTCTACGACTACGTATTCAAAAAAATCAATGATTTTAATTGTAATTATACAATTTTAGATGAAAGAGTAAAATCTAAAAAACATGACTTGAAGAGGCAAGATAAGTGCGCTGTTATTGAAATTCACGGTAATTCTCAGTAGAAATACTTTTAAAATTTTAATGCTAGGAAATTGATTTCCAGTCAAACCGGAAGAATATGAAATTAATTGACACTGTCAGTATCAAATTTATATCTTACCCTGCAAATTTCAATTTTTTTTCTGTAAAAGGAAACAACCAACGGTATTGGTGAGTGTTGCTTACTATTTTGATATTATAACTGACTGTCGTTCAGAAAGCTAACTTTATAACTAAACAATTAATTTTTATTGTGGTTTGTCTTCATAAATAAGTAGTTTATTATAGATTTTTGCCGGTCAAATTGGAATTACCCTGACTTTTGCCTACGATTATACGAGGCATCTTCAGAGATCATTATTCATTGAGATTAGATCACTGTGTTCAGTGTTCTAAGGGTAAAGCTTGAATTTGTCCGAGGATATTTCGTGTAATAGTAGGCGAGATGTTGATAATTCACTAAAATTTGACACGATCGAACCCCAAGAACCACAACTCGATGTAAAATGGTATCGTTGTGTCATCATTTGCAAGTCGACCTAGTTGTTGTAGCGCTTGCTACTACTGACCTTCACTACCTCTGCGAGTGAGTTGGGTTAATTTAGTATGTGATCTAATAAAAGAGTGTTAAAAAAAAAGTGGGGGAAGTGAGAGAAAACGGGGGTGTTTCGATCGATAGATGGTCATATTTAGTTTTTGAGGTTTAAGAATAGTTTTATCGAATCAGTGAGCGGAATATTTTTTCGTGTTGTTTAGTTTTTAAATGCTTTTGGATTTTTATCTTAAAGTTTCTATATATGCGAATTAGTTGATTTTACTTTAGGGATATTAGTGAAAAATAGAACGTT
>CM032446.1:225482394-225570786 GCA_019049505.1 Pachyrhynchus sulphureomaculatus
CACCATATACACTAGAATGGATCAAACATAGCACTTAGCCATCCGGTACTTGATTTGTAGGTTGAGGTTTTTGTTACAAGGAAATTTTCGCAGCTTATGAAAGTTGACCCTGCCTGCTCAACTCGGGCTTTAAAAAATATTTCTCTTGGAAACGTGTTAGTATTGATTTAATTATATCATCTTCAAAGAAAGGGTGACCGCAGGAACATATCTCAGAGGATCAAGTTTATAATGTTCCTTTAGCTCAGTGAATTACAGAGGTAGAGAGAATTGTAGAAATGGAATTTGATTTACAAGCGATTATTAATTTAATTAAGAGGCTTCATGAAATTTTGCCAATTGATAAAGTTGAAGAATGGGCAGTTGGACATGTTGAGTTATGCGATGAAAATTTAAATAATGCTATTATCCAAGAACAATTAGATGAAGATAAGGAAAGTGAAGCGAACGATGATGAGTATGTTAGTTCGGTGAAACATGAACTGGCTGTGTCGACTTTTAATCTTATACTTTTTGTAGATCTGATGATCTGTTAGTTCCGAAGTTGTGGGATTTTTTGAGAGGTAGATTGTCAGCTATCCCACCGTCTTTTTGGTGGTGTTCCCGATGGACGTTTATCTACTGGTTCTCCTTCCAGAGCGATTCTTGGTAGTCTGTGCTTCTCCATTCTTTTAACGTGGTTATGCCATTGTCTTCTTTGTCTATCCCATCTTACCACGTCTTGCACGCCACATTGTTTCTTAATGTTAGTGTTTTGAATCCTAGCCCTCCTTGTTTTACCAACTATTGCTCTTAGTGTTTTCATTTCGGCGGTACGTAGCATAACTTTTGTTTTATTGGTATCTTCTCGTGATTCTATACCGTACGTCATTATGGGTCTGATGCAAGTCTTGTGTATTTTCACCTTGCTGTCTGTTCGTTTGTTTTGATTGGTCCATACATCTCTTAAGGAGCCTGATATAACTCATCATTAGCTTATTCAATCTATAGTCGGATGTAAACCTCCTCAAGTTGTCTCCAATGAGTTTTGTTGTTTGCTTTTTACATCCAATCCTGTCCCGTTAATCTTTTTATGTCGTCCGTCCATCTTGTCTGTGGTTTACCTCGGCATCTTTTGTGTTCTCTAGGCCTCTATACAACGTGTACGGCGTGTCCATCTGTTATTATTCATTCTTGCGATATGCCCAGTCCAATTACATCTGTCACTTTTGATCTTCTTCGAATCTCGGTGTTAGGAATACAATCTTGGAGTCTAATATTTACCATTCTCCTCTCCATTGCTCTTTGGGTTACCTGGAGTTTATTTATTATACCTTTATTTAAAGCCCACGTTTCACTGCTTTATATTAATACCGGCAGTACATATTGATCGAATACTCTGGCTTTTATTGTATTTGGGATGTCCAATTTAAATGTAGGTTGTAACCCTCCGAATGCAGACGAGACAAGCTAACGAGACTCTTCTCTCCAAGTCAGTCTTTAAATTATTTTTTATATTTCGATATTTTGTTCTAAATATAGTAATGTTTGTACCTTTCCTATTTTTTCACCTTCTATTAATACTTTCTGGCTGTTATCTTCACTTTCGTTGTTCAAATATTTGGTTTTGATGAAGATAGACAGGTTTATTTCTCGAGACTTTTTATTTAATTCCATCAGCATTACTTGTAATTTTTCTTTTGTGTTGGCGATCAAAGTGACATCATCTGCAAACCTTAAGTGATTTAATCGTTCACCGTAGATTAGGATTCCTTTATTTTCCCACTTTAACGACTTGAACATGTCTTGAGTTAACGTGAACAGCTTTGGAGATATCGAATCGCTTTGTCTAATTCCTTTTTTAATTTTGATTTTATTGGTTTTTTCTTCAAGCATTATTCGTAATATGGCATTTTCATATATGTATTCAAGAAGAGTTGTGCATCTTTCACCGATTCTGCTGTTACTTAAAGCCTTAAGGACTGCCCGTATCTTTACCGAATCAAAGCTTTTTCGTAGTTAAACATTGCTACCTACAAAGTGACCTTATATTCATTTGCTTTTTCCACCAGTAAACTAATTGATCAGTTAGATTACTGATATAACTGTTGATTTATTAATTATTCCTCTAAGGTCTCTTACTGGGTCGTGACATATTTGAATTGGATTCTTCCCCTATGAGTTTACACCTGATGGAATCTTTGGCAATAATGATACTTTTGGTCTTTAGAGTTCATTTTAAACTTTCAACAAGCATGATAAAATTTAAGAAGTTGTCTCTGTAGCTCGTGTTCACGTTCGGCAATCAACGTTGTGTCGTCTGCATAACAAACCAGACTAATTCTGTTAAACCATTCTGTGTTCTATTCCTGGCGTTCCTTCTGTTATTTTGTCCGTTAATAAGTTGAATAAAAACGGACTGAGACTGTCTTATTTGTTTAATTCTTCCTGAGGTTGGTATATTTTTTGTAATGTTCCCGCTTGTTTTAATTTTCGTCTTATTATACATGTTTGAGAGCAGAATTCAGGCTTGTGAAATGCGATTCCTTAGCGCCGCGGCGGATATAACAAGAAGAGATTGTATTAACAATAGTGTAGTGCGTGACCGATTTAAAGTGAATTATTTACTGTCAATAAGAGAAAAACGTCAGTTAATGTGGTTCGGACATGTGGTTCGAATGAGAGATAGGCTAAAGTTATTTGGCAGACTGGAGTGAATAAGAGGAGAAAAAGAGGCCGGCCCAAAAATAGTTGGAACAGTGAAGTATTCAAAACGCTTCAAAGAAGAGGGATCGAGTTGAGACACGCAGAGAGGATAGCTACAAATCGGCGCGTGTAGGGAAACTTCTGCCGTGACACCTTAACATCGTAAGGTAGAAGAGGATCGCTTATGTTTGTATGTACATGTTTGAGTTCTTTATGACTTTTACAACCTTTGCCCGTGTCATTTTTTGCATCAGCGTCTGTATTACGACATTGAATCTGACTATCGAAGGCTTTAGTTAAGTCTATGAAGCAGACGTCCGCTGGCGCATTGTACTCTATTACTTTTTCGTTAATTTGCTTCATATGAATATTGTATAGGTGGTAGATCTATCTTTCCGGAACCCCTGTGTTTCCCTATTTTTATCTGCGATACCAATTTCTCCTTCAACAGGTCTGTGGACGATTTGATTGTTGTATTTAGAAAAGTTATTCCTCTGCAGTTTTCTGGACACATTTTTTGTCCCTTCTTGAAGATCGGAATTATAGTACTAGTGTGCCATTTAGTTGGTACCTTCGTTGTATCCAGTATTTTATTGAATAGAATGGTAAGGTTCTTGGCAAGATCCTGACCACCATATTTCAGTAGTTCGGTATTCCGTCAGTTCCTGGTGCCCTTCTGTTCTTTTAATTTGTCAATTCTTGATGTTATGTCTGTTTGCTTAAAGCTCAATTTACAAAATTCTGTTCCTAATGAAGGATTATTTGAGCTATTTTCAAAACTATGCGGAAATGGCGATATTTCTCATTAATTTTCGGAGACACTGCATCGACTCATATTTTATATTTACGCAGGTGACAACTGTTTGACGCATTTGTCAAATTTAGGCTCCTTTTTATGCAAAAATGTTATAGACTATACGTTGGTATATTTATTTTTAATCCGACATCAATTGCTTGGTTATAATAACCTAAGATGATGAAATGTTCTCTAATTAATTTTTGAAAGTTTTTGGGCGGCGATACTAACGAAAAGGGAGGTTTAGAGACGTTCTTTTGGCCACGCCACAGTCAAAATTTACTGACGAAAACAATAAAAATGTTTGTTGCAAAAAGATCGCGTGCGGGAGCTGTTATAATATGCATTCGTATGTTGTATTAGATTTTTATACTGACGCTATTTGTAAATATTCGATTGCATAACGCTCTCACCGCGATGACACAGTAGGGAAGAGTTTATAGTTTTGTGATAAACGGCGCGATTTTTTTTTATATGTGAGTGATGAATGTCGAGTGGATCTACGTAAACGTAGGAGTATGCTGTTGTTTTTGCTTTTTTTTTTTATTGGGCGGCCGCAGACGTTCGATCATCTCATTGAATAGGTATATACAGGGTGTGTGAAATGAAATTAACTACCCTCTATTTTTTTTTTATCAAAATGTTTGAATTTTACACAATTCTACAATTTAATACCAGGTTAGATGCGACTTTAGTATATTTTAATTTTTTCTTATTTCGGACACTCTGTGCAATCCGTGAAAGGGAGGAGGAGTGTTTTGGCCGTCCAGTCGCTGTTTTCTGTTAACTGTGTGCTTTGTTTTTGCAAAAAAAGGGGATAAGGTAATATTAGGAGGAAAAAATTTATTTTTAATTTTATCGGGGTACTACGTGTTTTAAAAACTTTTTATACTATTTAGATGTAACCGAGAAAAGTTGCATTATTTTTTGTGATTTCATGCGAATATACTTTAAATGTTTTTCTGCTTACTATTTGTAATATTGTTTTTATTTTTCTAGTGAAATATAATCGTTTGAATGATCGTATTTCGATTCGATGTTGAGTAATTTTAAACAGAAAAACAGACTCTCTTAGAAACGAGTTAAGGAAAGTTGTGTTCTTTGGAATCTGTGATTCGGCCGCTCAGTGTTTTATTATTATTTTATTAATTTATTTTTTTTTATTGTTGAAAATGCGATTCGAAGTAAATTTTTTTAGGTGTTAAGAAAAATTCATATCTTTATATCATTATTCTAGTAAGCTTCTATAGAAAATATAGCGTATATTATATGCTTGTAATTATCTTAAATCTATTTCAACTTCCCTATGTAGAAGTTCCTCTGAGGGCGTGTGTCTTCATAAGAAGTCAATAATTCTTTTTCCACAGAGTTTTGTAAAAAAAGGGAACATGATCAGATTTCATTGCTTTTGGAGCCCCCCTATAAAAAAATTATGAACATAACCAATTCGATTTTTGGTTTTCCTGGGTAGCGAACAACAATGATCAAATACATTCTTGGCTTTGGATGTTTACTGGAGTTGTTTTATCATCTAGCTGCAATCGTTTTAATAGTTTAAGAGTTTGACGTTTCTCGCTCTGTCGAAAGCCTTTTCGAGTTCGATAAAATACGCAAATATATATTTTCTCTGATCACAGTGTATTATTCTAAAAAATATCTTTCGTAGATGGTTCGTAAGACGAAAATCACTACACCTTGTACGTATTTGGGGTATATGTCTGGAATCTTAAGGGGTTACATCACCTTGGCGCTCGGAAAGATAGGTATAAAAATAAAAAAAAATTTTGGCGCAACTATTAAATATATAAAATAATTTTTATTTTAAACATATACATAGTAGTTTTATGAATAATTTGAAATAATAACGAATAAAAAAAATTAAGAAATGACGGAGATATGAGCCATCAAGTAGGACTCTCTTTTGAAAATCCTTGCTGATGGTGTACTTATTTTCTCTGTCAGGCATCGTCTGAAAAATAAAAAATATGTTTTTTTATTATTTAGAAAGATAATAGTTAAGATGTAGCATAGGAAAAAAATTTTAAAATTTTTTTTGTTTAGAAAAAAACTCTGATTTTTATTGAAATTTTGAGTTTAAAAGGTTTATAACTTATGAACGTGGCATCCAATCAAAAAACTCGTGTGCTACATCTTAGATAATATTATAAAGAATATGTGTTGTAAATTTTAACAAAATCGGTTAAGTAGATCTTAAGATATCTTGTAAACCAGTTTGAAAAAGGGAGTTTTGAAAAAACGCAAAAGAAAAAACAGTACGGAGTAAGCGTCTTAAAATCAAATATTTTTTTAACTTACCTTCAATCTGCGATTGCTGGACCCTACATGAGGTATTCCATTGTTGCCGCGATATTTTCTGACTCCTTTTGAGCAGCTCTTTTCCATTTCCTGGCCTGTTTAGTCTCCTGTTGGGCTCTCATGTTGACTATAGATATTCGTTGATAATCCAAGTTCTCGGTAAATCGCAACGCGCTTGGGCCAATTACAGGGTTTAGTAATCGCATCATTTGTAATACTCTAGTATATTTATCATTAAATATATAGCTGCAATATAAGATTCAATCTCAATAATTTTTGTGCTACTGTAATGCACTTTTGGAGTCATAGACCAAATGACAGCGTTTAGACTTTCGTTGTTATTCTGAGTGTATCTTTCTAAACAGCCAAAGGAATTATTGTTATAAAGGACTGACTAAAAGAACAATACCCTTTGTCAAGGCTTTAACCGCTCATGCCTGTCCGATCGCTACCTGAATTTCGGGCCGATTCTGCCGCGCTCACTTCTAATTGCTATAATTTCGAAAATAATTTAAATTTTGAAATGGTTAAAAGTTTAAAATATTCTTAAAAGTATAAACAATTTATCTAGCCAAAAACAAAATTCGATTTTTTGAAAATCTCAAGGTGGTGTAACCCCTGAAGGCTGTTGTCTCCATAAGGAGTAAATAATTCTTTTTCCACACAGTTTTGTAAAAAAAACTGAACATGATCAGATTTCATTGCTTTTGGAGCCCCCCTAATAAAAAAATTACGAATATAACTATTTTTGGTTTTCCTGCATAGTGAGTTTTAAGGTGGAAACGAAGAAATTTGAATCAGGTAAACTAGCAACCGATTTGGGAATATTTTGTAAATTGCAGTTCTTGCAAATACAATGTAACTTGTTTATGGCATGCTGGCGATACTACGAACGCTGGCTATTACTGCAGAGCATGCGCAGCTGTCCATAGCCAGCTGGAACTAGTCTCCTATTTTGTATTCCCGTTGAATCGGGTACATTTTTGAGCCAGGACATTTGTTTTCTGCCTGGCGCTCGTTTATCTTCTATTTTCCCTTTCATCATTAGCTGAAAAAAGGTGGTATTTGGCGAAACACCGTTAATTTTCACAGATGCTTGTATATTTTCCGTTGTCTTCCGTAAAATTTGATTAGAATATAGATTGAACAACAACGATGATCAAATACATTCTTGGCGAACATCTTTTCGGATGTTTACTGGAGTGGTTTTGTCATCCGGCTGCAACAGCGCCGTTTTCAGAGTTTGACCTTTCTCACTCTACCGAAAGTCTTTTCGAGATCGACAAAACACGCAAATATATCTTTTCGCTGATCACAGTGTATTAGTCTAAAAAAGATCTTTCGTAGAGGGTTCATAAGACGAAAACCATTACACTTTGTACGTATTTGGAGTATATGTCTGGTGTTTACTATTTTAAATTTAAACATTTTGTTTTTTTGTAGTATTTCTATACGTAGATTTCCTTTCCTAGTCACTTTGGTCCTTCAAGGTAGTGTTTGGTTCTGGGTTCGTGTTGTCTTTCATCGCCAAGAAGCTCGTGAATGTATTCCTACCACGTTTTTGTCATTTCTTTCTGGCCTCCTTCAGCCATTATTGACATTAGCTTTAAGGGCTCTAGATCCCAGGAAAAAAGGCTAATTTCGGGAATTTTTTTTAAGAGTATAATAAAAGCAGTCGAAAATTTATTTGAAATACTTTATTAAACAAATATTTAAATGTACAGAAATATATTTTTTTAATGTTTTTAATTCAAAATGGCCGCTTCTGAATCCAAAACAAGGCACCTTTTATGCGAGGCCTGAAACGAGAGAAACCATTGCTCCCGTAGATTTCAACCTAGGACAAAAAAAAAAAAAAAATTTCATTATTTATGTCAATAACTACGGAAATTTAAAAATATCGTTTTTTTCGAATAATGGTGCATATTTGAAAGAAAAATGTTTATTTTTCACCTAAAATTTTGTATAAAAAAGGAAGTTTGTAATTTACCGTAAAATTCGTACGCTTTCCCTTAGATAATGCATTAGAAAAGTTATCCTCAAAATTTCAAGCAAATCGATAAAGATTTGTGGCAGCTGTCATTACGCCCAATTTGAACAAGGTGCCTTGTCGTCTTAGATTCCGAAGCGGCTATTTGGAATTAAGAAGATAAAAAAAAATATTTTTGTACACTTAAATGTTTGTTTAATAAAGTACTTCAAATAAATTTTCGACTGCTTTTATTATACTCTCAAAAAAATTCCCGAAATTAGCCTTTTTTTTCCTGGGATCTAGAGTGGCCTTACCCCTTAATTTGCCCAAACGCTACCCTTAATTGCCAGGAAAGAACATTTATAGTTCGAAAATGTTTCGATTTGTATAGAATTTTTCTTAACACATAATTAAAATATTTTAAATTTGCTTGTTAGATATTATAAGTAAAAAAAAAAACAAAAATATATTAGAAGATAAAAAATAACCTCATAATGATGCACTGACAATGATAGCAAAATTGTGAGCACAGTTTTTTTCTTAGCGTAACACTTAGTGTACTAGCTTATAGGAATAATGAATATATCTATTTTTTTAATATATAATGGCGAGAGATTATCACAAAACTATAGACGGAAGTTTCGTTTTAATGGTCGAGAACTTGGCTAACGTTTAAAGTTCTTGCTGGTAAGCAAAAAACCAACTAAAAAAACTAGAACTTGTAAATAGTTAGGAAAATTTAAATAAAATTGTACATAATATAAATATAAAATAATAATAATAATAATAATAACTATAGCAACTATGCATAGTGAACAGAGAGGTGTATATTGAATATTATTGTACATTGTGGTATTTTACATACGGAAGCTATTCTTTGCATAATAATATATTATACATTATATACATTTTAAGTCTTTTTTCTTTTTTTTTTGTTCGTTTGGATTTTACGTAAGCGAAACAGAAATCGTTTAGTGATGGTAAGATGTGTACGATTTTGGGAAAATGCGGGAATTTTTGGTAAAGATTGGAATGATATTTTTGACGTATCTTGTGGTGGTTACAAACTAAATTATGTTATTAGTTAGGCGGAAGTGTATAAAAATATGATCACCAAGAGAATGGCAAATTTGTTTCGTTATCGGCGGGATTCGAACACGCGATCTCAGAATTTGGGCTTTACGAACTAAAAAAGTAGGAGCGTTATTCCTGATGTCATGAGCCATTCTCGTGATGATTGTGTCTTTACCTATATGTATTAATTTAATATTGAAATCGATTTATGCCCGTAACACCTCGGAGAAACAAATTTTATAAAACTCGTTTTATGCAACAGAAAACCTCTGTTTTGTTTATTTGTGTACAAGAAACGAAAGCTTTCACAGCTGTGATTACACAAGATTCTTCCAGGATATTTCTTCGTGTTCTTCCTCGAGTACCATGCCACACGTCAATTAGTTATTCATTTCATCTTTATCATGCCTGAATAAGGTGGTAGTACCTGTTATACCACACCAGTTTGTTACATCGCGGAGCCCCGAATAAATTCGATCGTTCCTTGAAGTAAGGGTTTAGTATCGAGCTTGTATGTATTAGGTGTAGAAGTATCCAAAAATTCAGTTTCAAATTCAACTTATTTCCCGCCTTTTTACGTATGGAAGACCAATTTTTAATAAGCAAAGTCAACAGTTTATGCGATGTTATTTATATAACCTTCAAATAATCAATCAATGAAAGCGATATTGTTCGATAAGCAGCTCCTGAAGTACTGCATTTTAAAAGCAAAAAAAGTGTCTGAAGCTGTGAAAATAATTTGTTCTAATTTAGGAAAAAATGCTGCAAAATATGATACCAGCGACGTAAAGCGGTGACTTTGATCTTTAGGATCGTAATGTTTTGGACAAACAACGCGGGATTTTATCTTTTCTATTTATTTGGGTCGTTGCAACATCATATTGTCTAAAAAAGGCATAACCAAATTTATCGACTTAGAATCACCATGTTTCTTAAAGGAGGAAATTCGCCAGCTGCCAAAATGTGAAGAATAACAAGAAGGGTACCAAATTGTACACCTAATATATAGTACTTTTCGTAAACCTTTTTTATTTGATATCTTAGCAGTCCAGGGAATATGCAGAAGCTTGCGAGGTGTCTGCAATTTGAAAACTTAACATCAACTCCGATTTCTTGAAGTTTTGAGACAGAATTCAGTTCAACGAAGATCTCTGGTGAAAGATCACTGTTGATAATACAACAATTCTCAAGAGTAACAACCGTTGCTTTGGTTCATCGTAGGTGAGACGTCGGCAAGTAATTCCAATTCAACGCGGTCCAATTCTAATAACCATGATTTCTTGTGTTGTTTTTGTTAATGGTATCTCTCTTAAATTCATGGGGTATTAAACAATGAAACTCATTTTTTTTGTTGCATGAAACGCGTTTTATATTAACTAATATAAATCAGTTATTAGTATTAAAAGGGCTAAAAACTACTTCACAGTGTCAAAAACTTATTATTTTTTGACAGTTGAATTTTGTTTAACGAAAATGACATTAATGACGCATGCTATGTGACAGCTAAAAATTGTAATGGTATCTGTCAGTATAGTTATTTTCGGTCAATGATGTTGGTTAATGTGAACGTCACCTCGAAATTTTTAAAAATATGTTACACAGTTGTAAGAGAAAGTCTATTTGATCACCAGCCCCAAAAAAATTCCATCATTTTCCCAAAATTCTACCAGTCTCGTACTCTTTATAAGCACGTACATTTTTTGTACAAAGTTGTTATTGACATTGTTTTTTGTTTAGCTTAGTTATATTGTACTTTATCGTAATTTGTTTATAATTTATATTATTATCACGATGAGCCTTTTTAGAGTTTTAGATACACTCCGAATTCACCTAAATGCGCCCTAGAAAAATCTTTACTTCACATCCGGCAACATTGTTTAGGTAATTTTAGTAACTGAAGTTTGTATATTGTGAGAATTTTTTTACATAATAATTTATTTTTATTCGCCGGATGTGCGTAAAGTTGTTTCTTCTTTTTAAATGGGAAGTGAATTTGGGACTAAGACGGTTTCCTGTTTCGTCGCGTAAAATGCATTTCGAACGTGTAATGTTCTTAATTGTAGATTGTGGACAGGTTGATTATAAAATATACATTGTTAAATAGAAATACCTTGACATTTATATCCGAGATTGTTTTATTTTATTTTTATACCTTTCATCGAATCGCACTGAATTAAGTGATGTCCTAGGTGTTTTAGCTGGATTGCTAGCGTTAGGTAAAACAGAAAAAATAACCGGTCAAGTGGAAATCGGAGTTGCGTAATTAGTATTCCGTACGTCGACTGCTTTTAAAATTAAAATTTTTGTTACGGAGGTATAAAATGATTAATGACTTTACAAAACATGGGATAGACTGGGTACGGTTGTAACAATTTTGCTTTCATCGTAGTATTGCCATTATGGCTCTAAACATCAAATAAGACGTTGTAAAGCAGCTTTTGTCTTCACATTTAATTTAGAATGAAAAGCCCTATGTCAGGGGTCGGCAACCTTTTAACTAAGGGGTGCGAGTTTTCATCCATACAACATTTTGCGTGCCGACATAGGTACTTACTACAACTAAAATTAACTTAAATTAACTTAAAATATTGCTTTTAGAAGGTTTAATTACAAAAAAATTTTAACATTTAACAAATAATTTTATTATACTAGTCCTAGGACCTAGTGTGAACCCTGTGCTTGAAGTTCTTCAGAGAGTTTTCTCATATCCGGTTCATGTCTGGTTATTTTCAGTGTCACACATGCTTCTGAGTTGTCTGTTGTCAGCCTGCTTCGGTGCGGGTTTAAAATCGCTCTCATATGGGAAAAAAGTTGTTCACAGATATAGGATGATCCGAAAGCTGTAAGCATGGCAAACTCTACTTTCTTAAGACAAATAAATTTCTCTGGTAAACTCATCCAACAACTGAGTATCTCGTTTGAATGGTTCTGGCAGTCACCTTCTAATACCCTTCTTAATTCTACAAATTTCGTGTTCCATAACTCGGAGCTTTTAAATTCAATGTATTGAAGATCAAAATCATTAAAGTCCATCCATGAGAAAAGAGATATGTCAAAGCAACTGCTGGAAAAATCCATTAAATCTGGTTTGATTAAAAAAGCGAACATAGGACCATGTTTATCAAAATCCTGACCCCTCTCGATAAACTCCTCTTTTAAATTAGTCATATATTTAAGAATTTCGTCTATTAGTGCACCATCGTCGACACTGGATATATAAGTTTTTAAATTTGGAAAATATTTATGTGTTTGTAGTAATATCGCTGATAAATAAATCTATTTTTAATTTGAATGATTTCCAGGATTCGTATAAATCCAAAACTGTTTTGCCTGAACCTTGTAACTTTAAGTTGAGTTCACTGAGATGGTTTGTAATATCAGTAAGAAACATCCAGTCCATTTCTTATCTTCTAGTTCAGGATAAGCATCCACTTGATTTTTTTTCAATAAGAACGATTTAATTTCGCCCAGACATTGCACAAATCTAGAGAGCACTTTACTACGGCTGAGCGAGCGCACATTATTGTGCAATGGTATATCTGAATATGCACTTTCTAATTCCTGCAGAAACGCCTTAAATTGTCTATGGATCAGTGAAGAACGACCGACAATGTAGTTAACTATTTTAACCACCCTATCCATCACGGATTTTAAACTTCCAGCGGAGATTTTAGCGCACAAACTTTCTTGGTGAATTATGCAATGAAAATTCAAAACTGATCGGCCCATGCGTTCAATAAGAAGGGAAACAAATCCTTTATGTCTCCCAATCATAGCAAGAGCGCCATCTGTCGTTACGCAAAAAATTTTATTTAAATCAATGTTCCGCTTTTCAAAATGTTTAACAAATTTGAAAATATATCCTCTCCTCTTGTAGTTTCCTGCAATGGGAGCAGACAAATCAGCTCTTCATACACACTGCCATCATCGAAGTATCGCGCAACGATTACCAGACGGGCAATGTCATTAATATCGACACTTTCATCCAATGCTACACTAAATACAAAACTCCGTTTGTTAGCGTCTCTCTGCTGTTTTTGGACATTTTGTGTCATTTCGGTAATTCGTCTCTCGATGGTCCGCGCTGATGCCGGTATATCCCTAATCCTGGCCAATATTGTATCCTTATTGGGCAAGTCGTCGAATAAAATCTCGCCAGTACTCAAAAACGTTTGCTTCATAAATTCTCCGTCAGTGAACGGCCTACCCTTTTTTTGCCAACGATTGGCAATTTTGAAACTGCATTCAGTTACCTGAATTTTTGACTTGGAAAACTTTGCTAAAGAATGTTGACTGTTTCTCGTATTGTTTACTTGCTCTTTGTATTGCCTCCCTTTTAGCAGCGTTATCTTTAAATGACGATTCATGTTTTATCTGGAAATGTCGTTGAACACTAGATGTCCGGAAAACTACGCTTTCCCGACATAGGACACAAATGGCCCGATCGTTTTGCGGTACAAAACCGTAATCTGTTGTCCATGAAGTTTGTTTCTTCGCGGCCATAACGCAACGTAATTTTAATTTTTAAACTTTTCGACGACTATTGACTGGAACGGATGTTACTTCTATACTAAATGATCCAAACGTGTAGCCGCTTGTTATATATAGAAAAATAATGTTTCCAGAAAATTCCAATAATTACGTTTATTAAATTTCTTAGAACAAAAATTATTATCTACAACGCGCCCATTGCAATCAAAGGGCCGCCTAGAAGTTAAATCTAACAAAAACAAAATATAAAAAGAGTTGCGGTGCCCGTCGGAACGATTGAAGTCAAGTCAAATAAAAACCGCCTTATAGCGGCTCTTTTGATCTGAATTGAGGACATTTATTTGTGTTTTTGCCTAGGCGTATATTTTGAGGCTTGCCGTCTTTAATACTTGCCGAAATTAAAGCCAAACCAATGATTCAGTAAAATTATAAATTACAAAATATATATACTTTGTAGTTTTTGGTAATAATACCTAGTGACCTATATAATATATCGTTTTTGTTTGTATCGTTAAAGTAATACTGTCTTCGATTATTTACTTAATTTCGAAACATCGTCACAGATTACAGAATTAACGAGTAAACTTTGAATAGGTACGCGTACCATTCAAAATTGCTTGGCGTGCCAGAGATGGCACGCGTGCCATAGGTTGCCGACCCCTGGCTTATGTGCAATAGTTATCGGACAGCGAGACATTGTACAATTTGTGTACCACCGCTCTAGTAGTTCAGGCGGTTTTGTCGCCAATAAATTTTGCCGCCGTAAGTAGTTGCCTACCTCCTAGAGCCGGCCCTGCCATAACCTTCCCTGCTGATGGAACCGTATTTTCCTTCTTTGGTGCACTTCCATCGGCTTCAAACCATTGTTTCGACTGTTTTGTTCAAAACGATCCAAACACGCTTGAGAAATACGCATTCGAATGCGTTTTTGGTCAATTGTCAGCAAAGGCGGCACCCATTTTGCACAAAGTTTTTCATATGTAATTCTTCATGCAAAATATTTTCAATTCGTTCTTTTGAGATGCCTGTGGCCTCGGCTATTTCACGCACTTTCACTCGTTGATCATCTAACACCATATCATGGACTTAAGTTGGGAATGTGGAATCTCTGGCACGATGACACTATTCAGTATATATCACCACTACACCAAACACTTGCACTCGATGCGCGTTTCGCTAACCATGTTCGCTTCATCAGGAGCGATGATTGACTAAAGCTAAACTACAAATCTACCCTATTTATACTTAGCCTAACCCTTGAATTACTCAGGCGGAACTAATGGCATAGGCAAGGCCATCAGTTCCGGTCAAGTAACCAGTAGAGGGGACTATAAGGAATAGGCCCTCTGTCTTTATTTAAACTACTTTTACATTTTATAATTTCCATACTTTCGTATGCGTTCAACAATCTCTTATCAGATACATTTTTTATTAATCTGAGATTATCTAATGTTATAATATGATCAGCTTCAAGGGCATATTAGTTTGCTCAACATACTTTTTGTCACAATCATTACAACTAATTTCATAAATTCCACTTTTCTCACAATTAGAAATTTTATCTTTGGGATTTCCTAACATATTCCTCAGATTGTCTGATGGCTTATAGACTAAAGTGAGGCCTACCTTATTAAATACCTTATCGAGTCCCTTGTTATATTTCGGATTATATGGTACGGAGACATACTTGGTGTTATTTTTTTCGCATGTAGAGAGCTGTAGAGCTCCTAGAGATAATTTATCAGAAAGAGCTTCTAGAGATTATTTATCAGAAATAGTTGCTCACATTGAAAGTTCCAGAAAATAGTAAATCATTTGTTAGGGAAGTATTTATCAAATATCGAAAAATATGGTTAACAACATAAATTCTAATTCACAAAAAACATAAAAGTAGTTAAAAAGATTGAAAAAGAAAAATGTCTTCTACTTAAAAGCAGATAAAGGAAATAAGGTTGTTATATTAGATAAGAAAGATTACTTTGAATGTGTAGATAATCTTATCAAATCTGGCCCTTATGAAAAGGTAATAAGAAATCCATTACCGAGAATGATAACAGAGGTTAAAAATTCTTTAAAGACATGTAATAACCTTGTCTACGATTCGCTCAAATTTAAATTAAATGTGACTAATCCGACCATACCAAAGTTGTATTGCTTACCCAAAATTCACAAACATGGAAAAGCAATGCGACCCATTGTTTCATCGGTCGGATCATTCACATATTTAATATCCAAATGGTTATCAAAAGAACTTGAGAATTTACCATTAAATACTTTCGCAGTGAAGAATTCGTTAGAATTCATTAATAAAACAAAAAATCTAGTTCTTAATGAAGGTGAAATCTTAATTTCTTTTGATGTCAGTTCTTTGGTCCCAAGTGTGCCAATACCACAAACTTTACAGTATCTCGAAGAATTACTTACACTGAATGACTTTAAGGACGAAATTATTCGTGAATACTTAACATTATCTAAACTTTGTATGGAACAAAATTATTTCCAATATAACAGTCAGTCAATTTTATGTTCAGAACGAAGGAACATCTATGGGTAATTGCTTATCACCTTTCATAGACAATTTATTCACGAGTAAGTTTGAAACCGAAGCCAGTCAAGGTTTTGGATATTTCCCAAGGGTATGGTATAGGTATGTGGATGCTATTTTCGCGATTTTTGATACAAAGAAAGCAAATATTGATGATTTTGTTTTCAAATTAAATAGCCGGTATGATTCCATTAAATTCAGTTACGAAGTTAAGAACAAAGGACAATTGCCTTTTCTGGATGTTTTAATTATTAAAAATAATATTAGATTAGAATTTGATATCTATAGGAAGGACAGTAACAGATAGATATTTCCTAATAATTCATTTCATTGCAAACAACACAAATTAGCCTCATTACATTTTTTAGTTCATCGTTTGATCACTTTCCCTCTAAAACTTTAATAAAGAAAAGAATTGTATTAGAAATATAAGCTAATAAATAGACATAAGTTTAGGTTTAATATTCAGAATTCCACATTTTTAAACGCGAAAAAATAACACCAAGTATGTCTCCATACCATATAATCCGAAATATAGCAAGCGACTCAATAAGGTATTTAATAAGGTAGACCTCACCTTAGTCTATAAGCATCAGACAATCTGAGGAATATCTTAGGAAATCGCAAAGATAAGATTCCTAATTGTGAGAAAAGTGGAATTTATGAAATTAGTTGTAATGATTGTGACAAAAAGTCTGTTGGGCAAACTAAAGGTCAATTAAAACACGATTTAAAGAACATTTAGCACACTTAAAATACAGTAGAACAGAAAAGTCTAGCATTGCCGAACATGCCCTTGAAGCTGATCATATTGTAAAGTTAGATAATCTAAGATTAATAAAAAATGTATTTGATAGGAGATTGTTGAACGCATACGAAAGTATGGAAATTATAAAATGTAAAAGTAGTTTAAATAAAGACAGAGGGCCTATTCCTTATAGTCCCCTCTACTGGTTACTTGACCGGAACTGATGGCCTTGCCTATGCCATTAGTTCCATCTGAGTAATTCAAGGGTTAGGCTAAGTATAAATAGGGTAGATTTGTAGTTTAGCTTTAGTCAATCATCGCTCCTGATGAAGCTAACATGGTTAGCGAAACGCACGTCGAGTGCAAAAATAAAGTGTTTGGTGTAGTGGTGATATATACTGAGTAGTATCATGGACTTGTTGAACGATTTGTGGTGTTGTAGCAGTTTTTGGACGACCTTTGCGTGGATCATCTTCGAAGCTTGTACGACCAGATTTAAAAAGAGCAGTCCATTTTTTCACAGTGGAAAGTAAACGTGATGCATCCCTATGCACTTTTAACAATTTCGGCTGAATTGTTGTGTTAAACAATCCAAAACAAAGAATTTAATTACTGCACGATATTCAATTTTTTGCATTTTAAAAAAATCAATGATACGTTAATATTAAAAAGCTGCTACTACTCGAATGAATTGACAGATCGAAATAAAATTTTACACGTGTATGGAACTTTCGAATACAATTATGGTTTCGCAGTTTCTAACGCCCTATATGTGTCAGGCTGAGAACTTTTCAGACAACCTAGGTATATTTATAAGCAACAGCTAAATATTTTCTAAATTTGGACTTTAATAAATTACTCTGTCTATTCTTTTTTGTGTCTGGGGTAGGAACCTACGGTTTTTGAGCCAAATCTCTTCAGAGAAATGGAGTGTTATGCCCCACAGGTGACTTTTTTTTATTAAGTATCGCCGCCTTTAGTATTTTTGTTTTTTCTTAAAATAACGCTTTTTGGTTCCATGTACGTCCCTCCCCCCATAGACCTGGCTACGTCACTGAGGAAAGTAAGTATGAGAGATGGAGAGTCGTTAAATATTGTATAGTTTGAGTAGTATAAAGAGCAGTTTTTCGGATATTGAGTTGAGATCACTTGAAAAATGATAGGCATGATGACTAATTTTGAAAAACTATTCCACGATGTTCTTACGGAACTACTATTTCCAAAAAATATATATATTTCTGAAGAAATTATAGGTTTCTTAGCATAAAATTGGCCTTTTTTAAACTAATTTTGAATTTCACGCCAAAACGTTCGCAGGTGTCATGGCGTCTGCTCGTGACGTCACGCCTTTGTAAACTCCATGTCAACAACAGTGAAGTATACAGTGTCCATACAATAATTTTGTGTCTTTAAAATGAATTCTAAAGTGGTGGGCGGTCCCTCAGTGTAAAAAACACATCGATTAAAACTCCTAACAAGTTATTTGTTTACGTTCCAAACAAGAAAACAATAAGAAATAAGTGGCTAACTCTTGCACGGCGAGACCCAGCAGTTATTTCTCCAAATTCTTCAATTTATTTCTGTGCAGACCATTTTGATGTAAGTTTTAATTCAATATTTTATTATTATAATTTTTTGAGAAATTGTTAATTATCTAAATAATCGCATCACTATTGAGGTTAGGTTTTTTTTCTTTAATGTTATCATCCACTACTGTTTATTTAATGGATACTTTATTCTTGTTCCAGTTGCCAAATGATTGATAACATTTTCATAACAATCATAACCTAACCTAAAACTAATAAAACCATGAAGTAGAAATAAAGCGTAGTTTTTATGGGTTTTTGAATTTTAAATTGTAGTTTTAATACAGATTACTTATATACATACATAGAAGTTTTGATATTTCTGAATTCTGCTGAGCAACAGTTTGACGCAATAAACTCTCCAAGCATCAACAAATCAATTCTAGGTAAATTAGAGGTATTTGCCTTGATAAATCCATCGTTAACGTTTCTTGGTTCTAGTAACACAAAACTAGGTAACTCGATAGTTTAAAACCACAAATTAATTGATAAACGGTGCAGAGATTATCGTTAATACAAGAGAAGTTAGACCGAAATAATGTTTACTTAGGCGTGACGTCATTCGCTCTGATTGGTGTTTCACATAACATGGCGGATTGCTGTATTTTGCATTTTTATTTTAACAAAAATAATATTAATCTCACTTTTAATAGAAAAATAAGAAGATTTTTTAAAAACTTTTAATCTATTTCATTGTTTAAAGTCATAATTTCGGTGATTCATTGTTACTGTCATCACGCCTATTATTTATAGTTAAACATATAAGGGACGGGTGAAAAGGGGGAATGTGCCATGTTATAAGTTCTTTTCAGGATAGCTGGTGTCGAAAAATCTGAAAATTATGTTATTTTTTCATTATCCAATGTTTCCGTTCAAATTTTTTCCGCGAAATTAAGACGTTGTCAAGTCCAAAATTAAAAACCAACTGGCTTGGTAAACTTGGTAAAAACTGGTTTGAAGAAGTACAAAGTCATTTTGAATGAATGAAAAAATCTCTTTTTTTTTAACATGAACAATTCGTGTTAACTAAAGAGTGAACTGTAGCAAAATTATTTAGAAGCAACAGTTAAAAAACTAACAGCAATCAAACAGTCCTTTTGCTTTCATTGTCTCGAATTCCTTATCGATATCGTAATTCCTGAAAAAAAAATACATTGTAAAAAAGAATGACAGTGAAAATTTTCAAATAATCAATTTTGTTATAGACACTGAACATCTCAATTTGTTTACATAATATTAAACGGTTACGTTGAAACTCGTCGTTATTTTGGGATGTTTGAACATCTATTTTGTAACAAAATGTGTACTAGAGTCAGTCTGTCAAGTAAGAACTTGCCCGCGATAATTCATTTTTGGTAGATCCGGAAGAGAGTATAGTAAATCCCAAGATATAAGACCTGCATTTTTGCTTTTTCAATGGGGCAATAAACCACCCTATTAAGGTTTTGTGCATAGTTGCCAGGTACTACGGTAAACATATTTTTATTTTACCTGCTTTGTATACCGCCCTCACTTGCACCTGCAATCATATTGGATCTATTTTTACCTATATTTTTACTACCTGGCAATCCGGTTTGGAGCCCTTTAAGTATTTGATAATATAGGTCTAATGACCACAGGTCTCCATTAAGATTCAAAAGATACTTTTTATTATTTATATTTTTAGTTTTACTTACAACTTATAACGTAACGGTTCTATTTTAATTATGTGGCGTCCGTGGAAAAATTGCAATAGTGGCTATCGCAAGAGAAAGACGCTAAACAAATAGTGAAAAATGTGAATAAACAAAGTGCTTTGTAAGAAACCAGTAAACTACCAAAAACCCTAATTTCTACGATTAAGGATATTGTAGGAAAACTCAGGAAAGATTTTCAAATGCATCATGTAGACGATTGTGAAAAAGACGTCATCAGGAGAAAAATATATTCTATGTATGAAGAAGAGCAGTTGGTGCCGACACTAGACAAAATAAAATTTAGACTGGTGCAGGACGGGACCAATATATATTGTGGCCGATCAACCCTTCACAGAATTCTCTTAAGAATGGGATTTACGTTCCGAAAAATCAACAAAAGGCAAGTAGTGATGGGAGTCACAAAGATTACGCATCTTGCGACATACTTATTTACAAGAAATTAAAAAGTATTGATCAGAACATTGGCCAATAATTTACCTTGACGAAACATGGTTCGATACCCATGACACTGTGCAAAAAGGGTGTGTACACAGCAGTATAAAATGTCAGACTAACGCACCTTCAAATAAAGGTAAACGAATAACCGTTTTGCATGCTGGATCTGAAAAGAGCTAGGTTTCAAATTGTCTACTATTATCTGCAAAAACATAAAAGATTCTAGTTTGGACTATTACGAAGACACGACCGCAGAACTTTTTGAAAATTGGTTTAAAAATTCCCTTTTGCCAAATGTTCCCGAACAGAGTGTTATAGTTATGGACAATGCAAGTTACCATAGTCTCCTACTAAATAAGGTTCCTAATGCAGCCAACACCAAATCGGAAATACAGAAATATATGTTAGAAAATGGCATTTATTTTGACTTTAGTTATAAAAAAGTGATCTTTTGGAAGTTTTGAAAGACTATAATTTGAAAAAGAAATATGTCTGTGATAGTATGGCTGAGAAAATGGGACACACTGTTTTGCGGCTTCCTCCGTATTTTTGTGTGTTTAATCCAATTGAACATATTTGGCATTTTAAGCGTGTCATAGGTTGAATTAGTAAAAAAAGTTATAAATAGTACACCTTGTGAAAGCTGGAAGAATTCCATTCAGCACGTTGTTAAAGTTGAAGATTCATATATTATGTAAATAATATAAAACCACTGATAATTACCTCAGTGATAGTGAAACCGAATTAGGCTTAAGTTAAAATATATTTTTACAGTATGTCCCATCTTGTAAACCCCATTTATTCAAGGTGTACAAGTATGAAATGCGGATTTTTTTTCTAAAAAAAATATGTTAAATTCGGAAGAATGATAAAAAGTGTTTTATTCAAAGTATGCTCCATCGCTTGTTATACATTTTTCCCATCTTTCGGGCAATTTGTGAATACCACGCCAGTAAAAATCTTCCCCTTTTGCTGTGAGCCATTCATCGAGCCATTTTTTCACATCTTCGTACGAACCAAAGCGCTGCTCAGCAAGTGCGTGACCCATCGATGCAAACAAGTGGTAATCGAAACGAGCCAAGTCTGGTGAGTAGGCCGCATGGGGTAGAACTTCCCAGCCGGTGCTTCCAACGTGTCGCGAACTGGTTTTGACGTATGTGATGGAGCATTGTCATGAAGAAAAATAACTTTGTGTTGCCTCTTTCGGTATTCTGACCTTTTTTCAAGCAGCTAACGGTTCAAATCGGTCAATTGTTGTTGGTAACGTTTAGTATTAACTATTTCTCCAGGTTTTTACAGCTCATAATAGACCACACCCCTCTGGTTCCACCAAACATAGAGCATCGTCTTTCTGGCAAAGCGATTCGGTCTTGTGGTCGATGTGGATGGTGCGCCTGTGTCTACCTATGATTTTTTGCGCTTGGGATTCTCAAAATAAATCCACTTTTCATCTCCTAGGACTATACGATACAAAAACGACTTCCTTTTGTACCGAGCGAGCAAAATGTCACGCATGTTTTTGAATCTTTTCCCCTCGATTGGAAACAGCTTGTTGACTAACGCCCAATTGCTCGGCGAATTGTTGTTTTTTGCGAATGTTGCGAATTATCTTCGTCCAACAAAGTGCTTACAATTCCACATCTTCGTATTTTTTTGGCGGTTTTCCACGTTCCTTGTTTGCAACATCGAAGTCACCACTTTTTAAAGAAACGCCGAAACTATCGTTCACGCGTATCTAGACATGGAGCATGTGCACCATAAGCTTCTCGAAGTAATCGGTATGATTCGACAGCAGTTTTCTTCAAATGAAAACAAAAAATTAATGTGTCCGCGAATACTCTTTGTTCGGTATAAATTTCGACATATTGAACACAACACACACAACACGAAAAGTAGTGTAGAGAACACATCGGAAAAAACGACTTCCATTTTAATTTGGTTGCAAGGAAATACCAGTGTGCATAGACACAGATGACGTCTGTTGACTGAATTTTAGTGGAAAATGTTCAAACTTCAAGCTGTAACTGCTTTCAGAATATGCAGCCAAAGACATCTACATGTAAAAGAGCAACAATGCAACCATCTCATAATTTATTTTTGTCCGCGTGCGAAAAATACAGTAGGTTATAAAAAAGAATATACTCTATAGTGAGCTTTATGGTCCGTTTGTTTGGAGTTGATAGTACACAACATGGGTTATAAACATTAAAATGTCATAAACTATAAGCATCCGAAATTCCTCTTATTTGCGTTTTTAGTTTTAATCACCTTTATTTTCTATTTCTATACAACAGTGCGACCTTTTTCTAAAAAATATTTTATTACAAGCCTAAATGCAACTAAAAATCTTATTTGTAATGTAAAGTCCTAAACGAGTACAATTAACAATGCTTAACGACTAGAAATCTACAGTGTTATAAAGCTTAATGATAATAGGTACAATAAAATTATTTGGGATTTTAGCTGTTATTGGAATATAATTAACCAAAGTACTTATCGGTAGGTAGGGTATGCAATAAAAATATTCTGTGTAAGTATAAAAATAAAGCAAAAACCTATAATATACTTAGTTCACATCAGAACAGCGGTGGCTTCAACTTTCAGTTTTGCCCCAGTCAAACTTCGCGTAGTCTGTAAATCTACATTTTCCCTGCGAGAAAAAACAATGATACTTAAGGTCCACGATGCCCTAGTGTATCAACAGCCAACAAGCCAAATCCGTGAAATTGTGGAATCCTGTGTCAACATGAGGGGAGTTGGATCAGCAACTATTTACAGATTTTTAAAAGAAAGAAAACACGGTCCATGCAACGAACCTCAGAATCACAAAGGAAAGGAGCCCTTAGAGGTCGATGAAGACTTTAAAAACGCAATAAGAAGAAAAGTACATCATTTTTTTTATTAAGAAAGACATACCTACACTACATAAAGTTTTGCAAGAAATCAGAGAAGACCAGGACTTACCAGATTTAAAAAAAATGGAAATTATAGAAAATCCTTCATAACCTGAATTTTCGTTGGGAAAAACACAATAAGAAAATCTGTTCTCATAGATAAAACAGAAATAATTTGTTTGAGAAGAGAATATCTACTAGCAATCAGAAGATTTCGAGCCAAAGAAAAAAATATTTTTTATTTATGAGACTTGGGTTAATGAGGGACACATAGTAAAAAAATTCTGGATTGACAAAAACATTAAAACTGCCAAACAAGCTTTTATGGAAGGTTGGTCACCTGGATTACAACCCCCTTCAGAAAAAGGTCGCAGACTAATTATAGCATATATTGGTAGTGAAAACGGATTTCTCGACGGTAGCTTGTTGGAATTTGAATCAAAATCAATAAAGATTACAATGAGGAGATGACGGCCGATGTTTTTGAGGAGTATTTCCAACAAATGATTGAATGTATACCAGCAGAATCAGTTATAGTATTAGACCGGCGTTAGTAAATTTCACACCAAGACTACCTGCGCCCTTAATACAACAGGTAAATTCCACACTAACCTTATAAGGGTGCTTAAATCTTACAGGTAATTTCCACACCAAGCAAATATAATTATGCTTTATTCATCTAAATAAAATTGGACGGATTTCTTTTAAATCAGTTTTTATTGAAAATTTTAGATATTTGCAAAAATATATGTTTTTATTTCATAGTAGAATAATATTGATAAAACATGAAGTTTTTGCTAAATATATAAAATACAATTGGAGAAATTTCCTTACATATACTCGTACTAGATAATGCTACAAACCTATACATATCTATTTATATATATTTACAAAACAGGCTGAGAAAAATAGGAGATACATTTTAAAAAATGGAAACGATTAATATTTCCTAATTGTCTTTGTTCATAAAAAGATTTTTTAAATGTTTTAATTTTTGATTATTATGATTATTACATATTTTAGAGTCGTCGACACTTTGTATTTTTATATATACGTTAATCTGAATTCTTTCAGCTTATCAATAAAAGTATACAGAGACGGATGTGTAGAATAAAAAGAATTATTTAGATGGGAATGGAAGAACTCACAACAGTTAGTCGTTAGAGTTAAAGATGGACTCGATTCTGCCCATATTTCAACTGGAAAATCAGCTCTTTCCTCTATATACGTTTCTAGTAGGTAATCACAAAATTTATTTAAACGTTCATCCTCAGGTTTTATAGAATATAAATCGTATGCAAAACTGTCACCTAATTCTTCGGGTGCTAAACAGGACAAGCCGAAACAATACTTTAACCAACGACCAATTTCAGAATTTTTGTCGCAATATTCTTTAGCTAGGCCTAGATTCTGTATCTTGTGAAACCAAGATTGGTGTAAATGAAATCTCCTAACACTTTAGCATTTGGCCAAACTCTGGATTGAAATACAGTGTATCTGTTGAATAAATCTTACATTTTAATAATATGAAGAGGTTTTTGTATGTTTCAGCTCTCTTATCACGCAATAAGCAAAATAATAATGGAATGTAATGACCGTTTGCAAAACCATGCACCGTAAATAACTGTGTAAAATACTTAGTGCAGTATGAAAAGGTGCCGCTCATATATATATATGGATATTTTACACAACATATTGCCATTTGTAGTGCAAGAAAAAACAATAATGCCACTTTCGAGTTCATTGATATATAGAAATTTCTCACCCTTGCTAGTTTTGATTTCAAATGTCTCTAAAACACTATGCACCTCCTCAGCACTTCTTGGATTACGTCCTGGCAAAATTTTCGTCTATGGTTATAAATGTTTTTTCTAATATATTCAACATATTTTTCTGTTACTGTTTCAGGCAGCGTGTTTTGTAGTTCTTGTCGGATAATTTTAGATGGTCTTTCACTCATATGCTCTCCGGCTTTTCTTTTGCGGGAATTACTAATGATTTGCCGATTTAGCTTCTTGGTGTCGGCTTCGTGTGTATGGAGTCCTTCACTTCTGGTAACTAAATTCTCGGGCCCAACGGTGAAGACTTTTGATTTGCAATCTTTTTTTGAACATCTCCAAAATGTTTCTCCACATTTTAGCACCTTTTGTCGAAAGTAAGTGTAGTAATTCACACATAACATGTCCTTTCCTCGATTACTTTTTATTAACTTTGCTTCCGTATTAGCAACACTTTAAAAAATTTACGCACAACCAAATAATAATCACAAATTAATAATATGTACTAAACTGATATGTAGAAGGGTTTAGTAATGATTTAATTGAACAGGCCGGTGCCTACTATCAAGCCTCATCCTCTACCTGAAAGTACTCGGTGTGGAATTTACTTCTGCAATTACAATCCCTTAAATATGTGTAGGTCATAAACGGATTAGTGGTGTGGAAATTACCTGCGCCCTATTAGACAATGCCCCATACCATTCTCGATTATTGGAACGACTCCCGACAAATTTATGGAAGAAAGCGGATATTCTTCAGTGGATAAGATTGTTGTTATTGTTTTAATTGGTCAGAGCGCATTGACTGTTAAGGTCATTTAACGCCCCACATTAGATAGTATTTAATAATTATATAGATATTTTTAGTTCTTTTAGGTATTTGTGAATATTTTCTTTGGTTGATGTGCATTGCTCAATGTTCTGTTTAATAAATGAGGAATGTTATATATAATTCTCAGATGAAGGGAGTGGTTTGCTTCAAAGATATGTTTGACCGTCAGAGTGAAATTGCATACATCACATTTCGGCAATGGTTCTTTTTTTAGGAGATATGAGTGTGTGTGGTAAGTATGATCTGCCATACGTTGTCTGATCTTTTGTTATTTGAATTATGAGGAGGAAGAAATACGTAAGGCTTCATCGGCCATAGTTTTTTTCATTATACTTCAAGTCTGAAAGGGATCGGGGACATACTTTACATGTCTCAGGCGAGCGATCACATGGATCCTGTTCACAGCTTCGACAGAAAGTACAGGGTTATCTTTCCGACAAGGGAAGAGTGGTGCGCAAACCCAAGGTGGTTACAGGATGGCTCACAAAAGTGGTACACGTATGGATCCAAAACGCTCCAAGGAGTCGGAGCAGGAATAGTGGGGCCTAGAGCACGCAGATCAATAAACTTGACCAAGGACACCACAATTTTCCAAGCGGAACTATACGCAATATCGGAAACTGTAGGAATCCTATCCGAAAGGGGACACATGGAAGTAAGGATTAAAATACTCTCGGACAATCAATCAGTCCTCAAGGCCCTGGGCAGTTGTACATTTACGTCCAGGGCAGTACTGGAGTGTCACAACATGCTCAACAAGCTGGCGATTCAGATTACTCTAGTCTGGGTGCCAGGACATGAGGGGCACAGAGGAAATAAGATGGCAGACATCTACGCCAAAAGGGGGGCTAAGGGGATTTTCACTGGACCCCACTCCATCTTTTGGCTTTAACAAGAGTCTCCTTAAAGTGGAGATGAAGAAATGGACAACATCCATCGTGGGGAAACACTGGAACGATATTAATGGCCTCGAACATTCCAAAAAGTTTCTGAGCTTCGATGCTAAGAGCGCGGACTTTGCTCTGAAACTGGATAGCAAAAGCCTAAGGACACTGTCGGGGGCACTCACAGGTCACTATGCCTGTAATAAGCACCTATACAGAATGGGCATTTCAAATACCAGCACTTGCAGATTCTGCAGTGAAGAAGAGGAGTCAATGGAACACTTGATCACTAAGTGTGTGGCACTGGGACACAGGAAATACAGGCTACTACATGCCTATACGCTGAGTGAATAGGACTTGCTAACACTCCCATTGAAGGAGCCGGTCCGGTTTCTTGACGTATTAAACCCGTGAAAAAGACAAGGAGAGGCACAATAGATCAACGATGGTCGCAGTGCAAAGGGCCGTCTTGGGCCAGACCCCACCTTTGTTACATTACATTACATTACATACCACTAGTAGTAGTCCCACTATAGTTGGAATGAATCTCTTTTTATTGAGCATAGCATCTTTGTAAAATCATTACTGTTGTTTTCCCCCGAGAAAAGAGTTCCGCTTGTTGCTGCCCTTCTATCCTCTCTGTCGGCTATGTCGTTACCTCCAATGTTCATGTGCCCAGGAATCCACAAGAATGAAATTTCAAAATCTTTCAATTTAGCCACATATAGGAGGTCATTGATTTGTCTTAAGTACGTACTATTGGCTTTATTGGAGATACTGAGTTTTAGCGAACTCAAGGAATCAGAAGCTATAAGAAATTTGTTTATCCTTTGGGTTGAGGCAATAGCAGAGTTAAGTGCTTCCTTGATGGCGAGCAATTCTGCTGTGAAAATGAAATTGTAGGAGTGAAGTTTAAAAACGTTTGATGACTCTGTTATGTACGTAAGCCGCTTCCACTCCCTGATCCGATTTAGAACCGTCGATATATAAAAATGGAATGATCAGGATATTGGGAACGTATTCTTTCGAAAAATTCCAACTTAATTTCTAATGGGTTTTTGTCTTTTACATTATTGGAATGAAGATGAAAATCTACCCTAGGGGTTGGGGACCTCCAAAGTGGGAAGTTATTCCAGAAAGGGTAGTCGAATTTTGGCGGAGAGAGATTGTGTAGTAACATGAACTTGTTTATTCTTTTGCGAATTTAGTCTTTAGGAGCTAACGTGTTGGGGCGATGAGAATTTGTTAAGTTAATTGTCCATTTTGTATGGAATTTCTGGAGTGAGGATGCATAGAATTTCATTAAAGAGTATTGTCTATCTAGATAGAGTGGAGGAGTTGATGATATACACTGAACTTACAATTGGCGATGTTCTGAAGGCCCCTGTAGCCAGTCTCAATGCTTGATTTTGAATTGGGTTTAGTGATCTTTTTTTTCCTTGGGATGCTGAGTCATATAGAAAATCCTCCATATCTCAGTTTGGGTAATATCAACGATTTATATAGTTTCATAAGCGTAGGAAAATCAGCGCCCCATTTAGTGCTACACAAAGATCAATGGATAAGAGACAAAAATCTCAAACATAAAGATGATATGTTAAAAGCGGAACCTTTGAAAATTGCGAAACAAAATAAGGCACAGTTTAAGAAATAGGCAGTTGATGGATGAGATGGCAAAGGAACGGAATATCACAGTGTTTAGATTACCTCTATATTATTGCGAATTGAATCCCATAGAGCTAATTTGGTCACAAATGAAAGGTTTCGTTGCAAGGAATAACACCACTTCCAAACTTCCAGACGTAAGGCAATTATTACTCGCCGGAATAGAGAGGATCAAAGAGGATAATTGGAAAAATGTCATTCAACATGTTATAGAAGAAGAAAATAAAATGTGGAATCTTGACGAATACATCGAAGCAACTGTGGAAATATAATCCTTAATTATCAATTTAAGAGAAGTCGAGTCTTCAGATTTGAAGATGATGATTAGTTTTGATTGTAATTAAAGTACAGTACAATCCTGATTATCCGAATCGCGATTTTCTGAAATCCGGCTTATCCGAAACAAACTGTTAAAAAGCAAATTATATTCCCATTAAACGAAAAAACCCCCATTATTCGAAACAGACGATGAATGGTTTTCTTAACGCGTCGGGGACTCCCCGACGTCTAGAATTTCACCTCTGTCTATGTTTTGGTTAGTCAACTAGTGTTATAAGTTACTCATTACGTCTATTACACAGCCCCACACAAAAAAAAGTGGGGTATACTTTTGATGCGATATATCAGATCCGTAGTATTTTTGCCCGCTGGTCACGAATCTGACGTCAGAATATCGCCATCACATCTCATTTTTTTTTCTAACCTCAAAAAATAGATAAAAATTAGTAAAAATTAAGAAAAATATACTCCTAAAAAATTGATTCAAGCTTTTTCATGAATCCAAAGATGTATTAATATGTATTCGGACACGCTAAGCTAATATTCATCGGTTGGATTGAGCCATACAGTTCTTTTTTCTTTCTAACCTCAATAAATCAGACAGATATAGTGCTTCTCGAATGCAAAAACGAATTCAAATTAAAATTCAACCAATCCTTACCAAATTTGGTACACGGGGATTTTTTGGGTCGCTGATCATGAATCTGAGGTTGGATTTGCAAAATTCAAGATGGCAGATGTTTTCGCGCCATTTTGAACGCCGAGAAAATTCATCGGTCGATTTTTATTCTTCTACCTGCATCCAGGGCACCTCCACGTGGTGACGGTGGGCAACGGTGTTACTCCACTAGCCGGCAGAGTCCCCGGATAACGGCTTAGATGCCGTCATGGCAGGTAGAAGAAAGAGAATTACGATGCAGGGACTCGGAAACCCAGTATCGGCGGTTGGTCAGGGTGGGAAAGCGGGCCCGCAGCCGTCGTCATCCAGCGACCGTAGCTCTTCATGTGTGGGTGACTTGGCTCATGTAAAGTATAATGCTACAAGAAAACGGTCTCACGGTACAAGGACTTTTCATAAGTGCGATAAAAACAGTGATTCATTTTGTTATATTTGCTGTCAACACGTATTGAGTAAAATGGGGTCACCGATAACGGATAAGATTAAAACCTTATATAAGGATTGTTTTAACACTGAAATACAGCACCAGGATACAGATTGGGTTCCCCACGTCATTTGCAGTTCTTGCAAAATAATGTTGTACATCAATAAGAAGGCGATTAAATATTCCAGACCAGCAATATGGAATAGACCATACAGTGAAAATGATTGCTACTTTTGTATGAATGTTGTATCTAGGCATAACCGAAAAAATAAAAGCACTATTACGTATAACGATGTTTCGACAGTAACAAGACCAACTAAACTAATTCCGCCTCCTGAACCACTTGATGCTGATGTTATGGAAACAAATGATTTCACCTTATCAGTTCATGCCGAAAACATTGAGACTGTCGAAAAAGATTCAAACACTGTTACTAATGAATGTTCTAGTGACACCCTATCATATACTAGTGACACAGATAAAGAATTTCTACCATACAACCGTAAACCAGAACCAATACTCGTATCACAGTCAGAACTTAGTGATCTAGTCAGAGATTTAGGCTTATCCAAAGATGGTTCAGAGCATCTTGCTTCCTTTTTAAAGAAAAGACATTTACTTAAGCCAGAAGCAACGATTTCTTATTATAGAAACAGAGATGAAGAATTTCGAAAATATTTCACAATGGACGAGGAATTGTCACTTTCATATTGTACCGATGTAAAAGGTCTAATGGATGAATTTCAAAATGGAGACTGTTCATTGATTCTTCTAAACGGAGCATTAAGGCAGTTTTGCTGCATAATACCAACGTTTCCACAGTTATGGAAGAGCAATATGAAAAAATGAAGCAGCTTTTGATAAAAATAAAATATGCTGATCATAACTGGAAAATTTGTGATTCGAAAATTGTAACAATATTGCTTGGCCAACAGTCAGGGTTTACACTTTATCCCTGTTATAAACGTCTGTGGAATAGCAGAGACAGGGAACGTCATTATAAGAAAAAAATTTGGCCAACAAGAGAATCGTTCACTCCTGGTGAAAATAATGTATTGTTTCCACCATTGGTAGATCCAGGAAAAGTTCTTATTCCCCCGCTTCACATTAAGCTTGGACTTATGAAGCAATTCACGAGAGCGTTAGATACAAACGGCCCATGTTTCAAATATTTGCATAAAAAATTTCCGAAATTTTCTGAAGCTAAAATTAAGGCAGGCGTATTTGACGGGCGACAAATAAGAAAATTGTTTCAAGATTCATTATTTGTTACTAAAATGAATAAAGTTGAAAAAGCTGCTTGGCTTAGTTTTAAAGAAGTCGCAACAAACTTTTTGGGAAATAATAAAAGTCCTAAGTACAAAGAAATAGTCGAGAAAATGGTAAAAAATTTTCAAACATTAGGTTGCTTAATGAATCTAAAATTACATTTCCTGGACTCCCACATCGATGATTTCCCAGATAATCTTGGTGACTACAGTGAGGAGAAAGGGGAACGTTTTCACCAAGATCTGAAAATCATAGAAAATCGGTATCAAGGACGATGGGATGACCATATGCTAGCGGACTATTGCTGGTCGCTAAAAAGAGAAACAAGTCCTCAAAAGCGTTTGTGCAGAAAGCCTTTGAATAGGTCATATATGGTTTAAAAGTCCTGGTTTTGAGTTTATTGGGTCTCATTTTTAAAGTTACAGGGTTATTGAGGTCTATTTTTTGAGGTTACAGGGTGTGGGAGTCTAAGGTTTCAGGGTTTAGGGTTTAAGAGTATCAGGTTTGAGGATTCCCCAACTGTATACCAAATTTGGTAGGAATCGGTTGGTTTTCAAAAATTTTGTCCGTCATCTTGGATCCGCCATTTTGAATTTTGCAAATCCGACCTCAGATTCATGATCAGCAACCCAAAAAAACCCCCGTGTACCAAATTTGGTAAGAATCGGTTGAATTTTAATTTGAATTCGTTTTTGCATTCGAGAAGCACTATATCTGTCTGATTTATTGAGGTTAGAAAGAAAATAGAACTGTATGGCTTAATCCAACCGATGAATATTAGCTTAGCGTGTCCGAATACATATTAATACATCTTTGGATTCATGAAAAAGCTTGAATAAATTTTTTTTAGGAGTATATTTTTTCTTAATTTTTACTAATTTTTACCTATTTTTTGAGGTTAGAAAAAAATTGAGATGTGATGGCGATATTCTGACGTCAGATTCGTGATCAGCGGGCAAAAATACTACGGATCTGATATATCGCATCAAAAGTATACCCCACTTTTTTTTTTGTGGGGCTGTGTTATTATCGCAGAGGTAATAGTTTCGTTTTAATAGATATTTTACAAAATGGAGCGTCATAATAATAAGCGTAAATGTGTTGTTATTACCTTAAAAGAGAAACTTGAAGCACTGGTGAAATGGTAGCGAAAATATAGGAAGGATTTAGATGTAGCCGTGAGTACTATTTCAGAGTGGAGAAAAAATCGCGAAAAACTTGAAAAATGATGTAGTGTTTCGTCATCGCCCACACAGGCACCAAAAAGTATGAAAAGCGGTGAATACCAAAAAGTGGATGATTCTTTATTTTTATGGTTTACACAGAGTCGAAAACGTCGAATACCAATTTCAGGAATTTTTGTGCAAGTGATGGATGGTTAGACAGACATGGTGTACGTCAACTGAAAATTTGTAGAGAAAGATTGTCGGCTGATCTATCTGCTGCAAAAAAAAATTTGCAGAGAATTTTGAGCAGCTTATGAAAGAACATGGTTTACAACCAGACCAAATCTATAATTGTGATGAAACAGGCTTGAACTACAAAATGTTGCCGTCAAATACCTTAGCTTCAAAAACGGAAGCTGGAGCACCTGGTTACAAACATAGCAAAGAACGTATTAATGTTCTTGCATGCAGTAATGCTTCTGGAAGACACAAACTCCCATTATTATGTATTGGTAAGTCAGCAAATCCACGAACCTTTAAGAATATTCGTCGCAATGCTTTTTCTGTTTTGTATAAAAATCAAAACAATGCCTGGATAAACGCGACTCTATTTAAAGACTGGTTTTTTGGAGATTTTGTTCCCAAAGTGGAACTTTTTTTTCAAAGGACCTGGATATCCTAGAAAATGTACTCTGCAATGTTTTTTTGCCTCCTGCTGTAACTTCTCTCATTCAGCCTATGGATCAAGATGTACTGGAAAATTTAAAACGCAATTACAGGCTTTGTTATTGGAGCATATTTTAGAAAAAGTAGATGAAGGTGGCAATCTTACTGATTGTCTAAAAAAGATAAATTTGAAAAATGTTATATATTGGATAGCTTCAGCCTGGAATCAAGTAAAGAGTAGTACTCTGGAAAAATCTTGGTCAGAATTGATTCCACAAGAAGAGAGACATTACTCAGAGGCAGAAACAGAATATAATGAAAGTTTACATCAAATTACTACAAGAATATCAGGATGTGAAAGTGTTACGGAAACCGATGTTTGTGAATGGTTAAACAGTGATAGTGTGGAAGATGAAATAACTAACCAAGAATTAATTAGAAAGTGTGCCAAAAATGCTAATAAAATGACGTGATGATGATGATAACGAAGTAGAAGCCACTGATAATATTCCAGTAAAAATGTTACATTCAGAAGGACTAGAGGCCCTAGAAAAAGCGTTAACTTATGTAGAACAACAAGAAAATGCAACCGCCGCGGACGTTTTGCTTATCAAACGTTGGAGAGACATTGCAGCCAAAAACAGAACTAACGCGAAACGAGTGCAGTTAAAAATTACCTCATTTTTACGACATTAAAGTTAAGAATGAAACTGTTTTATCCGTACATATACATAAAATAAGTAAACTAATAGTTCTATTCTTTGTTTTAATAAATACCTACGTACCTAATAGCATATCATATAAATGCTTTTAAGTCAATCTGCAATGTTGTATTCATTCTAAACTTCTGTTATATAAAAAAATTCGGATTAACCGAAATTTCGATTATCTGAAATCACTTTGGTCCATATTTCGGATAATCAAGATTCTACTGTACTTATATATCGCGAATTGTGAATTTGTATATATACATAGATCTATAGATTAAAACATTTTTGGTAATAAATCTTATATTTCTATAATTTAATTTTTAAGATAATTTTATTTATTAAACACTAAAAGCAGGTTACGCTAGAACGGCTATGCTACCGATGAACCCTTATTTACATTTTATGACTCTATTGTATAGTAGAGGTTTTCTGCCTAAAATAGGGTGAACCCTTACAAATAATTCCAAACAGGTAGCAAAATCCAGCAAAATGCATAATAAATCGTTTTTTTTGGGCGCACCCCAACATGTATTTGCACCTACAATAAGAGAATTCTGCTATCAATTCCAAACAAATACACTTTAACTTACTCATAAAATTCTTTATATCTTCTTTTCTTGTTAGCAACATAAGTAAAATTAAGAAGTACTCCACAAAGGACCGCGTTTATAATTGAAGAACACAACCATATCTTTCCTCTTCTTACGGACATTCCGTGCATGTTCGGTTTTGCTAATTTCATTCTTATTAGGTGATTTTTATCCAAGAAAATATCTTGACAAATTAGAATAATGTCAAAATAACATCTTGACTAGTTGCATAGAAACGTGAAAGGGGAGGTCGGGGTAGTTTTTCACCAGTCACACTTGAGTGTTACTTGAAGAAACAATTATGAATACGAGCGTCATCACTCACCTCGAATTCCTTACTCAAGAAGTTTCTAGACCTTCAATTTACCTTGAGTGGTGTTTTTTCCTTTGGCAGTTGAAAAATTACGTCTTGAATTATACTTGGGAGTTACTTATAGTGGTCCCTAGACGTGGTCTAAGGCGGTCAATTTATCTCAAATGATGTTTTTCTTTTCGAAGTCAGGAAATCTAGGCACGAAATCCTTTCAAGAGTTAGTAAGGTCAGTAGCTCATCACATCAACATCGGCGGTATTTTAAGGTTGTGTTTTAATTATTATTTATTATTTCAGGTTGAAACTGTTGTCATCATTGGGTAAAATGGATTTTTTTACACATTTTTTATATTTTTTTTTTATAGGTCTAGCACACTGCTGCAGGGAAGTCCCTAAAGCGCTATAGGAGCGACACGTATGCGGAAAAAGCGATTCACGTTGTTCTTGAATCGCTGTAAATTGTACTCGGTGGGAAACACAGTCCTGGGCAAATTATTCCAAAGGTATCATGTTCTCCATATAAAGATTGCTTGTAAAAGCGTTGTATGAGGAGTAACAAGCTGACCGAGCGTTCAAAGTGAATGAAGAGATAAGCGTACTGTCATCTGCAAAGCTGTAGATTGGATCCCCGGTCTTTTCCAGCAGATCGTTATTGTAAATGATACAGAGAGTAGAAGACAGTATGGAGCCTTGGGGCACACCGGCGTTGATAGTGAACATGTTAGAAAGAAATCCGTCGACCGCCACTCGTAAAGAACGCTCTCTGAGGAAACATGAGAGCCACAAACAGAACTTTTCAGACATACAGACAGCTCTTCTTATAATTTAGTGTAGATAAAAATAGCATGTCTAAAATATTTTTTTAAACTAGTTAAAAATATTTCTTTACACGCACATTAAGTGACTCTTCCCCTGGTGCCACAGATTATGTTTCGATGTTACACATGACAGCGCCACGTATTACTAGCCAAGCAAGAAACATTGAACGCTAAGGTCTAAACCAGCTACGTTTAATGTTTGTACCTGAGCTTTTTTGATCGTTATCGAGAAACATAGATTTATAAGAAGCTGGACCCGTTTAAATTTAAACGGTAACTCGGTTGCTATCACTGGGATTCTCGGAATCAAAACAGTTTCTCCACCTCTACAGCCTGCCAGAATTGTGCATTCAATTAAGTTATTTTTAAGCACTTTTTTTGTAATCTAGTGCTGTTGTATAATTTTGGTGGATTTAAATTACGCAGCAATATTATAAGAATTAGTTTGTGCGGTGGAGTTCCGGGAGCACATCACAGCAGAGGCGACTCGAGTTCAGAAACTTCCTTGTAAAATCTAAACTATTCATCCAAATGATACGATTTAAAGACAGTTTTTAGGTTCGTTAAATGCACAAAAGGAAGAACGCATTTAATTTGGGAAGGATTTATATTTTTCTACCTAAACTACTCTCTTTAATTCAATGATTTTACCATGTCTACTTTTAATATCTTTACCGCGATAATTTGGGCTAACCTTTGTAGATAAACATATGCTGTCGCGAACTTGTTTGTAAAACTGTTTGAGGCAAACTATATTGCTATGCATTGTTTTCACGTATCCTTACCATAACTATTTACGTAGCGCACGCGAGGATACGACTCCGACGATTGATTTTTTTCCGACTTCATCGACATTCATCATTATAGGTCGGCTAATTTACATAAAATATCCCCAAATTATACGTTCTGTAGTTACTGAAAAAATGGTGCACAGACAGAAAAATAGACAGGAGGACTTTGTTTTACACTATGAGTGATATAAAAGATGGGAGGGGGTTTAGGAGGTAGACTTGTAAGAGTAGCTGGAATAATAAAATTGGTAAAATTTTAGAGTTTAAAAGAAAATTTTATTCGCTCTCCGTTACCCCAGTAACACAGTTTATTGATTTTGGAATTTACCGGAAAGTACAGCTCAATGTGAGTGAGTAATCTGTATTGTTGCCATTATTGCAAAACCGGTATGCAAACAAAAAGACGATACGAAATCTCATTAAGAGGATATACCAAAAAAATATATTAGAATTCGATATGATATTACTGAAGGATTTTTAGCCGTACTGGAAGCCCTATTTATTATTTTTTTATGTCCTCTTTTTAGTGTTCCGTATGGAAGACTTACGAGATCATTTTGGTGCCCGTCCGCCGGTCTGTCTGACATCCGATTTTCTCTGAAGCTAGTTGTTATAGAAAGTTGCAATTTGTCACAAATATAGGAATTGATGGCCCAGCCAGAGCCGTATAGTTTTGAAAGTTCAATTTTTTACTTAAGGTGTTAGTTTTGGGGTGTTAAATCGGAAGTGAAAAAAACATTTTTTTCGGGGTCATCGAGTGTAGTGTCAAATCAAAGCTTGTGAAAACAAGAGTTCGAAAATATATATGATGTAATATTCGCGCAAAATTTTCTCTTATATTATTTGAAAAAATTTGCCAAAAATCGCTGTCCCCCCACCCTATCTCTAGAAGTACTAGTTAGCAAATTTTGAAAAAATTCTGTAATAATCTCCATAAGGTGTAGATTGAATGAAAATTATCACTAGGGCATTATCTTTGATAATTTATCAGATATGTAAAAATTAACAATTTATTCAGGGTCATCAAGTGGGGTGTCAAATGAAAGTTAAAAACTGCTAAAAATCGCGGTCCCCCAACCTAATCTGAGAAAAACTAGTTAAGAAATTTCGAAAAAATTCTGGAATATTCTCCATAAGGTATAGATTGAATGAGAATTAATATTAGTGCACCTTTGATAATTTATTTGGAACTAGACGTGCCCGCAGCTTCGCTTTCGTGGATTTGATTCACTATTATCGTCACTGCTTATTCCTTATATTACCTAACATAACATAGAACATATGTATTTTATAAAAAAAAAGCACGTAAATCGGATAAGTGGTTCTTGAGTGTTAAGGGCACTAATAGACAGACAGACATAGAGACGTTGCGTTTTATATATATTATAGATTTTTTTGATAAATATTAAGTTAAGTAAGTTGGGAATGTGGAATCTTTGGCACAATGACACTACTCAGTATATATCACCACTACACCAAACACTTTATTTTTACACTCGACGCGCGTTTCGCTAACCATGTTAGCTTCATCAGGGGCGATGATTGACTGTCACACACTGATTAAGTTAAGATTTAAAAACATGTAAATCGAATAAGTGGTTCTCGAATGATAAGCGCACTAACGGACAGATAGACAGACAGAGAGACGTGGCATTTTATATATATTATATTCTTTGCTACATGATATTATTCCATATTTAATGGTTTAGGCAGTGGATTGCAAGAGAACGCGCTAGCGGCAAACTTTTTTCCGACTTGATTCACTATTATCGTCGCTGCTTATTCCTTATGTTACCTAACGTAACAAAATATAGCCTATAATCCGGCCAGAAAACATATGTATGTTTTTTAAAAAAAAAAGTTTGTAGTCTGATAAGTGGTTCTCAAGTGACACGCGCGCTAACGGACAGACAGAGAGACGTTTCATTTTATAGACAATATATTATAGATATAAAAATAAAGATTGGAAACAACTTTTGTTGTTGTTTTGTGAAATCATTGATCATTCTATACCTCCGTAACAAAAATTTTTATTTTAAAAGCAAGCGACCGTACGGTACACTAATTGTGCGCAAGTTCGACTTGAACTGGACGGGTTTCTTTTTGACTAGTATAATGGGACTTGGAACTCCGCCTGAGGCGGCTGTTGGTCGATTGAGTAGCTTACAGTTGTCACTGCCGGTCCCAAGCCCGGACAAAGGAGGAGGGTTGTAGCGGTAGGCCGGCTCCCTACCTTATGTAAAAAAAGCTCTGCTAAAAAACCTAATCCAAAGCCTCGGAATCAAACAGATATACGAAGACGAAAACAGCAAAGAAGAAGGACAACGATATGTGGTACATGGAACATACAAGGTCTCTCCAGGAAAGTAAATGAAGTTGTAACTGAATTAGAAAATCTTCGAGTCGCAATTGCAGTACTGACGGAAACAAAGAAGAAAGGAAAAGGCTCCGAAAGTTGGGGGCATTACGATCACTTTTATAGTGGAGTGCCCAAAGAAGATAGAGCAAAACAAGGCGTATCCATACTAATACACAGAAAACTGAGGAAATTCATAACCACCTGGGAACCGATTAGTGAAAGAATCATAAAGATGAATCTTAAAATACTAGGTAATAACACAACCTTACTGGGGGATACGCTGTCAACGACCACGATCTGGCTAATAACAAGGATTCATTTTTTGAATAACTAAATGAGAAAAGATGCAAAATTGGAACATGAAGAGAGATATTACTTTTGGGTGATCTAAATGGAAGAATAGGAAGGAAAGAACACGATAAAGTGGTAGGAAAATATGGCGAAGAAGTTACTAACGACAACGGAAGAAGAATTATAGAGATATGTGAACAAAACAACCTTACAATATTAAACGGATACTACCAGCATAGGGATATTCATAAATATACGTGGAGACAAACAACAAGAGATTTAAAAAGTATTATCGACTATATGATAATACGACAGAGATCTAGATTAAACTTCCTAGATGTAAGAGTCCAAAGAGGGGCTTCATGTGGCAGCGACCACTACCTTGTGTAAGGAAAGATAACCTCACGAACAACACGGGAAAGCAAACTGGAAGATACAAGTATACAGCACACAACAAGTGAAACAACAATAAGATATAATACAGACAGCTTACAAAATGAAAGTATCAGAAATCTATACAAGAGTAGACTGGACCAAAAGATACAACGGACGGGATTTGTTAATATAAAAGAAGAATATAAGTATATAAAGGAATGCCTACACGCAGCCGCACTGGAAGCATTAGGGTACCAAGAGAAAAGGGAAAAATAGCAAAAACCATATTGGTGGGATGAAGAAATTAAATACGAAATTGAAGAAAAACGGAAAAGCTATCACAAATACTTAAGTTCAAAGAGCACAAACGACAAAGTAAAATACAAAGAATCCCAAGCTATAGTAAGCAAAATGATTAGTGACAAAAAGAACAACCAATGGGAAAAGACATGCTCAAGACTCAACACTTACATAGGAGGAAGAAAAAGCACAGAAAGCTGGAGACTTCTTAAAAATATGAGAACAGAACGGAAAAGGGAAATCTTCTCACCAACAACACCAGAAAAATGAAACCATATATTTATAAATATGCTAACAGAAGATAGACCAGAGATTCAAAAGTACCCAACATGGAAACCCAAATATAGTTATACGAGGATCCCCAATAAGGATAACAACATCAGAAGTTAAACAAGTATGTAAAACGCTAAAAAATGGTAGAGCTCCAGGACCAGGAAACATCCCAGGAGAGATAGTAAAATACGGAACTGAAAAGCTATTTAGCGCTTTGAGGAACTTATTCCAAAGATCATTAACACATCAGAAGTACCTGAGGAATGGAAAATATCATACATATCAACAATTCATAAGAAAGGAGACAAAAATAATTGCGATAACTATAGGGGAATAACGGTTACAGGATCTATTAGCAGAATATACGGAAAAATACTTTAAAAATAGAATAGAAATGGAATACGCGGACGTAGAAGCTGAAGAACAGGCAGGCTTTAGAGCAGGAAGATCCACAATAGACCATCTCTTCTCACTGACACAAATCCTAGAAAAGAAAACCGCATTTGATCAGGAAGTCCATGTCTTGTTTGTTGATTTAAAAAAGGCCTACGACAGCGTGCCCCTAATAAGATTGTGGGAAGCACTACAACAGAGTAATGTAAGTACCGAAATAATTAAAGCCGTAAAATCCTTATACCAAGACGCAAGAAGTAGTGTGAAAATCAAATATGGTATAACAACAGGGTTCCAGGTCACAAAGGGTCTCAAACAGGGCTGCTGTATATCCTCAACGCTATTTAAAATCTATTTGGAGAGTGCACTGAAGACATGGAAAAGGAAATGCAGCAGTATGGGATTACCACTGGATGACGATACTACATTGTACACGCTATCATTCGCAGACGACCAGGTAGTAGTCGCTCAGGACATCGATGATATGGAATACATGACACGAAAACTTATGGAGGAATATGAAAAATGGGGTCTAGAAGTCAATATTAAAAAGACCGAGTACATGTGCGTCGGAGGACAACAGCAGGACTTGAAACTGGCCATAGGACACACCATCAAACACTGTGCCAGTTATAAGTATTTGGGAACGAGAATATCTAGGGACGGAACACTGGAAGAAGCAATATTCGAGAGGAATATCCAAGGAAGAAAAGCGATTGCAATGCTTAATAGTATACTATGGGACAAAAACATAACCATTGAAAATACGAAGAGAATTTACAACTCAATAGTGAAAAGTATAATAACTTACAGCTCTCAGGTGTGGCCATTGAAGGAAAGAACAGAAAAAATACTAAAAGCTACAGAAATGGATTTCTGGAGACGAGCAGCCAGAAAATCCAGAAAAGACCGCATACCAAATGACACGATAAGACGAGCTTTAGAACTAAAGCACGATATAGTGGACGAAATCAGAACCCAACAGTTGGTATGGTACGACATGTACAGAGAATGTCACAAGACCGACTACCTAAAAAGATTTTAAATTGGAGCTTTCATGGAAAAAGAAAGCGAGGAAGACCACGCCAAAGCTGGAGAGCAGGAATCAACAAGGAAGTACTAGAGAGAGATCTGGAGGAGGAGGGATGGAGAAACCGGGAGGAGTGGAAATTAAGCATCGGAAGACGGAAGACGTTATAAAACCGATTGATATATATATATATATATATATATATATATATATATATATATATATATATATATATATATATATATATATATATATATATATATATATATATATATATATATATATATATATATATATATATATATATATATATATATATATATATATATATATATATATATATATATATATATATATATATATATAATATATATATATATATATATATATATATATATATATATATATATATATATATATATATATATATATATATATATATATATATATATATATATATATATATATATATATATATATATATATATATATATATATATATATATATATATATATATATATATATATATATATATATATATATAATGGGACTTGGGAAATTTTACTATGCTAGTTATAGTATTTTAATGGGTTATCCACTCTAATAAATTCTCCGTACTTTTTACGCCTCCTACTTAGAATTTTCTTTTTAATAAAAATCTTTCGATGCAATAGACACTGTGGCACCGAGATGCCAATAAGGTGGAGGTTTGAATTTTCTAACTTTATACTGTTGATAGTTACCATAACACAATACTCGAAATGTAGTTCGTACCGTCTAAGCCTTCACATATTTACATTAAAACACAATTGGATATCAAACCTGTTCTAAAAATATTGGTTGGACTTGACCGACTGCTATCGAATCGATTCAATATATAGTGTCGTCAGATTTTTAAAATTTAAAATATTTTTCAGATTATTTGATTTCCCAATATCATCAAAAGTCCAACCTAACGAAGTGAGTAGTTTTCGCTAATAGAGAAGAAAGTAAATAACATTATATTTATAATTACCAGCCAAATACTTTCTAAATTATTATTATTTTAATAAGTGGCAACATTGTTAAATATTCACGGCGTATTTTACTGCTAGACGGTAGGCAACCATTTACTCTTCTTAGCGATGTTGCACGAAAACGTAATAATGGTAACCTTTTGCATGAGGCAGAGTTTCAATTTATTCCATTGTTTTCTAATTGTCCTTATCATACTCAATTCAATTTTAAATTGATTATTGCTTTAGGAAGAAGTAATTTAAGAAATGTTTGTCTCCCCTTGGTTATAAAATGTTTTTGCTTTTACGAGTATATATAACTTAAAATATAAATTGGAAAACATTCAGCTTGTTAATGACAGGGCTTTAGACGAACTGGCACCTAGGGCGAATATGAAAAAGCGCCCTTTATACACTACATATATATATATATATATATATATATATATATATATATATATATATATATATATATATATATATATATATATATATATATATATATATATATATATATATATATATATATATATATATATATATATATATACCAGGTGTACAAGTATGAAATGCGGATTTCAGACAACAGATGGTGCACCAATGTAGTTTCTGCTATAAAGATTTGACACTGCGCATTTTCCTGTATCGTCAACAAGTGTCAGAAGCGCACGAGTGATAAATTGGAAAAGTGTGTGCATAGTGTTGGGTTCAATATGTCGAAATTTATACCGAACAAAGGGCATTCGTGGACAGCATTAATTTTTTGTTTTCATTTGAAGAAAACTGCTGTTGAATCATACCGATTACTTGGAGAAGTTTATGGTGAACATGTTCCATCGCAAGATACGTGTGAACGATGATTTCGGCGTTTCAAAAGTGGTGACTTCGATGTTGCAGACAAGGAACGTGGAAAACCGCCAAAAAAATACGAAGATGTGGAATTGCAAGCATTGTTGGATGAAGATGATTCGCAAACACAAAAACAACTCGCCGAGCAATTGGGCGTTAGTCAACAAGCTGTTTCCAATCGGCTACGAGAGATGGGAAAAATTCAGAAGACCGGTAGATGGGTACCACATGAGTTGAACAACAGGCAAATGGAAAAGCGCAAAAACACGTTTGACATCTTGCTCCGCTCGGTAAAAAAGGAAGTCGTTTTTGCATCTTATAGTTACAGGGGCTGAAAAGTGGATTTATTTTGAGAATCCCAAGCGAAAGAAATCATGGTTAGACTCAGGCGCACCATCCACATCGACCGCAAGACCGAATCGCTTTGGCAGAAAGACGATGCTCTGTGTTTGGTGGGACCAGAGGGGCGTGGTCTATTATGAGCTGTTAAAACCTGGGAAAACGGTTAATACTAAACGCTACCAACAACAATTGACCGATTCGCTGTTTGAAAAAAGGCCAGAATACCGAAAGAAGCAACACAAAGTCATTTTTCTTCATGACAATGCTCCATCACATATGGAAAAACCAGTTCGCGACACGTTGGAAGCACTCAGTTGGAAAGTTCTACCCCATGCAGCTTACTCACCAGACTTGGCTCCTTCCGATTACCACTTGTTTGCATCGATGGGTCACGCACTTGTTGAGCAGCGCTTTGGTTCGTACGAAGATGTGAAAAAATGGCGCGATGAATGGTTCGCAGCAAAAGGGGAAGATTTTTACTAACATGGTATTCACAAATTGCCCGAAAGATGGGAAAAATGTATAACAAGCGATGGAGCATACTTTGAATAAAGCACTTTTTATCATTCTTTCTTCCGAATTTAACATGTTTTCTTAGAAAAAAAATCCGCATTTCATACTTGTATACCTGGTATATAGTAAATTTTATTCTATAATTTTTATTATCTTTTACATCATAATCAGTGGCCACTAACAGTGGCTAAAATTCATAAATTAAATTAAATGCAATTAAATACAATTTCTTCATTACGATTCGTAATGTATTTCAAACATATTGAGAACGCCTAATCGTATACGACTGAACACTCGTGTACGAACAAAAAGAGGGTCCCTGATGCGCTAAAACGGTCCGAGCCCCCAGTTATATTGAACCTGAAGAAAAGCTCGAGAAAATAGAATGTTTTGAATGCCGAACAAAAAGGCAAAATACATGGAAGATTCGAGAATGTTCAAAATCGAGAAATAATCGGATTATGCCAGAATAAAATGGATCGTGTAAATATAAATTAATCAATTGTCATTAGTACAGGATATTATTAATTAACAATATATCGCCACAAATTATTTGTGTTGACTAACCTAAATTATTTCATATTTAATCATTTTATTCTTAGAATTGTTCAATAATAAGATTAAAAAATCGAATATAACGGAAATTTGGCGCCCCTAAAAATGTGGTTTCCAGGGCGACCGCCCCGCTCGCCCTGCCCTAAAGCCGGCCCTAGTTAATAATTAATATATTATTAACTTTCCTCGTTATTAACTAAAACCATGGTTTTCATTGGATCGGAATTTTAATCATACTGAAATCCAGTGAACAAAGGAAATGGTATTGTGTAATCCCGTCAACCAAGAAATCTTTCAAATTTTGGAAGTCCGACAATATCATAACGCGTAGGCTGAAAAGTTTTTGGAGCCAAATCTCTTTCTCGCGAGCATTTTTTTGAGGTTTGCGAATAGATAATAGTCGCTCGGGGCCAAATCTGGAGAATACGGTGGATGAAGCAATTCGAACTTCATTTCAGGCAATTTTGCCATAGTAACCATTGATTTGTGATGCGGTGCATTGTCTTGATGAAAGAACACTTTTTTCTTGTTTATTTAGGGCTGTTTCTTTACGATTTTTGGGTTCAAACGCATCAATAACTTTATATAATATTCGCTATTGATGGGTTTTTCCTTCTCAGCATAGTCGATGAAAATTATTCCATGCGCATCCCAAAATACAGAGGCCAAAACCTTCCCAACCGACTGTTGTGTCTTTAGTCGCTTCCAGTGGCTTTCATCGGCTGCTGTCCACTCAGCTAACTGCCGATTTGATTCCGGTATATAGTGGTGGATTCATGTTTTATCCATTGTCACATATCGCATGAAAAAATCATTTTTATTGCGCTTAAACAGGTCCAAACAGCGCTCAGAATCATTAGTACGTTGTTATTTTTGGTCCATCGTGACCAAAGGCGGTACCCATTTCCAACAGAGTTTCCTCATGCCCAAATGTTCATACAAAATATGACCAACACATTCTTTTGATACTTTTACAGTGTCAGCTATCTCACGCAATTTCACTTTACGGTCATCCAAAACAATTTTGTGGATTTTTTTTATGTTTTCTGGTGTAACCACCTCATTTGGGCGTTCGACTTGGTTCACTATTATCGTCACTGCTTATTTCTTATATTACCTAACGTAATAAAATATATCCTATAACCTAGCCAGAGAACATACGTATAAATTTAAAAAAAAAACACGTAAATCGGATAAGTGGTTCTCGAGTGATAAGCGAACTAACGGACAGATAGACAGACAGACAGACAGAAGTACGTTGGATTTTATATATATTATAGATTATACATTATTATTATTATATAATCTGGAAAGAGAACAATTGTATGAATAAAAAATAACCGGTCAAATGCAAGTTGAACTTGCACAGTTAGTGTTCCGTACGTTGATTGCTTTTAAAATAAAAAATTTTGTTACGGTCGTATAAAATAATCAGTGACTTCACAAAACGCACCCCAAATGAGTTTTCAACAAAGTTTGTTTCCAATCTTTACTGAAAACTGACGACTTTGAATTTTTTGTTTTTTTTTATATATCAGATAAATTATTAAAGTTGCACTCGTGATAATTTTCGTTCAATCTACACCCCGTGGAGAATATTCCAGAGTTTTTTCAAAATTTTTTGATCAGTACTTTTCGAGATAAGGTGGGGGGACAGCGATTTTTCGCTATTTTTTAAAAATAATACGATAATACTATTACATTATATATTTTTTACTCGTGTTTTCACAAGCTTTCATTTGACACCACACTCGATGACCTAGTAAAAACATTTTTTTTCACTTCTGATTTCACCCCCCAAAACTAACCCCTGAAGTCAAAATTTAACTTTCAAAACTACACGGCTCTGATGAGGCCATCAATTCCTGTATTATTACCAAATTTCAACTTTCTATGACAAATAGTTTCGGAGAAAATCGGGCGTGATAGACAGACAGACGGACAGACAGACAGACAGACAGACACCGAAGTCATCTTATAAGTTCCGTACGAAACACTAAAAAACACGTAAATCGGATAAGTGGTTTTCGAGTGATAAGCACATTAACGAACAGACAGACAGACAGAGGGACGTTGCATTTCATATATATTGTAGATAATATTTAGAAATATCATTTACAAATAAATGAATAATTGAAGTTTTTTAATAATTTTATAAACTGTACTATGCATTTGATTCTACAGTTGACAAGCGACATCCTATATACGGATAGGCGCTTCCCACTCTTCGCGCTCTATCTGGAGAATGGTTAATAACATAAGCTATCGCCTGAGACCAAATTTGTAGATACTGTTATGTTCTACAAGTTTTGTAATAGCTTCAAACATCATTCGAAGCATAGGAAACAAGATATTTGCAAAAAAACAATTTTCGCGACGTTTGACCTTGAATATCTTGACTCCCGGACACGAGATTTTATGAGACTTTTGAGCTAACTTATAGAATGTCAAAACAAAGATTTATAGACATTTTCAGCTTTCTAAGTTTCATTCCGAGGTTGAATCCTTATTTGATTGGACAATACCACTTTTCCAGGTTTAGATTTGGGCCTTGAGGGACAAATGCTAATTTAAATGTACCAATATAAACGCGGTGCCGCAACCAACGGTAGTTAACTGGTAGACCCTAGAGTGAGGTATAGTACTTTTTTTTTATAGGTCTAGCACACGTGCTGCAGGGAAGTCCCTAAAGCGCTACAGGAGCGATTCACGTGGTTCTTGGATCGCTGTAAATTGTACTCAGTGGGAAACACAGTCCTGGGCAAATTATTCCAAAGCGATGATGTTCTCCATATAAAAGATTGCTTGAACAGCGTTGTACGAGGAGTAACAAGCTTAACCTCATACGGATGTGAAGTATTAGCGTGACGTGTACTTCTAACATGCATCGCTCTGGGAGGAATTAAGCGGGCTACATCTTTCGAACACTTTCCATGAAAATACTTGTAGAATAGGCTCAAGTCGCCAACCGTTCTTCGATGTTCCAGCGAATCAAGGCCGCCGCCGGTCAGTTCCGGGTCTCCAATCAGACGAATAGCTCTCCTCTGAACAGAATCCAACAAATGCAGTGTATGTTTGGGAACGGAGCCCCAAACATGGGAGCAGTATTCCGTAGTTGGTCGAATTTGAGCTTTGTAAAGAATTAACAGTTGTTGTGGAGTGTAAAGCTCTCTGGTTCAAAATAATATTTCCAACTTTTGACAAGCCCTCCTTCTATGCCTGCAACATGTTCATGCAGGACATATTTGCTCCCAAATTGACGCCCAACAAATTGAGTGCAGATGCTAGGGGAATAGAGTGTCCCGACATGACTATTTCGGGTTCAGAAACATTAACTTTTTTTAGAAAAACCTGCCGCCTGGGTTTTTGTAGCGTTAAATTCCACTTGGTTACCGTCATCCCAAGATAGAATTTCTTCCAGGTCGCTGTTAAGTTGAACGACCACCTGCTGTCTGCGGATATTCGTCTGAGCAACCGATGTCCGAGCGTCCAAAGTGAATGAAGAGATAAGCGTACTGTCATCTGCAAAGCTGTAGAATGGATTCCCGGTCTTTTCCAGCAGATCGTTAATGTAAATGAGAAAGAGAGTTGGGGACAGTATGGCGCCTTGGGGCACACCGGCGTTGATAGTGAAGGTGTTAGAAGGAAATCCGTAGACTGCCACTCGTAAAGAACGCTCTCTGAGGAAACATGAGAGCCACAAACAGAACTTTTTCAGACATCCCACAAGAGCGTAGCTTAGCCAACAGTCGATCATGCCAAACACGGTCGAATGCCTTGGATATGTCGAGAGCAACCGCTCGAGGTTCTCCAAAGTGCTCAATTGCGTTGTTCCAAACATGTGTTACATAAGTCAGATCTGCGTTTACGAAAGCCATATTGGTGATCGCCAATAATGTTGAATCTTTCAAGATATTTTAGAAGATGCTGATTGATAGCCTTTTCCATGACTTTCGACTTACACGACACACGACTTAGTGTGATATATCGTCTTAATGCAAAGCCCACGTAATTCTTGGCGATTAAACACGATTACATAGCCGCTTAAATAAACTGAAATGGTACAGCATTTTGCGGTGCAGTAATATGCGCTCTTCCTTTCTAGTTAACAGTATAAAAGTTTTCAAAACAACATAACTAAACTAATACAATATCGAAGCAAGGTTAAAAATAATGTGGCAAAAGTTATTAGCAGTGTTTTGCTTGGTAATGTTTATAAATTTAATTATATGTGCGCATTTATTATTGATGTCTATTTGTAGTTAAATAATGATTTGGTAAAATCTAGGGTTAGAATCCGGCTAATTGTTATGTTGTAATATTAATTACTTTAATTAAGCACCAATTTGTAAAAAGCAGTCTTATGATTACATTACTGAAATAATAATTTGAAAATAGTGTTATTAATGACACTGTCAATTCGTTCATTTTTAGTGTTCCGTATGTAACACTTATAAGATCACTTCGGTGTCTGTCTGTCCGTATGTCTGTCTGTCCGTTTGTCACACCCGATTTTCTCCGAAATTATTTGTCATAGAAAGTCGAAATTTGGTTATAATATAGGAATTGATGGCCTTATCAGAGCCATGTAGTTTTGAAAGTTAAATTTTGACTTAAGGGGTTAGTTTTGGGGGGTGAAATCGGAAGCGAAAAAAAAATTTTTACTAGGTAATCGAGTGTGGTGTCAAATGAAAGCTTGTGAAAACACGAGTAAAAAATATATATATAATGTAATACTTGCGCGCACTTTTCTTTGTATTATATTTAAAAAATCGCGAAAAATCGCTGTCCACCCGCCTTATCTCGAAAAGTACTTATCGAAAAATTTTGAAAAAATTCTCGAATATTCTCCACGGGGTGTAGATTGAACGAAAATTATCACGAGTGCATTATCTGTAATAATTTATCTGGTATATAAAAAAAACAGAAATTTCAAGTTCATCAATTTTCAATAAAGATTGGAGATAAACTTTGTTGAAAACTCATTTGGGGTGTGTTTTGTGAAGTCACTGATCATCAACCAACGTACGGAACACCAATTGCGCAAGTTCAACTTGCACTTGACCGGTTATTTTTTATTAGTATTGTTCAGTACTTAAACACCCACAAATCACTCACGATGAATATATGAGGGCCGTTCCAAAAGTTCTCCCCCTAAAACCAACCCCGTAAGTCAAAATTTTACTTTCTTAATTACACGGCCCTGTTTGGGCCATCAATTTTTATATTTATGCCAAATTTCACTTTCTGTGTCAAATAGTTTCGGAGAAAATCGGATGTGATAGACGGACACACGGACATACAGACGGACGAGCAAAGAAAGGTTGCAAGGAAATACCAGTGTGCGTACAGTCTGTCAAGTAAGAACGTGACCACTCGCATTCTTAAAAAAATGCATTTCGAGAACATTTTTTACCATCTATGTAATCTTTGGTGTACTAACTACGTTTGTCCAATCGCGTCCTGCATCAATAACACTGGCCTACACACATTTTGGTGCCTAGGATTTTAGACCTGATTTTAAGTATGTCTGATAAGGTGATGTCAAAAATGTTACAATTTTTTTGTATGTATATCTAGTTAATGAGGTAGAAAAAAATGCATTTTTACAAAAATATGGCTTTAATTATACTCTGATAAAATGCTTAAAACATATAAAATGTGTTAATTCAGATTTTCTTTATCTAATCGCACCATTCTGTATATTAGCATAAAAAGTTTATAAATATAGATAACAAACAAAAGCAGTGTGAGTGTGTCTGAAGTATCAAGTGTCTTAAAAAGTTTTCCAAACGAACAAAAATAAAAGTTTTTGAAAAGCAAACACCTTGTTTTTTAAAAACGTTATAATCGGCCCGGTGAATTTTTTTTTAGCAATCTCGCATAAGTTCCCAGCAATAGTCTGCCACCATATGAACGTCCCATTTGCCTTGATACTTGTTCTTCATTGTTTTTATATATATTATATTATATTATATGGTGGAAACATTCTCCTTGATCTTCGCGCAAATCTCCTAGGTTATGTTGAAAATGATCTATATGACTATTAAGGTAGTGTATTTTTATTCTCATATGACTGCCTAAATTTTTAAAGTGATGAAGCATTTCATCAACTAGCTAGTTTTCAGCCTTGTAATTTCCGAAGAAATTTTGTACAACTGCTACAAAAGATTTCCACGTAAGTCGTTCAACTTCAGTCATAGATGTCCCAAAATTAGTGGAGTCTAATTAATCGACGTATTTGGGGCCCATCAAAAATGCCTGCTTTTAGTTTTTCAGTACTTAATCTAGAAAATTTTTGAGAAATAAAATGGAAATATTGACCATTTTTGTCCAGAGCTTTGACATACTGCTGCATTAGCCCTAATTTTATGTGCAAGGGTGGAAGAATGATTTTTTCTCGCGGAACCAAAGACTCATTTATAACATTTCTTTCACCAACGAGCCAATTTTTTTGTATCCAGTGTCTTTATTTGGCTCGACTGGCCCGTCCTACAAACAAATAAAACATGGATATTTTGTATAGCATATATTTTAGACCTGATTTTAAGTATGTCTGATAAGGTGATGTAAAAAATGTTACTGGTTTTTTTGTATCAGCTCTAGTTAATGAGGTAGAATAAAAATGCATTTCTACAAAAATATGTCTTTATTTTAACATTCTACATGAAGAAATTGTTTTTTAAGTGTTAAGTTAGAGTGAAATTTTTTTGGGCAATCTCGCATAAGTCCCCAACAATAGTCTGCCATCATATGAACGTCCCATCTGCTTTGATACCTGTTCTTCATTGTTTTTATATCTTTTTGGAATCATTCTCCTTGCTCTCCGCTCAAACCTCCTAGGTTATGTTGAAAATGATCTATATGACTATTAAGGTAGTGTATTTTTATGCTCATATGACTGTCTAAATTTTTAAACTGATGAAGCTTTTCATCAACTAACTCTACATAGTTTTCAGCCTTGTAATTTCCGAAGAAATTTTGTACAACTGCTACAAAAGATTTCCACGTAAGTCGTTCAGCTTCAATCATAGATGTCTCAAAATTAGTGGAGTCTTTAACTAATCGACGTATTTGGGGCCCATCAAAAATGTCTGCTTTTAGTTTTTCAGTCAGGAAATTTTTGAGAAATAAAATGGAAACATTGACCCTTTTCGTCTAGAGCTTTGATATACCGCTTCATTAGCCCTAATTTTATGTGCAAGAGTGAAAGAATGATTTTTTCTCGCGGAACCAAAGGCTCATTTATCACATTTCTTTCACCAACGACCAAAGCATCTCTCACAGGCCAGTTTTTCTGTATTCAGTGTCTTGATTTGGCTCGACTGTCCCACAAACAAATAAAACATGGATATTTTTTATAGCCACTTTATTGTCCTAACAAAAAATTAACCATCTTCAAGTCGACACATATCACCCATTTATGTTCAACATATTTTATTTTGTGTAAAAGTACTGAAATTACTTGAAATTCGTCCTTCATACAAGTAGAGTGGGCACGCGGAATAGAAGCATGTCATTATGTAAAAGTACAACTTTTTAGACTTTGTTTACTGGTGCCAATAAAGAGATGCCAATCACTTGCCTGATAGGTCTCCAAGCTCATGAAAGTGAGTAAGCCGCTCACATCACTACAATATACTAAATTTTCATCCGAAGAAAAAAATTGCAATAAGTTTTGTTCTCTCGTGCGATATGAAGAAATTTTTACTTCAAAGGATAGGCAATTTTTTTCTTTTAATTTTGAGGTTAGCAATTCGGAACGCTGTCTCTGATGAGATCATTAAGCTCTTTTTGTAAAAATAAATTAGGATTCGATGTTTCTGCACAATATTCACTTCCTTCGGAAGCACTGGGTTCTTTAATTTCTTCATCCTGAAATAGCGGTAGCTGATGGAAAACTGATACTGGAACGTTTTCTGAACGGGGTATTGGTCTTCTTGCTGAAGAACTATTGGGACATTTTCATTTATGACGATTGGTTTTTTTGATGCCCACTATATTTGTCATACAGAAGTAACAGTCGTCGTGATGATGTTTTTGTTCTTTCCAAATTTCAGAGATTTACGTGTACCTTTCTCCCTTTGTCGCATATGTTCAATGCACATTTTACATACACTATGAGGCACCCACGCTTTATCTTGATTGCGAATCTCTATAATGAAGTATGCAAAATACAAACGGGTCACAGTATTTGTTACCAATTTTTGCTGATCTTTCAAAATATATTCACCATAAATGTAACAAAATATATCAAGAACGTTAACACAACGTCTTAACTTACTAGCCATTACTCAGTATATATCACCACTACACCTAACACTTTATTTTTGCCTCGACGCGCGTTTCGCTAACCATGTTAGCTTCATCAGGAGCTAAAATACAAATCTACCCTATTTATACTTAGCCTAACCCTTGAGTTACTCAAGCGGAACTAATGACATAGGCAAGGCCATCAGTCCCGGTCAAGTAACCAGTAGAGGGGACTATAAGGAATAGGCCCTCTGTCTTTATTTAAACTACTTTTACATTTTATGATTTCCATACTTTCGTATGCGTTCAACAATCTCCTATCAGATACATTTTTTATTAATCTTTGATTATCTAATGTTACAGTATGATCAGCTTCAAGGGCATGTTCGGCAATGCTAGATTTTTCTGTTCTATTGTATTTTAAGTGTGCTAAATGTTCTTTAAATCGTGTTTTAATTGACCTTTTAGTTTGCCCAACATACTTTTTGTCACAATCATTACAACTAATTTCATAAATTCCACTTTTCTCACAATTAGGAACCTTATCTTTGAGATTTCCTAAGATATTCCTCAGATTGTCTGATGACTTATAGACTAAGGTGAGGCCTACCTTATTAACTACCTTATTGAGTCCCTTGCTATATTTCGGATTATATGGTATGGAGACATACTTCGTGTTATTTTCTTCGCGTGTAAAAAAGGTGGAATTCTGAATATTAAACTTAAACTTATGTCTGTTTATTAGCTTATTTACTAAGTCATCGTCATAACCATTAACTATAGTTATATTTCTAATACGAGGTGACAAGCAATTACCCATAGCTGTTTCTTCTTTCTAAACATAAAATTGATTGTTATATTGGAAATAATTTTGTTCCATGCAAAGTTTAGATAAAGTTAAGTATACACGAATAATTTCGTTTTTCGATTTTGATTGCGACATAGTTAACATCACAAATTCTAATTCACGAAAAAACATAAAAGTAGTTAAAGGATTGAAAAAGAAAGATGTCTTCTACTTAAAAGCGGATAAAGGAAATAAGGTTGTTATATTGGATAAGAAAGATTACTTTGAACGCGTAGATAATCTTATCGAATCTGGCCCTTATGAAAAGGTAATAAGAAATCCATTACCGAGAATGATATCAGAGGTTAAAAATTCTTTAAAAAAATGTAAGAACCTTGTCTCCGATTCGCTAAAATTTAAATTAAATGTGGTAATCCGACCATACCAAAATTGTATTGCTTACCCAAAATTCACAAACCTGGGAAAGCAATGCGACCCATTGTTTCATCAGTCGGATCACCCACATATTTAATATCCAAATGATTATCAGAAGAACTTGAGAAGTTACCATTGAATACTTTCGCAGTGAAGAATTCGTTAGAATTCATTAATAAAACAAAAAATATAGTTCTTAATGAAGGTGAAGTCTTAATTTCTTTTGATATTAGTTCTTTGTTCCCAAGTGTGTCAATTCCACAAACTTTACTCGAAGAATTACTTAGAATAAATAACTTTGAAGACGAAATTATTCATGAACTTTATCTAAACTTTGCATGGAACAAAATTATTTCCAATATAACAATCAATTTTATGTTCAGATAGAAGGAACAGCTATGGGTAATTGCTTATCACCTTTCATAGCCAATTTATTCATGAGTAAGTTTGAAATCGAAGCCAGTCAAGAATTCGAATATTTCCCAAGGGTATGGTATAGATATGTGGATGATATTTTCGCGATTTTTGATACAAAGAAAGTAAATATTGATGATTTTGTTTCTAAATTAAATAGCCGGTATGATTCCATTAAATTCACTTACGAAGTTGAGAACAAAGGACAAATGCCTTTTCTAGATATTTTAATTATTAAAAATAATAATAGATTAGAATTTGATATATATAGGAAGGACACAGTAACAGATAGATATATTCCTAATGATTCATTTCATTGTAAACAACATAAATTAGCCTCATTACATTTTTTTAGTTCATCGTTTGGTCACTTTCCCTCTGAATAGAGTAAACTTTAATAAAGAAAGGAATCGTATTAGAAATATAACTATAGTTAATGGTTATGACGATGACTTAGTAAATAAGCTAATAAACAGACATTAGTTTAAGTTTAGTATTCAGAATTCCACCTTTTTTACACGCGAAGAAAATAACACCAAGTATGTCTCCATACCATATAATCCGAAATACAGCAAGGGACTCAATAAGGTATTTAATAAGGTAGGCCTCACCTTAGTCTATAAATCATCAGACAATCTGAGGAATATCTTAGGAAATCCTAAAGATAAGGTTCCTAATTGTGAGAAAAGTGGAATTTATGAAATTAGTTGTAATGATTGTGACAAAAAGTATGTTGGGCAAACTAAAAGGTCAATTAAAACACGATTTAAAGAACATTTAGCACACTTAAAATACAATAGAACAGAAAAATCTAGCATTGCCGAACATGCCCTTGAAGCTGATCATACTGTAACATTAGATAATCTAAGATTAATAAAAAATGTATCTGATAGGAGATTGTTGAACGCATACGAAAGTATGGAAATCATAAAATGTAAAAGTAGTTTAAATAAAGACAGAGGGCCTATTCCTTATAGTCCCCTCTACTGGTTACTTGACCGGGACTGATGGCCTTGCCTATGTCATTAGTTCCGCTTGAGTAACTCAAGGGTTAGGCTAAGTATAAATAGGGTAGATTTGTAGTTTAGCTTTAGTCAATCATCGCTCCTGATGAAACTAACATGGTTAGCGAAACGCGCGTCGAGCGCAAAAATAAAGTGTTTGGGGTAGTGGTGATATATACTAAGTAGTATCATTGTGCCAAAGATTCTACATTCCCAACTTAGTTACTAGCCATTATGAAATAATAAGATTAATTTTATCAGTGTTACTGTGAAACTTGCTATTTTCGAATAAGACGGCTAAAAATAAAAAATGAGGTTAGGTAGTGAACTAGAGCTGACAGGATAAAATAAATTTTGTCGATGCCTAGTATATTACCTTCCTTATCAACTGTAGATAAAAACAGAGCCGTACCAAAACAACATATTGTATTTGTAGACTTGTGTAATCGCCTGGCATCTTCGAGGCATGCTGTCGACGAGATTTTCTGCATACCCTGCAAATTTTTCGAATCTCTCTAGACAACTGAGTCGAAGTCCTCGGAATCTTTCCTCTAATCTATCTCTTTATAAGGTCCAAACGTTTTCAATAAGGTTAGCTTCTGGCGATTGTGAGGGTCACTCTGGTATCTTATCGTGCACCCAAGCCAGCCGCTTCGCGACGTGATTTTCGCCTAGCAAAGGTTTCTTCAACGTGCTTGGAAATTTGACAACATCCCTTGACGCAGCGTCAATTTCGGGTCCCGTGAAAACAAAGACACGATTCGTTTTTCGACTTTCGGTGTCCCTATGCCTACCGAGCCACGCTTTGACAGGTCGTCGTCTCGTTAAAACGATTTACCGACTTCTTCACAAACGGCACCGACTGTGTTCCTTCCGATTTTTTGTTGAATCGCTAGAATCGCATCTACCAAAAATGAAATATCGTGGATACGTTCTTACTTAACAGACTGTACATAAAAACTATACAGTAAATACAACAGTTAGTTGAGGTCAAGGTAAGATATTATTGCAGGTAACTTTTTTTAAAATATTTATAATAGATTAGTTTTTCAATTCAAAATTATCGTTACCGTTTGCAATTTTTTCGACGGTACACAGTGTGTCGCGTAGAACATGCTAGGTGGACAAAATTCATGTTATGATTTCCAGGAAATCTTATTTGCAAAACGTAAACAACACCACCAAACCCCGAATTCCGAGAAAAGGTTGTTTATCAAATTTGCAAGTGGCGAGTCATAAGCGTCAGAAGTCAGGTAATGAGTTTAATGCAGCTCTTTCAATCAATCAGTTGCGATTTAGCGACACTTTCGTGCATATCTTATAGTGACATATTGTAATATTGTGAAAGTTTTTGTGATGAATATTAATACTGAGAGTAAGTACTATTTTTTAATGTATTTTTTTAATCAGAATCTATTAATTTGAATTTTTAGTATTTTTTTTAAATAGCCTATATATTTTAGCGTGTTTTTAAAAAAAAAAAACTTTGAAAGTTCAGAATATACAGACATTCACCTCTATCCGGGCTAGTTTTTAGATATTCCATAGAAATAACTTTATTCTTCGTAAAAATACACATATTGTTTAGCACACTTCAGTACAACATGTTTTTTTTTCTTTTTTTCCAGAACACGTTTACTCTATTTCAAGGGTAGCCTTTTTTGAGGAGTGGTTGAAACACACGAAAAATGAAAAAAACTCGCGTGTATATGACTTTCTTTCTTCAAAATTTCACTCTGGTGACATTACTGAAAGCAGCCAAAAAGAAATAAAGTTGAAGATATCCAACTTGTCTAATAAGTTTGGTGCCAAATGGTTGGCTTCAGGAAAGTCGAAGGAGCGTTTTTTAATTAAAAATAAGAATTGGTTGGATGAAGCAGACATACAGTTTACTGCGAGTTCTTTTGCGCCACAACCTTCAACATCAAGTGAGAATGTGACTCCTGCAGGAAGACCTCGCAAAGATTTCGAGGAATCGTCGTTTAAGACGAAGAAACGTCGCGTCGTGGATCTCGTAGAATCCCGAAGTGTCAGTGAATTGGTGACTGCTGCCGAAATTGCTGTGCGTTCAGCAGGGCAAAGGAAAATGGCCAATGTGATTAGAGACATTAGTGAGAGCCCAGATAATATTATTAAGTCTAAAAATACCAGTTCCGTTAATCCTAGGCAATTAAGTAGTGACGAAGCCTTAGCTTACTATATAGATTCTAAGTCAACAACGCATTCTTACAAACAAACTAGGAAGTGGTCCATGAAGGCGGGGCATAATGTGTTTCCGTCATATTTTAGTTTAAAAAAGTCCAAACAGGCCTGTTACCCTGCAGAGGAGCACATTGCTATAACAGAAACTCGTGCTGAAATAAATTTGCAAGCCTTATTAAATAAAACAGTGGAACGTCTAGTATTAGCACAGAATGAAGTTATCAGCAGTGTGCTTCCAACAAGTTCATCGTTTACACTTGTTAGTAAATGGGGATGTGATGGAAGTTCTGGGCACAACACATACAAACAGAGATTTGAGAACACTGAATATACGGACGAGTTTCTTTTCGCATTTTCTTTAGTTCCCCTTAAGTTATATGATGGGTCCAAAATTATTTGGCAAAATCCTCGGCCTTCGTCAACTTTGTATTGTCGCCCAATCAAATTTATATTTGCCAAAGAAACGAACGACTTCACGTTAATGGAGACAAATAGATTGTTGGAAGAAGTTAATGCTCTTCTTCCAACACTTATCAACTTTGGTGATTCTCAAATCTCTGTAAAACACGAACTTTTGCTGACAATGACAGACGGAAAGGTGTGTAACGCCTCAACGGAAACTAGTTCATCCTAAAAGTGTTTCATCTGTGGCGCCACCCCCAAGACGATGAACGATGACCCCGCGATGTTTAACAGCAATCAAGAACATTTTGGCTTTGGTTTATCTACACTTTATGCTTGGATTCGTTGCTTCGAATGTCTTTTACATATCAGTTACAAGTTGAATATTAAGAAATGGCAGGCTAGAAGCAACGAAGACAAAGCAGATATCAAGGTTCGTTCCGAGGAAATCAAATTGAAATTTAAGAACGAGATGGGACTCATTGTAGATAAACCAAAGCCAGGATTTGGTTCTTCAAATGATGGAAATACAGCCCGTCGCTTTTTTAAGAATGCTGAGATGAGTGCTCAGATCACAGGGTTGGATGTTACAATTATAAAAAAGTTTGATGTTATTTTGAGAACATTGTCTTCTGGATTCGAGATAAACTTAGTTGAATTCAAAAAATTTTGTCTTGAAACCAGAAAACATTATCTTAGTCTCTATTCGTGGTACTGTATGCCTGCTACTGTGCATAAAATATTAATTCACAGCACAGAAGTCATCAAAGCGGCATTGCTTCCAATTGGGCAGCTTTCCGAAGAGGCTCAAGAACCACGGAACAAAGATTGCCGCAGATTTAGGGAGTACAACACCCGCAAGTGCTCGCGTGTTGCCACGAATAGAGACTTACTGTGCATGTTAATTATAACAGCTGATCCTTTGATCAATAGCCTTCGAGAGATTCCCAAAAAAAAGCCGGAAAAAATATGTACAGATGTATTAAAGTTAATTGTAAGCCCTAGCATAGAAGAGTCAAGATTGGAATCGTCATCATATTGTCGCACAATGCTACAAAATGATGACGATTATACAGTAAACGACTCATCAGAAGACTCTGATGATGATTATTAGGTTCAGCTACTATTTTTAGTTATGTAAACCTTGACTTGTAAATTTTTCTTTATCAATAAATGAGTATTTTTATTTTACATATAATTACAGTCAGTGTCATTATGCTAAATTTATTACAGAGCATTTATAACATTTATTTTAAAATTAAACAAAAACAATTTTTGACTGGAATTTTCAAAAACAATTTTTTTTTTGAACCGAACAGCAAAAAATATGTACCTTAAAAAAATCAAAAACATTTTAAAATACCAACTGTATGTATAATGCACAAGTTACCTACCTGAAAGGCAGGTATTATTTGAGTTTATCCTTTTTGTGTCAATAAAACTAAGTAATATGGATTAATTGTTTTATTTTTAATTGACAAATGCAATAAATGATTTTTTATCTGGTTATTATTAAAAATAATAATACAGTGTCTTTCATTTAGTTGCACATTCAAGTTTGTAGAAAAATTCGTGCACGTACACAGAATATTTTGTTTTTGTTATACAATGTTTTGTGCAGCTGGACAAAAAATACAGGTAAGCGAAATGCAGCTAAATGAAAGACACTGTATCATAATTTTTAATTCTAATAACCATACAAAATACCCTTGCCCTTTAGTTCCGTTATCTACCTGCTAAGCTGATGCAATCCTACCGCGATATGCAAGGGTGGCTGTATTACACAAATTTTATCGATATTGAGTACCTGCGGTAAATTGTGAATAAAACCCACATTTATTAACCGATTTTCATGATTAATACCTTATTTTATTTTCCAGATACGCAGCTGTCAGAAAAATGTATAATAATGAATTTTACACGAAAAAAATTTTTTCTCTCCATTAATTTCTAAATAACTCCAAAACGATAAAATAATATTCAATCAACTTTAATAAAATTTTGTTACGCATTTTTTAATGTTTTATTTATAAAAATCTGACAAGTTGTTCCCGAGTTATCGTTAAATATGTCTGCGTAGCTGACTAATTTAGGGGAAAAAAATTAGCCACGCCCATAAAAAAAACCAACGCGATGAATTTTTCTTAAAATAACTTAATATGCCTAGAATATACATAAACAATTGAAATAAGTGAAAAAATAATTTTGTCCAGCTAACTTGTACTAGTCGACACACTGTGCGGTAGTGTAAGCTGTAGTACCCATCGTTCGTTCCGTTTAATGAGTAATTAGTCTTGAAAAAGAAATCTCATTAACTTTACAAACTGAGAAATTTAATTTCATTCTAAAATTCACTATTCACATACAAAAACTTGATTCGATGTCCCCAGTACTTTTTCCCGTATATGATTTTTTTATGTTCCGTGCGGAACACCTATAAAATCACTTTGGTGTCTGTCCGTCTGTCTGTCTGTCTGTTCTGTCTGTCTGTCACACCCGATTTTCTCCGAAAGTCCTTGACATAGAAAGTTGAAATTTGGCATTAATATAAGAATTGATAGCCTCATCAGAGTTACGTAGTTTTGAAAGTTAAATTTTGACTTAGAGGTTTAATTTTGGGGGGTGAAATCGGAAAACGGAATACCTGCAAGAAGACCTTGCCAAATAACTACTGACTAGGCGCACTGCTTTCAATAATATCGAAAGTCATGGAAAAGGTTATCAATCAACATCTTCTAAAATATCTTGAAGGATTTAACATTATTAGCGATCACCAATATGACTTTCGTAAACATAGATCGACAGATCTTCTGACTTATGTAATACATGTTTGGAACAGCGCAATTGAACACTTTGGAGAATCTCGAGCGGTTGCTTTTGATATATTCAAGGCATTCGACCGTGTTCGGCACGATGGACTGTTGGCTAAGCTACGCTCTTCTGATATATCTGAAAAGTTCTGTTCGTGGCTCTCATGTTTCCTCAGATAGCGTTCTTTACGAGTGACAGTAGATGGATTTCTTTCTAACACCTTCACTAACAACGCCGATGTGCCCCAGGCCTCCATACTGTCTCCTACTCTCTTTCTCATTTACATAAACGATCTGCTGGAAAAGACCAGGAATCCAATCTACCGCTTTGCAGATGACAGTACGCTTATCTCTTCATTCACTTTGAACGCTCGGACATCGACTACTCAGACGAATATCCGCAGACAGCAGGAAGTCGTTCAACTTAACAAGGACTTGGAAGAAATTCTATCTTGGGGTGACAGTAACTAAGTAGAATTTAACGCTACAAAAACCCAGGCGGCAGTTTTTTTTAAAAAAAGTTAACATTGCTGAACTCGACATAGTTACAGTAAGTCCAAAAAGTCTCCATACACCACCTGCTCTCTATAGTATTTTTCTATTATGTTTAACTAATTAATTGAAACTATGAGAAAACATGTTTAAATTATTATTAATTTGAAACTTAACCAACGAGGATTAGTATTAAAAACAACCACGGAACATTTTATTTAGAAGGTACATCAACTATGTAAACAAAATTAATGTCAAAAAAGTCTCCATACGGAACATTGTCCTGTAGGAAAATGTATCTTTTTTCGAGTGCTAATTTTTGGACACTTTCTTTTAAATTGTCTCTCAAAATGTTTAGATAAACATGCCGATTCATTGTACCATTAATAAAATGTAAATTTCCAACCCCTCCAGCGGACATGCATCCCCAATGTAAAACACTGCCACCCCCTTGTTTCACCGTGGAACAAATGTTTTTGATATCGAATGCGGTATTCTTTTTTCTACAAACTTTAGTTCTACCATCAAACCCAAAAAGGTTAATTTTAGTTTCATCACTAAAAATTACGGATTCCTAAAATTCAGGAGGTTTAGTAAAGTATTCCCTAGCAAAAGCTAACCGCGATTAGCTTCCGAAATTAACGGCTTCTTCTTGGCTGCACACCCCTTAGAGCCTGCCCTGTGTAAACAATTTCTCACTGCTTGTGAACAAACATTTTTCAAAAATAGTTCCCGTACTTCTTTTAATTTTAGTGCACTTTTCTTGGGATCTATAATTATTTGTTTAACAATACTGGTCTCTTCACGTGGAGTTAGTTTCTTGGGACGACTAGAACATGGTCGAGTTTTATAGGAACCCGTTGATTTATACTGTTTTAAAATGTACTGAACAGTAGCATGCGACAATTTTTCCTATATTTCTGTACGATTTTTCATCTTTCCACAAATCAATTATAATTTTTCGAACTTGAAATAGAATTTCACAATTTCTCTAGCTCATTTTTAATACTACTTTGAAAACCCACTGAAAAAATACTAGCAACAAGTGACAGATTATGATGTAAAATTATTCGTTTGTTTTCAGTTTAGCGAGCAATAAATAGCTTGATAAAATGCGGCCGATTATAACGTGTTTTTCAAAGCAGTTCTTGAGTGTATGGAGACTTTTTTCACATTAATTTTGTTTACATTTTTATAACAATGATGTAACTTCTAAATAAAATGTTCCGTAGTTGTTTTTAATGCTAATCCTCTTTAGTTCAAAATATTAATTTAAATATGTTTTTCATAGTTCCAATTAATTAGTTAAACATAACAGAAAAATAGTATAGAATACAGGTGGTGTATGGAGACTTTTTGGACTGACTATGTATATATGTATCTATATATATATATATATATATATATATATATATATATATATATATATATACTATATATATATATATATATATATATATATACATATACATATATATATATATATATATATATATATATATATATATATATATATATATATATATATATATATATATATATATATATATATATATATATATATATATATATATATATATATATATATATATATACGAGCCGCGGCTCCGCTCGCGTGGACTTGATTTACCTTTATCGTCACTGCTTATTCGTTATGTTTATATTATTATATAGCTCGAGAGACCTCAGAGGCCCATGGCTTGGTTGCATACTCGTCTCCACTTCTTTTTGTCTCCTGTTAGCTTTTCCCAGTGCGGGATTCCCATCAACTCCAGATCTTGCTTTACTGCCTGAATCCATGTAGATAGAGGTCTACCCTTGCCCTTCTTCCAACCACTCCTCTTATTAGGGCTTGCTTTGCCTGTCTTTCTTCCTTCATCCTTGCCACGTGTCCCAACCATCTTAATCGCTGGCTTCTTATGATTTGGCTTATAAGGGGTAACGTATATAGGCATTTTAATTCGTAGTTTGTTCTTTTTCTCCACAGTCCCTCTCTTTTCCTTCCTTCATAGATTCTTCTCAAAGCTTTCCTTTCCCACAGTCTCCTTTTCTCTTGCATTCAGTTTCCACGTTTCGCATCCATATGTCACCGTGGGTCTGACAACTGTCACATATATGTTTTCTTTTGCTTTTCTTGATACATTCTTTGATTTCAATATTGTATTCATTGCCCCCAAACATATCTGTCCTTTCACTATCCTTTCTTGTATCTCCGTCCTTTCTTGTCCACTCTCTGTTAGTGTTACTCCCAGATAATTAAATTTGTCTACTTTTTCAAACATATATCTTTTCCCTAAGTTGTTTATTATATCTAAACTTTTGTTGTTTTTATTATCCTTCTTCTTTGTAATTTCCATGTATTTTGTTTTTTCCTCATTTATCTTTAGTCCTCTCATCCTTCCCCTTTCTTCTATCCTACTTATGGCTTTTTTGAGGTTCTCTTTTGCTCTTGCAATCACTGCTACATCATCCGCATAGGCCAAGCATTGGCAGGTTTGTTGGTATATCGTTCCATTTGTTTTTATTTCTGACTCCCGGATAATCTTCTCTAGTACCAAATTAAATATATATATATATATATATATATATATATATATATATATATATATATATATATATATATATATATATATATATATATATATATCGACTCGGGATCCCCCTGTCCTAATCCTCTCTTCACCTTAAACTTGTCTGATACTTTGCCCTCAACCAACACTCTATTTTCTGTGTCATTCAGTGTTATTCTCATCATGCGAATCAATTTACTTGGAATTTTTAGTTCTTCTATTATCTTGTAGAGTCTTTCTCTATTTACAGAGTCATATGCTTCTCTGAAATCCACAAGGACCAAGTGTAGTGCCAAATTTTGTTCTAAGGTATTACCATGGTTTTGCCTAATCGAAAATATCTGGTCTGTAACCGAACTATTTTTCCTCAATCCACACTGGTACTCTCCCAGAATAGACTCGGCTTTCTCTTTTAGTCTGTTTTTGATAGTCACCACTACTAACTTGTACACGACATCCAGTAAGGCTATTGGTATATAATTAGCACATATAATTTTTTCTCTTTTTTTGTATATTGGACAAATGAGCGACTCTCTCCAGCTCACTGGCATCTTTTCTGTTTCCCATATTTCTTGCACCAATCAGCATATTTCATTTTCCAGATCTACTCCTCCAGCTTTTATCATTTCTACTGTTATAGAATTTCCACCCGGGGACTTATTTTTTTTTGAGTTCTGACTATTTCTCTTATTTTTTCCCTCCTGCCCTTCAGTTAATTTTGCTTCCTATTTCTCATTAAACTCTTCATTTTTATCTCCATTTAATGTTTCTTTAAAGTATTCCGCCCATCTATTCAGCCTTTCTCCTAAATGTCCATCTTTTTTCCTACATATTAGCATTTTGTCTCTGTTTATTCCCTTTGTATTTTATAAAAAAAAACCATGTAAATCGGATAAGTGGTCTTTATGTGCTAAGCGCACTAATGGCCAGACAGACAGACGGAGAGACGTTACGTTTTATATATATTATAGATTTTTTTTGATATATGTTAAATTAAGAATTAAAAAAAAACACGTAAATCGGATGAGTAGTTCTCGAATGATAAGCACATTATTGGATAGACAGACAGACAGACAGAGAGACTGCGTTTTATATATATTATATAGATCATTATTATTATTATATAACCTGGCCAGAGAACATATGTATGAATTAAAAAAAACACGTAAATCGGATAAGTGGTTCTCGAGTGATAAGCGCACTAACGGACAGACAGACAGACAAAGACAGAGATACGATGCATTTTATATATATTATAGATGTAATAAAATATATATCTATAATCTGGTCAGAGAACATACGTATGAATTTAAAAAATCACGCAAATCGGATAAGTGGTTCTCGAGGAATAAGCGCACTAACCGACAGACAGACAGAGAGAAGTTGCATTTTATATATATTATAGGTATAGTTTATTATTATTATCATATAACCTGGCCAAAGAATATATGTATGAATTTAAAAAAAGACACGTAAATCGGATAAGTGGTTCCAGCGTGATAAATGCACTAATGAACAGGCAGACAGACAGGGAGACATTGTATTTTATATATATTATAGATTATAGATATTCTCTGCTACATAATATTGTTCCATATTTAATGGTTTAGGCTGTGTATTGCAAGGAAACGCGCTAGCGGCAAACTTTTCCGACTTCACCCACTATTATCGTCACTGCTCATTCCTTATGCTACTTATCGTAATAAAATATAGCCTATAACCTGGCCAGAGAACATATGAATGTTTAAAAAAAAAAGTACGTAAATCGGATAAGTGGTTTTCCAGTGATAAGCGCACTAACGGACAGACAGACAGACAGAGAGATGTTGTATTTTATATATATATATATATATATATATATATATATATATATATATATATATATATATATATATATATATATATATAATACTTGCGCACACTTTTCTTTGTATTATTTTTAAAAAAATGTGAAAAATCTCGGCCCCCTTTTTATCTCGAAAAGTACTGATCAAAAAATTTTGAAAAAGTTCTGGAATATTCTTCACAAGGTGTAGATTGAACGAAAATTATCAAGCGTGCATTACCTTTTATAATTTATTTCGTATTTATATAAAAAAAAAAACAAAATTTCAAGGTCATTCAGTAAAGATCGTAAAAAAACTTTTGTTGAAAACTCATTTGGGGTGTGTTTTGTGAAGTCATAGATCATTTTATACCTCCGTAACAAAAATTTTTATTTTTTAAAAGCAATCAACGTACGGAACACTAATTGAGCAAGTCCGACTTGCATTTGGCCGGCTATTTTTTATTTAATAAAACAATTTCCTTGTATTTTTTAGGCACTTGTGGGTCAAGGTCGAAGTCAGTATTATGGTAAGTGAAGATCTTGTATGTTTTGCTGATATATTAGAAAGAAAATATTATTTATAAATCATCTGCAGAAACAAACATCATAATACGGAAATCTTAATATTTTACTGTAAATTACCAAATGATAACACTAATTATAAAAACTGTGATAAGTTTAATAATTTATTTAAATTTAATTCTTTTATCATTTGGGAAAAAACCCACTATATCATGCAACTACTTTTCTGTTGCGACTCGATTAGTCAACGTTTTCTGTTTCGCTTCCCTTGGTAAAGGAATTTTTGCTTTTCTTCACGTTTAGGATGTCTAAATTACCGTTAGTCTGTCTGTTTGTCTGTCTGTTGGTATATCTGCCTGTCGGCAAGGAAAAAAGATATCGACCCTACCTACCTACTATTCCCATATTGCAGTCGAGAATGCCCGATGTTGTCTTCAGGCAGCGCATCATAAAGCGTATTTTAATGAAGCTAGACACCAAGAAGGCTTCTGGCGCTGACGGAATACCTGCCATAGTTCTCAAAAACTGTGCAAGGGAACTAACACCAGTTTTCTGTAGACTTTTTAACCTATCCTACAGAAAGGGAATATTTCCGTCCTGCTGGAAATGTGCCACGGTTCAGCCGATACCTAAAAAAGGTAAGAAGACCTTGCCAAATAACTACCGACCAGTTGCACTGCTTTCAATAATATCGAAAGTCATGGAAAAGGTTATCAATGAGTATCTTCTAAAATATCTTGAACGATTCAATATTATTAGCGATCACCAATATGGTTTTCGTAAACATAGATCAACAGGAGATCTTTTGACTTATGTAACACATGTTTGGAACAACGCAATTGAACACTTTGGAGAATCTCGAGCGGTTGCTCTTGACATATCCAAGGCATTCGACCGTGTTTGGCACGTCCATCGTTGGCTAAGTTGCGCTCTTATGGTATGTCTGAAAGGTTCTGTTTGTGGCTCTCATGTTTCCTCAGAGAGCGTTCTTTACGAGTGGCGGTCGACGGATTTCTTTCTAACACTCTCACTATCAACGCTGGTGTGCCCCAGGGCTCCATACTGTCTCCTACTCTCTTTCTCATTTACATTAACGATCTGCTGGAAAAGACCGGGAATCCAATCTATAGCTTTGCAGATGACAGTACGCTTGTCTCTTCATTCACCTTGAACGCTCGGACATCGGCTGCTCAGGCGAATATCCGCAGACAGCAGGAGGTCGTTCAACTTAACAAAGACCTGGCAGAAATTCTATCTTGGGGTGACAGTAACCAAGTGGAATTTAATACTACAAAAACCCAAGCGGCAGTTTTTTCTAAAAAAGTTAACGTTGCTGAACCCGACATAGTTATGTCGGGGCACTCCATTCCCCTAGCATCGTCGCTCATTTTGTTGGGCGTTAGTTTGGGAGCAAATATGTCTTGGTATGAACATGTTGCAGGTATAGCAAGGAGAGCTTTTCAAAAGTTGGGAATATTATTTAGAACCAGAAAGCTTTACACCCCACAACAACTGTTAATTCTTTACAAAGCCCAAATTCGACCAACTATGGAATACTGCTCCCACGTTTGGGGCTCCGCTCCCAAACATACACTGCATTTGTTGGATTCTGTTCAGAGAAGAGCGGTCCGTCTGATTGGGGACCCGGAATTGACCGGCGGCCTTGATTCGCTGGAACATCAAAGAACGGTTGGCGACTTGAGTCTGTTCTCCAAGTATTTTCATGGAAAGTGTTCGAAGGATGTAGCCCGCTTAATTCCTCCCAAAGCGGTGCATGTTGGAAATACACGTCGCGCTGGTGCTTCGCATCCGTATGAGGTTCAGCTTGTTACTCCGCGTACAACGCTTTTCAAGCAATCTTTTATATGGAGAACGTCATCCCTTTGGAATAATTTGCCCAGCGCTGTGTTTCCCACCGAGTACAATTTACAGCGATTCAAGAACAACGTGAATCGCTTTTTTCCGCACTCGTGCCGCTCCTGGAGCGCTTTAGGGACTTTCCTGCAGCACGTGTGCTAGACCAATAAAAAAAAAAAAAAAAAAAAAAATCGAATTCAAAATTTTATACTCATCACGTTCGGAAAGTGGTAGTGCTGTAGCAGGGCTCGTGAGTTTTTGGAACTTCATCATTTTTACGTGCGCAGAGGAAACGATTTACCTTAGACTGAAATAGCTGCATATTATCATCATCATGATCATCATCATCATTAGCTTATTCCATCGATAGTCGGATGTAAGCCTTCCCAAGTTGTCTCCACTGAGCTCTGTTGTTTGCCTTTTGCATACAATCGTGTCCTGCTAATCTTTTTATGTCGTTCATCCATCTTGTCTATGGTCTACCTCTGCATCTTTTATGTTCTCTAGGTCTCTATTCAACCATACGGCGCGGCGTGTCCATCTGTGATCATTTATCCTTGCGATATGCTCAGCCCATTTCGATCTTAATATACATATTCGTTGTATTACATCTGTCACTTTTGAACCTCTTCGTATCTCGATGTTAGGAATACGATGTTGAAGCCTAATATTTAGCGTTCTCCTCTTCATTGCTCTTTGGGTTACCTGGTGTTTATTTATTATAGTTTTATTTAAAGCCCAAGTTTCAGTGCCATATGTTAATACCGGCAGTACATATTGATCGAACACTCTGGCTTTTATTGTATTTGGGATGTCCAATTTAAATGTGGATTGCAACCTTCCAAACGTAGACCAAGCTAACGCGACTCTTCTATCCAAGTGAACCTTTGAATTAATTTTTGATATTTCGATTTTTTGTCCTAAATATATGAATGTTTGTACCTTTCCTGTTCTTTCACCTTCTATTAACAGTTCCTGGCTGTTATCTTCAGTTTTATTGTTCAAATATTTGGATTTGGTGAAGTTTATTAGACCTATTTCTTGAGACTTGTTATTTAATTCGAACAGCATTTCATTATTCTTCTTTTGTGTTAGCGATCAGAGTTACATCATCTGCGAACCTTAAGTGATTTATTCGTTCACCCTCTATTAGTATTCCTTTATTTTCTCACTTTAACGATTTGAACATGTCTTCTACAGTCCCTGGCCAAATTATTAGACGCACTGCAAGATTTCATGTAAAATATTAATTACCGAGTGATATTGTACCGTTTTATTATTTTAAATTGATTTGTTTTTTATTTTTATATTATCCAATCAATTACCTATTTATTTGACATAAATAAAACAGCATTAATTTAGAAAAGCATAAGTTTATTAAGTTTTAAAGAAAAGTGAAATTAATGTTAGTAAAAGTCAATATTTAGTTGAGCCACCTTTAGCCGCTATCAAAGCTTTAATTCTGCGCGGCATGCTATCAATGCAAGATTGTACTGTCTCCTGCATTTGAGGATGATGATTCCACACATGAATAATCTTTTCTAGGAGCTGGGTTTTGTTGGTAATCACATCTTTAGCCACTTCTCTTTTCATCAGCTCCCACACATTTTCAATGGGGTTCGTATCAGGGCTATTACCCGGCCAATCCAACAGAGGGATATTTTTTTCTGCCAAAAAAGCTTTAACAGACCGAGCAGTGTGGCAGGGAGCTCCATCTTGCATGAAAGTGAATGGTTCCCCATTTGGAAACCATTCTCTGAGCTGCGGAATCAACCGATTTTGTAATACTTCTTTGTACTGATCTTGCCTCATTATTCCTTTGCCGACGTACAGACGTCCAGTGCCCTTGCCGCTGATGACTGATCAAATCATCACTTTGGTGGGATGTTTAACCGTCGGGACGACACAATCAGGATGAAACTTTTCTCCATGACGACGACGCACATACTGAGCTTTATTCTGCAAAATTTCGAATGTGCTTTCGTCACTGAAGCAGACCTGTCAAAAATAGGAAAAATATATAAACTTCCATGTTTATTTGCTTTATTTAACTGAAAATGATAATAATGTATCAATTATTGATTAAATTGCTGTATCTTACCGATCTCCAGAAGTTCACATCTTTGTCTTGCCATTGTTTGGCCCACTTCAGGCGCTTTGCTTTCATTGCAGCTGTTAACTTGGGCTTCCTGGCGGGGCGACAGGCCTTAAAATCTAATTCTTTCAATTTTCTTCGAACAGTGCGCTCAGAAGCATTTACGCTAGCATCCTGGAGTTGTGATTTTATTACCTTTGTGGTAGCAAATCTGTTTTCTACACAAATTTTCTTCAAACATCTCTCTGACCGTGGAGTGAAAATTGGTTTTCTACCGCATTTTTTCTTTCTTTTCGGGCTTAATTCCTTCCCTGACTCAATTTTCTTTTTTATGCGTCGTACACTAGCTTCAGAAACCTCCAATCTTCGTGATATTTCTGGGTTTGTAAATGTTTTCGCAATCACAAGGGCCTTCACTTCAGCTTTTTTACGTGGTGAAAGATCGCCTTTTCTACCCATAATGAAAATAGTCCAATTACTTTTTTAAAACACTGCATACAAAATAAACTAATAACTGAGTAGTATAAAACTGTTAAACAAACAATCACAGTCCATAAAGCCACAGAAACACGTCCGTACCTGACTCGATTCCGATCGCGACTGATACAGATTTGTACTTGTTTACGTTCATGTATCACTTTGTCAACACAGTGTTGCCATATGTTAAAAATAAATACAAATATGTAGTCTACAACAATTCTTTTAAATAAAAATCAATAATATTGTAGTTTAAATATACCATTATTGCATAAAAACTTTTAAGAAACATAAAATTACTAAAAAAAAATACAGTGCGTCTAATAATTTGGCCAGGGACTGTAGAGTCAACGTGAACAGCTTTGGGGATATTAAATCACTGTGCTTAATTCCTCTTTTAATCTTGATTTTATTTGTTTTTTCTTCGAACATTATTTGTGATGTTGCATTTTTATATACAGTCAGTCCAAAAAATCTCCATACACCACCTGTTTCCTATACTGTTTTTCTGTTATGGTTAACTAATTAATTGGAACTATGAGAAAACATGTTTAAATTAATATTTGAAACTTAACCAACGAGGTTACATCATTGTTGTAAAAAGGAAAATAAAATTAATGTCAAAAAGTCTCCATACACACAACAACTGCATTGAAAAAAACACGTTATAATCGCATTTTATTAAGCTATCTATTGCTCGCTAAACTGAAAATAAATGAATAATTTTCGGCCATACTTTATAATCTGTCACTTGTTGCTAGTAATTTTGTAGAGTTTTCAAAGTAGTATTAAAAATGAGCGAGAGAAATTGTGAAATTTCATTTCAAGTTCGAAAGATCATAAATGATTTGAGGAAAGATGGAAAATCGTACAGAAATATAGGAAAAATTGTTAAAAAGTCGCTGCTGTTCAGTTCATTGTAAACCAGTGTGAATCAACCAGTTCCTAAAAAATTTGACCACGCACCAGTCGTCCCAAGACACTGACTCCACGTGAAGAGGCTAGTATTGTTAGACAAATAATTATAGATCCAAAGAAAAGTGCACCAAAATTAAAAGAAGAAGTACGGGAACTATTTTCGAAAAATGTTGGTTCACAAACAGTCAGAAATTGTTTACACAGGGCAGGCTATAGGGGGTGTGCAGCCAGGAAGAAGTCGTTAATTATGGAAGCTAATCGCAAAAAGCAGTTGCTACTGAATTTTGGGAATGCGTAATCTTTCGTGATGAAATTAAAATTAACGTTTTTGGGTCTGATGGCAGAACTAAAATTTAGATAAAGAAGAATACCGCATTCGATATTAAAAACATTTGTTCCACGACGGGATGCATGTCCGCTGGAAGGATTGGAAATTTATATTTTTTAATGGTACCAAAAATTAGCACTCGAAAAATTTTCCAACAGGACAATGATCTGAAACATACCGCAAACTTGGTGCGAGAATGGATAATCCATAATGTGCGACAGCAGCTTTATACATACATCTCCGCAATCACCCGATGTTAACCCCATCGGGCATTTATGGGACGAACTTAAACGGTGCGTTCGCAAACATAATGTTTCAAATAGAGAAGAATTAAAAAACTGAATATTGAAAGCTGGTTGCAAGCATGACAAAAAGGTTACAGGAAATTATCAAGGTCAACGGTGGTCCCAATAAATATTAATTTAAACGAAGTTGTTATTTTCCGTTGAACTGCGTCAAACTATAATTGGTAATTGTTAAGTGTATGGAGACTTTTTTGACATTAATTTTGTTTACATTTTTACAACAAACATGTAACTTCTAAATAAAATGTTCCGTAGTTGTTTTAATACCAATTCTCGTTGGTTAAGTTTCAAATATTAATTTAAAGATGTTTTCTCATAGTTCCAATTAATTAGTTAAACATAACAGAAAAATAATATAGAAAGCAGGTGGTGTATGGAGACTTTTTGGATTGACTGTATGTGTTCAAGAACAAGGCTGCCCATATCTCTATCGCATATTATACGAGGTGGGAAACATAGTCCTGGCCAATTCACTCCAAAAAATGAACAATGCGCTACACGTTCTTATTATTTTTTTTTATTCTTCACCTCCCCGCCTCAGTAGGGATTTTACCCTTTTTCATATTCTAAGGATATCGGCGAGCATGTCGTAATGCCTGTCAACGTTGTCCAAGTGCCGAAACATACATTTCTGTATTTCACAGGACCTTTTAGACAACGCAGTAGTGTTGCCTCGGACGTTATTGCATTTTTGCGAACAACTACTACCTGTGCCTTACCTATTATTGGACCGACTATACGTTTCATGATAATAGACATAGACCAGGGGTCGGCAACCTATGGCACGCCAAGCAATTTTGAATGGCACGCGTACCTATTCAAAGTTTACACATTAATTCTGGAATCTGTGACATGTTTCGAAATTAAGTAAATAATCGAAGACAGTATTACTTTAACGATACAAACAAAAACTATATATTATATAGGTCACTAGGTATTATTACCAAAAACTACAAAATATATATTTTGTAATTTATAATTTTACTGAATGCATTGGTTTGGCTTTAATTTCGGCAAGTATTAAAGATGGCAAGCCTCAAAATATAAGCCTAGGCAAAAACACAAATAAACGTCCTCAATTCAGATCAAAAGAGCCGCTAAAAGGCGGTTTTTGTTTGACTTGACTTCAATAGTTCCGACGCGCGCCGCATCTCTTTTTATATTGCCGAACTTTAGTTTTTGTTAGATTTAACTTCTAGGCGGCCCTTTGATTACAATGTTGTAGATAATAATTTTTGTTCTAAGAAATTTAATAAACGTAATTATTGGAATTTTATTTTTTTTCTATATATAGCAAGCGTCTACACGTTTGGATCATTTAGTATAGAAGTAACATCCGTTCCAGTCAATAGTCGTCGAAAAGTTTAAAAATTAAAATTACGTTGCGTTATGGCCGCGAAGAAACAGAAAGTAGACGTTCGATCATTTCAAACTTCATGGACAATAGATTACGGTTCTGTACAGCAAAACGATCGGGCCATTTTTGTCCTATGTCGGGAAAGCGTAGTTTTCCGGACATGTTCAACGACATTTCCACATAAAACATGAATCGTCATTTAAAGATAACGCTGATAAAAGGGAGGCAATACAAAGAGCAAGTAAATAATACGAGAAACAATCAACATTCTTTAGCAAAGTTTTCCAAGGAAAAAATCAGGTAACTGAATGCAGTTTCAAAATTGCACAATCGTTGGCACAAAAGAGTAGGCCGTTCCCTGACGGAGAATTTATGAAGCAAACGTTTTTGAGTACTGGCGAGATTTTATTCGACGACTTGCCCAATAAGGATACAATATTGGCCAGGATTAGGGATATACCGGCATCAACGCGGACCATCGAGAGACGAATTACCGAAATGACACAAAATGTCCAAAAACAGCAGAGAGACGCTATCAAACGGAGTTTTGTATTTAATGTAGCATTGGATGAAAGTGTCGATATTAATGACATTGCCCGTCTGGCAATCGTTGCGCGATACTTCGATGATGGCAGTGTGTATGAAGAGCTGATTTGTCTGCTGCCATTGCAGGGAACTACAAGAGGAGAGGATATGTTTTCAGAATTTGTTAAACATTTTGAAAGCGGAACATTGATTTAAATAAAATTTTTTGCGTAACGACAGATGGCGCTCCTGCTATGATTGGGAGACATAAAGGATTTGTTTCCCTTCTTATTGAACGCATGGGTCGATCAGTTTTAAATTTTCATTGTATAATTCACCAAGAGAGTTTGTGCGCTAAAATCTCCGCTGGAAGTTTAAAATCCGTGATGGATAGAGTGGTTAAAATAGTTAACTACATTGTCGGTCGTTCTTCACTGATCCATAGACAATTTAAGGCGTTTCTGTAGGAATTAGAAAGTGCATATTCAGATATACCATTGCACAAAAATGTGCGCTGGCTCAGCCGTGGTAAAGTGCTCCCTAGATGTCTGGGCGAAATTAAATCGTTCTTGTTGGAAAAAAATCAAGTGGATGCTTATCCTGAACTAGAAGATAAGAACTGGATCTGTATGTTAATGTTTCTTACTGATATTACAAACCATCTCAGTGAACTTAAGGTTACAACGTTCAGGCAAAACAGTTCTGGATTTATACGAATCCTGGAAATCATTCAAATTAAAAATAGATTTATCAGCGATATTACTACAAACACATATAAATATTTTCCAAATTTAAAAACTTATATATCCAGTGTCGACGATGGTGCACTAATAGACGAAATTCTTAAATATATGACTAATTTAAAAGAGGAGTTTATCGAGAGGGGTCAGGATTTTGATAAACATGGTCCTATGTTCGCTTTTTTAATCAAACTAGATTTAATGGATTTTGCTTTGACATATCTCTTTTCTCATGGATGAACATTAATGATTTTGATCTTCAATACATTGAATTTAAAAGCTCCGAGTTATGGAACACGAAATTTGTAGAATTAAGAAGGGTATTAGAAAGTGACTGCCAGAACCATTCAAACGAGATACTCAGTTGTTGGATGAGTTTATCAGAGAAATTTATTTGTCTTAAGAAAGTAGCGTTTGCCATGCTTACAGCTTTCGGATCATCCTATATCTGTGAACAACTTTTTTCCCATATGAGAGTGATTTTAAACCCGTACCGAAGCAGGCTGACAACAGACAACTCGGAAGCATGTGTAACACTGAAAATAACCAGATATGAACCGGATATAAGAAAACTCTCTAAAGATCTTCAAGCACAGGGTTCACATTAGGTCCTAGGACTAGTATAATAAAATTATTTGTTAAATGTTAAAATTTTTTTGTAATTAAACCTTCTAAAAGCAATATTTTAAGTTAATTTAAGTTAATTTTTGTTAATTTTAGTTGTAGTAAGTACCTATGTCGGCACGCAAAATGTTGTATGGATGAAAACTGGCACCCCTTAGTTAAAAGGTTGCCGACCCCTGACATAGACAATATCGCACATCTTAAACTGCAACGTTCGGAATAGTGGTGATGTTTTTCTTTGCAAATCAACAGCAGATGGTGAAGCAAATACTTCAGCTAAAAGTTGCCTCTATTAACAAATGTTTTTGCAATAGCATTGTCTGCCGGACCGATTGGCCCAGTGGGCTAAGGAGCCTGCCGTTGATCGGGAGGTCAGCGGTTCGATTCCGTGTGTCGGCTGGGTATTGTGAGTGTCATAGGTAGTAGTTGTTTGCAGAAATGCAAAAATAACGTCTGTGGCAGCACTACCGCATTGTCTAAAAGATGCCGTGAAATACAAAAATGTATGTTTCGGCACTTGGACAACGTTGACGGGTATTACGACATCCCCGCCGATATCCTTGGGATATGGAAAAAGGGTAAAATCCCTACTGAGGCGGGGAGGTGAGCGATAAAAAAAATCTGGTAGCTTTAGTGAAATTTTGACTACTGGACTTAGTTGCTGACCAGAAAGGCCTGGAACTGTTGGGACAGGAAAGCAGTTTATTTTTAATTCTTTGATTTTATGCGTGTTTGGTTTCGTGGATTATTTGTTTGAACCTGTTCCGGGTTCTAACTTAGATGGTACGACTCAGTATATATCACCATTACACCAAACACTTTATTTTTGCACTCGACGCGCGTTTCGCTAACCATGTTAGCTTCATCAGGAGCGATGATTGTCTAAAGCTAAACTACAAATCTGCCCTATTTATACTTAGCCTAACCCTTGAATTACTCAGGCGGAACTATTGGCATAGGCAAGGCTATCAGTTCCGGTAAAGTAACCAGTAGAGGGGACTATAAGGAATAGGCCCTCTGTCTTTATTTAAACTACTTTTACATTTTATAATTTCTATACTTTCGTATGCGTTCAACAATCTCCTATCAGATACATTTTTTATTAATCTTAGGTTATCCAATGTTACAATATGATCAGCTTCAAGGGCATGTTCGGCAATGCTAGACTTTTCTGTTCTACTGTATTTTAAGTGTGCTAAATCTTCTTTAAATCGTGTTTTAATTGACCTTTTAGTTTGCCCAACATACTTTTTGTCACAATCATTACAACTAATTTCATAAATTCCACTTTTCTCACAATTAGGAATTTTATCTTTAGGATTTCCTAAGATATTTCTCAGATTGTCTGATGACTTATAGACTAAGGTGAGGCCTACCTTATTAAATACCTTAGTGAGTCCCTTGCTATGTTTCGGATTATATGGTATGGAGACATACTTGGTGTTATTTTCTTCGCGTGTAAAAAAGGTGGAGTTCTGAATATTAAAACTAAACTTATGACTATTTATTAGCTTATTTACTAAGTCATAGTCATAACCATTAACTCTAGTTATATTGCAAATACGATTCCTTTCTTTATTAAAGTTTACTCTATTCAGAGGGAAAGTTACCAAACGATGAACTAAAAAATGTAATGAGGCTAATTTGTGTTGTTTGCAATGAAATGAATCATTATAACACAAATTAGCCTATTTACATTTTTTAATTCATCGTTTGGTAACTTTCCCTCTAAATAGAGTAAACTTTAATAAAGAAAGGAATTGTATTAGAAATATAACTTGAGTTAATGGTTATGACGATGACTTAGTAAATAAGCTAATAAATGGACATAAGTTTAGGTTTAATATTCAGAAATCCACCTTTTTTACACGCGTAGAAAATAACACCAAGTATATCTCAATACCATATAATCCGAAATATAGCAAGGGACTCAATAAGGTATTTAATAAGGTAGTCTTCACCTTAGTCTATAAGTCATAGGAATATCTTAGGAAATCCCAAAGATAAGATTCCTAATTGTGAGAAAAGTGGAATTTATGAAATTAGTTGTAATGATTGTGACAAAAAGTATGTTGGGCAAACTAAAAGCCAATTAAAACACGATTTAAAGAACATTTAGCACACTTAAAATAAAGTAGAACAGAAAAGTCTAGCATTGCCGAACATGCCTTTGAAGCTGATCATATTGTAACATTGGATAATCTAAGATTAATTAAAAATGTATCTGATAGGAGATTGTTGAACGGATACGAAAGTATGGAAATTAGAAAATGTAAAAGTAGTTTAAATAAAGACAGAGGGCCTATTCCTTATAGTCCCCTCTACTGGTTACTTGACCGGAACTGATGGCCTTACCTATGCCATTAGTTTCGCCTGAGTAATTCAAGGGCTAGGCTAAGTAAAAATAGGGTAGATTTGTAGTTTAGCTTTAGTCAATCATCGCTCCTGATGAAGCTAACATGGTTAGCGAAACGCGCGTCGAGTGAAAAAATAAAGTGTTTGGTGTAGTGGTGACATATACTGAGTAGTATCATTGTGCCAAAGATACCACATTCCCAACTTAGATGGTACGATTTATGGCGCACCAATGGCGTCATCCTGTGCAAATACCACTTTCCGAAATTGTCACCTATATAATTATAGTTATGTATGTATGCGCAATAATTATAACACATATCCCACACTCTAATACTTTTATAATAAAGGTTACTGCAATATATGGCGATAATTAGGTAGTAATAAATCAAACTATTATAATAATGGCATGATATTTTTATTATAGTTATTATAGAATTAATCTCGAAAATTAGTAATTACTCCGTGAGATCCTGATCCTGTATAAGAAAAGCAAATTAGTAACTTTGCAAGAAGTGCATCAAAGTCATGATACGTGTTACATTCCGCCATATAGTGCAGTAAAAAAAGGTCAAAATAATGATGAGATAGAGATACAGCAATATTATGATTTTATCCTCTGTGGGGTATCACCAGGAGTATTGTCGTGAGTTTCGCACCTCGAAAAACTTATGCTCTCTTGTTTATAAACAATTTAAGTTTTCAAAACGGAGCTTAAAAATATAAATAACTCCGGTTGTATAAGTCGGATCGCGACAAAGAAAAAAAACAGACTCTTCGTAATGAAATTTCCAACAAATCTTCGTTAGTCTTAACTCACTTGAATGCGCACATAACCTCTCTCTCTCTCTCTCTCTCAATCCTTTCACCCCAATAGGAGTATCGGTGACACTATGCAGTTGCTGCCTCAACAGTCAATCTCCTTGGCTTGACTCAGGCATACCCATCCCAAGGAGAGATCTTACTTGGTCGGACATCTTGTCGGAGACCGTCCCCTTGATCTTTTACCTTTTATCTTCCCCGTTACTACAAGCTTTTCCATGGCATTCACTTTCTTCATAATGTGACCAAAATATTTCAGGTACTGTCTATTAATTCTATTTGAAAGTCGGTCATTTATACCTACTCTCAAAAATAGATACATTAGTATGGTGTTCGGTATATGATACTCTGAGGATTCTTGAATATGCCTACATCTCAAACGCATCGATTCGTCTTTTGTCAGCTTGTTTAATGGTCCATGTTTCCGATCCATAAGTTGCTATGGGGAATATAAGGTTGGATTGCAATCTTAACTTTGTATTTTTTGTGACAGCTGTATCTTTCCAGACCTTAGTGAATTTGATGGTCGAGTTTTTAGCCATTGCCAAACGTCTTCTTACTTCCGCTTCACAACCACCTTTGTTAGTTATGAGGGATCCCAAATAGTTGAAATGGTTTACAACAGTGAAACCAGCAATTTTATTTATGTGTGACAAATCTTCATTACTGCTAACAATCATTACTTTGGTCTTCGCTCCATTAATTGTCAATCCATAGTTTTTGCTAGTGATTTCCAGGCGCTCCATAATTGATTCCAGGTCTTGTACTGAAATTGCAAGTATAACAGTATCATCCGCATATTTAAGGTTACTTAGCTTTTTTCCACCGATTGTCACATCCCCACTCCAGCTATCCAAAACAGAACTCATTATATGTTCACTATATATGTTAAAAAGTTAAGGTGACAGAATACAGCCCTGTCTGATGCCGGCTGCTACGATAAAGGGATCGGAAAAAGAATTATTCAGTTTAATTCTGCCATTTGTGTTTTCATACAAGGATTGGATAAGGTTTACGAGATGTATAGGTGTTTCCATGCTGATTAGAATCGATCAGAGTTTGTTTCCTTGTATGCAGTCGAAAGCCTTAGAGTAGTCTGTAAAACAAATATAGGATGTTATTTGGAATTCCCTGACTTTTTTTATTATCTGGTGAATGTTGAGAGTTTGTTCTCTAGTCCCTCTTCCTGGAATGAAACCTGTTTGTTCGGCTGATATTTGCGGCAGCAGAAAAGTTTTGAGGCAGATACAGCAATATTTAGGATCCAGAGAAACACCTTAGCAGCGGGTGACACTAGAGCGATTGTTCTATAGTTGCTGCAATCCAAAGGGGATCCTTTCTTATGCAAGGGTATAAATGCAACTTCGCATTAGTCTTTCATAATACGTACATAACCTACAAAATTTAAAAAACAGACTAACAACTGTTTTTTTTTTCCATTTTATTGTACAGGTCGACTAAGTAAACCGATCGGCTTGAAACTTTCAGAAAATATATCTTTTGTTGTAGTTGAGTAGGCACAATTGAATTTGTTATTTAAAATTTGAATTGCCCGCCATTTTATGCCATTTGGTCCAAAATGGATCAGTTCCAATTTTAAATAACAAATTCAATTGTGCTTACTGGGTTCAATATTTGTGTACTAAAATGTCAGGGTATTCTTACTATAACAAAAGGCATATTTTCTAAAAGTACATTTATACAACCTTCTTTGTTAAATTATAAGTTAAGGTAAAGTAAATCCCAAGATATAAGATCCTGCCTTTTTGCTTTTCCAATAGGACAATAAATGACCCTATTAAGATTTTGTGCATAGTTGCCGGGTATTACGATAAACGTATTTTTATTTTACCTGCTTTGTATACCGCCCTCACTTGCACCTGCAATCATATTGGATCTATTTTTACCTATATAGTTACTACCTGGCAACCCGGTTGACACAGGTCCCCATTAAGTTTCGAAAGATACTTTTTACTATTTTTATTTTTAGTTTTACTTACAACGTAACGGTTCTATTATAATTATGTGGTGTCCGTGGGAAAATTGCAATAGTGGCTATCGCAAGAGAAAACATTTATCCCTTGACGCTAAATAAATAGTGAAAAATATTTACGACAGTTCGGTAAAAAGAAATTTGAATAAACAAAGTTCTTTGCAAGAAACCAGTGAACTAACAAAAAGCCCAATTTCTACGATTAAGGGTATTGTAAGAAAACCATCACTTAGGAACAGGAAAAAACGGAAAGATTTTCAAATCCATCATGTAGACGATTGTGAAAAAGACGTCATCAGGAGAAAAATATATTCTATGTATGAAGAGCAATTGGTGCCGACAATAGACAAAATAAAATTAAGACTGGTGCGGGACGGGACCAATATACATTGTGGGCGATCAACCCTTCACAGAATTCTCTGAAGAATGATATTCACGTTCCGAAAAATCAACAAAAGGCAAATAGTGATGGAGTCACATAGATTACGAATCTTGCGACATACTTATTTACAAGAAGTTAAAAAGTATCGATCAGAGAATTGGCCAATAATTTACCTTGATGAAACATGATTCGATGCCCATGACACTGTGTAAAAAGGGTGGGTTGACAGCAATACAAAATGTCAGACTAACGCACATTCAAATAAAGGTAAACGAATAACTATTTTGCATGCTGGATCTGAAAAGAGCTGGGTTTCAAATTGTCAACTATTATCTGCAAAAAACATAAAAGATTCTAGTTTGGACTATCACGAAGATACGATCGTAGAACTTTTTGAAAATTGGTTTCAAAATTTCGTTTTGCTAAATGTTCCCGGACAGAGTGTTATAGGTATGGACAATGCAAGTTACCATAGTCGCCTACTAAATAAAGTTCCTAATGCAGCCAACACCAAATCGGAAATACAGGAATATATGTTAGAAAATGACATTTATTTTGACTTTAGTTATAAAAAAGTGATCTTTTGGAAGTTTTGAAAGACTATAAATTGAAAAAAAAATATGTTTGTGATAGTACGGCTGAGAAAATGGGACACACTGTTTTGCGACTTCCTCCGTATTATTGTATGTTTAATCCAATTGAACATATTTGGCATCAAGTTAAATCAAAAATAAGGGCACAAAATGTTTCTCCTACTTTAAGCGTGTCAGTGGTTGAATTAGTAAAAATGGCTATAAATGATATACCTTGTGAAAGCTGGAAGAATTCCATTCAGCACGTTGTTAAAGTTAAAGATTCATATATAAAACCACTGATAATTACCTCAGCCGATGACAGTGATAGTGAAACCGAATTAGGCTTAAGTTAAAATATATTTTTATTTATACAATATGTCCCCTCTTGTAAACCCCATTCATTCAAACTGTATATTTGTATTTCTTATCCATTTGTTTTTACATGCATCTATAAATAAACATCTCCAAAAATACGTATAATTTTATTTATTTGCATTCATGAATAAAATTCTTAAGTCCATCTCTGCAACCTATCATAAACAAAAGGTCAGAATTTTTATATTGCCCACTTAAAACGGCAAAAATCTAGATCTTATATTTTGGGACAGGCTATAATTATATTCTTCTTGTACCAAGTTAAATCCCTTCAAAAATTTTACATAATTTTGTTAACGGTTAATTTATTTATAACAATTTTGAGAAATTTTATATAATTAAGGTAGAGTTTGAGTAATTGTACCTAAATTAGGTATTAGACAAAATAGTAGACGTTTAACTACCGTGAGGGATGGCGATTCTTTAAAAAACATCGATTTTTGAATCGATTCGAATCGAAGCCTATACCTTATCCAACCTTGGGCGATATTCCAAACTAATTTGCTTCGCTTCGGCTAGACTATGAGAAGTAATATTCTGTGAATCATTTCACATACTTATAGCTAAATTATGAGTATTATACAAGTTGTGCCAATCGTTAAGTAGCTGGAAAACTTTTCTGTATTAACCTTGTATCATTAAACACGTGTTCGGAACATATTAACCGAAAAATTTGTAATTTTATTGAAAAGGACGAAAATATAAATGTTATTTCAGATAAACTTCCTGAAATATGATCGATTAATAAAGATAATTTAAGTGTTTCAACAAAAAAAAGTCGAGACCTAAAGATCGATTTCTCATAAATCGATATTTTTGGACCTTTTTTACGGAAACATGGAAGGTCCTAAAATCTCTATCTTCTATCGTTTTTAAAATATTCTATAGTTTTAAAAAAATTAATTATTAATAAGTATGAAAAAAGTTATTTTCAATGAAACATCGTTTTTATTATATTTTTTTATTTATTGAAAGAATAAAGAATGCAAACTGTCATCAATCATTATAATATAATTTACAATTTCCCGCCAGTATTTAATATTTAAGCTTTTAAGGAATAAAAGTCTGCCTATTCTACTGGGATCCAACCGATTTCGTTCTTCATTTACGATGTTTCCAGCGACCGAAAAAAGACCCCTCACAAGGAAGAGATGATCCCACAATAGACATGTATTTAATGGCTGTTGAGCGAATGGAATGGTACATAGAGGTATTTTGTTCCTGCCAGAAAGATATTGGGTTACACTTCAAGTGAACAACTGCCTGGGATAAATAGTGCTTAAATTCTTCATTTAAACCATGACTTTTCTGTACATGTGAATTTTTTGTAGAGAGTTGTTTTTTAATTAGTAAAGTGTGGAAATCCCAAATGCTTTTTTCTTAGTTACTTGTTTCTGCTTCTTCCTCATCCACAGTTTCGTTTTGAAATAATTGTTGTGCCTTTGTACTTAAAATTAATGAATTTACTCTATTTATTGCTCTAGTACAGGCTAATTTGTCAGAAAAGTGAATTTTTTTACATCTAGGATCCAAAATTGTTGTCGCTGCTAACAAATAGACTTACTCTACAGTTCCAAATCTCTTTTTTAATTCTTTAATAGTTAAAATCTTTGCTTGAGCACCGAGTTCCGTTTGAGTTTTCATTTCGTTATATGTTTCTGTAAGACAAGATACGATAGGTATGATCTTGCTGGCTATAACATATTTTGCTCCTGATAGTTTCTAATGGTTTCAAAAAATTTATGACATCTTTTATACTATCTAACTGACCTGCAGTTAGCATTGCCGGTGCTTTTGAGTGTTGAAGTAATATTGGCGCTACAACTTCTGACAGTTGAACAAACCGTTCCAGTTAATAGTAGATAGAATGCCATCGAGTGCACACAGATTGAATGAGTGCCAAAGGTTTAGTTTTGTTTTCTTGTGCTTTTCGAAGAGAATCTGCTGCATTTACATTTTGCTCGAAATACTTAGTTATATTTTTCACTATCGTCAGCAAAATCTTAGCTTCCTCAAGTCCATTCTTGTCGTCAAATGGTTTTGATGAAACTAAATTCAACGGATGCGCGAAGCATGGCAACTGTTTGTTTTTGACGTAACATCGATTCGATTTTCGAAGATCGATTTTTTTCGCGACATCGTACATCCCTACAGTACCTATAAAACCAACTAACCATAGATAATTTTTATTCTCCGTCTACGCAACCAGTCACGTCATTTATTGAGTTTAGGTTAGTTCAGGTTAACTAACTGAAAAACTGTCATAAGCTTATCTTGGATACGTTCAAATAGTTCAAAATAGTTTTTTAATGCATAATGAACTTAGTCGAATTATTATATTATAGCGCCAGCAGATGCGGGGGCCTTATTATAACCTCACGTTGGAGCGCTATTTTATAATGTCCGCACGTTGAGGCGCAATTTTATAACGTCTCGTTGCAGCGTTATTTTGTATAGCCCCAACTTCCTTTATTTTTAATAAATACTTTATTTATTAAATAGAAGTCGTTATTTGTCCCTTATGTATATTTTAAATTTGAGAATGGATTGAGTGGATAATAATACTAAGACTAAGAGATAATTTTTGTACGTCCTTTGAAAATAGTCTCTATAGTTATTAAAACTTGGCTGTACAGATTTGGGCACATTTAAATAAAGAAGGGTATATTAACAAAATAAAAATTCCTACTTTTATTACTCTCTTGAGATTATATCTACTAAATAAAAACCCCTTATGTTATGAGAGTGTACATAGTCTTTAAGTTAGGATTATTAAGTTTTTAATAAAAGGCTTGATAAAACATGATATTAAACGTTGGTGAAATTAATTCCGCGAGTTACACGTGTTGAGTAGTCATTGGAAAAATACTTGTAGACAGGAAGTGAGATATTTAGATTGTTGTGTTTATGACTTACTGATTGGTTCTCCTCGTGGGTTTTCCATAAGTTACTTGGCCTCTCCTGGTTAGATTCTCATAAAAATATTGTCTCAGCCACTACCATCCTAGTTTCATTTGGGTAGCTAAACACTTTTTGACCCGAAATGCCTAAGGATGAGCAGGATATTTCAAGAAAGGAGAAAGGCCTTAAACTTGAGAGCTAGAAACCGTTACTGCACTACTACATTACCGAGAAAAAAAAAACACTCTGGCGTGCTGGAGAAGAAAGCCTCTACGGCCTACTGGCGGAACAAAGCCGTTACTGCCTCATGGTGGAAAAAGCCTTTAAAAATTCGAAATAGCTGCTTAAATATCTTCGTCCCTTCTCCTTGGGTCTACTTCCCGGAGTGCAAATCTCGATACATTCAATACGAACTAAATAAGTCAAGTCACACACTGCCGGTTTAAATTAAACTGCTCAAAAATTCAAAACACTATTTTAACTAAGTTGGGAATGTGGAATCTTTGGCACAATGATACTACTCAGTATATATCACCACTACACCAAACACTTTATTTTTGTACTCGACGCGCGTTTCGCTAACCATGTTAGCTTCATCAGGAGTCAAACATCGCTCCTAATGAAGCTAACACTATTTTAAGCTACACTGCTCAGAAATTGAAATCACTGCAATAAATATAAAAATGTAATAAAATATAAATTATAGGAAGAAAAACAGTGTCGTAACATGATCTTAAAATCTAGGAAAAAATGAATGTTACAATATTTTGATCTTAGCTCATCACTAAATTTTTGCTAATTAGGTGCGAAACGATTTTTTTTACCTGAAAAGATTGATTCTTCGATTAATCGATCTCAGATCGCCATACCTAACTACCGTTTGAGAAAGGTACTGTGTACCGAAACATATCACGGCTGATTTAAGCTTTGATCAATAAAATGTAGTGAAAATTTGAACAACAGTTCGTTTTTTATTTACCTACCCAAGTGGATTTTTCGCTGCGTATTTTTTAAATCTCCGTATAAATTTAAATGAAAATATCGATATTTGTGCCATACATTTGTGACTGGTATATACAGAACTCTTAGTGCTCTAGTACTCTAACTAGTCGGTGACAAGCTTTTTATTTTAGATGGAGATTTGGATACGTTAGGAGATCGAATCAGTGCGAGTGTTGCTGCTCAAATTAAACCACTAGAAGGTCTTGGAGAGAGAATAAATGCCCAGGTCCAACAAAGTCTCAGGCCAATGCAGGTTAGAAATCGTTTCGTAGAACCATCAATTAGAGACGTAAAAGAACATCGGGTAAGAAAAAGCCCACCACTTTTTATAACTGCTACTCTCGTTTAAAAACTCCTTGAACTTTGAATGTTGGTTTTTACTATACCTGTACGTATAGTCTGTCAAGTAAGAACGTGTCCGCGATAATTCATTTTTGCTGTTTTAGCGATTCAACAGGAAATCGGTAGAGGGAACCTTTGTCTACGACGTATTTTAGTAAGGCCGTTTCCTGATTTGTCGGTGTGGTATCGTTTTTCTCGGTGTGCTCGGTACCGATTCGGTAACGAAAACATGCCAAACGCCTATATTTCAATAAAACCCACCTCACTTGCTCCGCGCCCGCGCATTCCGCGCAAGTTAGGCACACCGAGAAAAGCGATACCGCTCCGCAAATCAGGGAGCGGCTTAAAAGTATCAGTCGATTTCGAATTTTCGTCGAAATCACGTAAAATACAAAATGAGTCACTTGTTTGTGCGTCGGTTCGAGGCAATCTTTCTTTGTTTCCACCCAGAGGGGCTTAAAATGACACATTCCGTGGCCGCTAAATATATTAAAAAGTCGGTATCATTTGTGAAGAAGTGAGTCAATCGTATTAACGAGTTCTTTCACTATCAATTTTCGAGAAACTTTATACTACGCGATATTCTAAATTTCTTTCACTCATCTTTCGGAAAATCGTAACAACTGTAAAAAGCAACGAATTCGTACAAAATTTTGTGAGAGTACTTAGAACAGTGACAGTCATTTGACAACCAAGCAATCTTTTGATTCATTCATCAATTACAAGTAACTAGAGAAGACACTATTCTATTACAAAACATCGTATCAATCAATAATGCACCAGCATTCTTACAAAGAATTACGTTATGTTTTTAAATCGTATTACCACTGTAAACATAAAACATAGCGATGTTTAAGAAAATTTTTAGGGCCTGTTTTTTATCACGCATTCGTCTTCTATCATACCAACAACATGGCTGCCAGCGCGGTCGCGGGTTGTGTTTACATCTAGATTTCAAGGAGAATCTTTTTATAACATGCTCCAAAATTCATTATTAATAATTTTCCAATAAGTAAATGTTTCGTTTGACGTTATAATTGAAAATAATTATAAAAAAGATGTCAAGAGGAAGTTTTTGTTGTACGGTTAGCTCTTGTAAAAATATATGTGGTATCTTAAAAGGTGTGTTTTTTTAGATTTTCCAAAGACCCTAAAAGGTAATTTATTCATAATTCTTCATTTCTACTATGCAATATATTATATAAAGATTATCTTTTATAATAAATTGTTAATAGAGATAATATATCTGTTAAAATTCGCTAACCAAGCTTTCAAAACGCAATGTGGGAATGCAAAAGTAGAATGTAATACATTAAAATTCCCGGTTTCAATCTGTTCATCTAACAATGAATTTGCACGACGTTTCGCCAAAATCTTATTTGACATTTTCAAGTGCTCTTGCTGCTGCTGCTGCTCGATACTGTGATCTTGCTGCTGCCGCTCGAAGCTAACTGAGAAACGGAATTGCGGTCGCCGTTTTTTATAGATCGGCGTCTACGCAGATTGTAGGTGGGGGATCGGGAGTATTTGTTCGAGCATCGGTGTTTGCCGGTTGGTTGCCCGTATCAGTGGTAATTACGGTTCCGGTGCTATGCTGACTGCTGTTTTCTCGATGTTTTGGTTATTCCTTGCCTTAGCTAGTAGATCTTTCCATGTAGTGGAGATATTCAGTACATCATCCCGTTTATTTAGCTGTCCATTCTTTTGAATTTCGAGTCAGAGAAGCTTTAGAATTTTTTTAGAGATTCATGAGACCCCTTTGCATCCGCAAAAAATCACAGTTTGATGTGGGTTATGGCACGGAGGCTTCATCGGACCTTATTTCTTTAAAAATTAAAATAACTCGATGCTGCAGGAATATTTCTTCCCAGAATTTGACGAAATGGACGCAGGCGACTTTTATTTCCAACAGGATGTCGCACCGCCCCATATTTCCGGCCCAAACATGGCTTTATTGCGCGCCAAGTTCGGTGAGTCATTAATTTCACGAAATGACCCTACCGCTTGGCCGTCGAGATTGTGCGATTTAACGCCTTTGGACTATTTTCTTTGGGGCCACGTTAAATCACAAGTTTACAGCAACAAACAAGCAAGTCTTGATGCACTTGAAGCCAACATTCCCCGTGCCATAGCCGGCGTAAGGCCGAAAATGCTGGCCTGAGTCATGGAAAATGGTGTAAGCGGATTCGTGTCTGCAAACAGAGCCGCGGCGGCCGCTTGAGCGATATCTTGTTTAAATCTTAAATGGCATAAAATGTCTTGTTGAATAAAGTTTCAGAATGAATTTTGCTTAAAAACTCTTTGTTTTATTCAATTTTAAAGT
>CM032446.1:225570886-225893386 GCA_019049505.1 Pachyrhynchus sulphureomaculatus
CATGAACTATATTATTGTAAAATACAGTTGTGGATATGGTTTAAGAGATCGGTCCGCGGTAGTGGAAAAACCAAGAAAAATGTCTAAAAATGTAGAATCGTATCATTAAACGCAAATCAAATGCGGATGTCAAAGAAAACCTGTTTGCCGAAATTTGCACCGAGCTATAAGGATGAAAACCTAGCTAATGTTTAGTCCTAGTTACTGTGACAAGAAGACTACATGAAGTGTGACTTTTTGGCCGTATTGGTAATTAAAAAAACCATTAATCAGTAAAAAAAATAAGAGGGCCCGATTACAATTTGCCCAAAGAGGCTCCTAAATTGGACTATCAAAGATTGGAAAAAAGTAGCTTTCTTAGATGAATCTAAATTTTATCTTTTTTGGAAGCGATGGGTAGAACAATATGTTACAGACATCCTATCGGTACGAGAAATGAGGTTCGGAATCAAATTTCTAACTGTGAAAACACGGTGTGAGGAAGTGTGGATGTTTTTGGGGAATTTTCTCTGCAGCAATGAGTCGTCCATTGATCGAGAATCAACGCACCATATGAACTCTGAGATTTACAAAGACATTTTATAAAACAATTTTTTATTCTCATATTCTGAAGAAACATTGCCGCAGAATTGGATAATTCATTAGGATAAGGACCCCCATATATCCAAGTTGTAAAAACTAGTGGGATTTCTGACTTGCAAAAATGTGAGAGTTTTAAGCTGGCCATCTCAATCATCCGACTTGAACTTCAAAAAACACTTGATGGGAAACGCCAGAACGCAAGCTCAAAGCAAAAAAAAACAAAAAAATAAGTACATATTCCAAATAAAGCCGCATTATTCAAATTATTGAAGGAAGAATGGGGATAAAATTTTCACCTGCTTGTATTAATCGATTAACTGAGTCAATGCCACATCGTTGTGCGGCTGTTATCCGCTGCAAAGGGATGGCTACAAAATGATTAACATAAAAATATAATTAAAGTCTATATATAGAGCATATGTACTAATAATTTTTCTCGTATAGTACAAAGTGGTCGGAAACATTGGCACATATAAAGATAAGAATAATAATAATAAATATATACACAAATATAAATAATATTCTTTTACTATATTATTTTGTTTCCTAAATCTCATACTCACATCTCATAATGAATAAAAATCATTAGTCTTTTTTTTTTAATAATTAGAGTACAAAGTGTCACTGGCCGGAAAACTTTTGCACGCCACTGCAGATAGTATATACATAAATAAAACAACATCCTAAATCCTAAGAGGTGAAGACAGTCAAACACGAAAATGTATTGCTGCAAGGGTCACTAAACAAGAACGCAGAATAGAACACCTATAAAGAGAAGTAAAAGAAAGAAAAAAATTTGGTGATTAACGGTATTGTAGAAGACGAACAAGAAACTGTGGCAAGAAACAAAAAACAAAATAATGAAAGTACTGCAGGAAATAGACACCTACGAAAGCGAAATCTGATATAAAGGATTGCGTCAGAAGAATTGGTCAATATAAGGATTTGACAGGTGTAAGACCAATACTGGTAAAACTAATGACGAGCAAAATGGAGGGAGATCCTTAGCAAGGCCAAGAATTTGAAGGGATCAGAGATATGGATTGATGAAGATGTCACTAAAGAGGGCTTAGAGTGAGAGAAAATGGTTAATCCCACACCTAAAGAGAGCAAGAGAATAAGGACTGAACGCACAGTTAAGATACAATAAATTAATAATTAATTGGTAAAGTTTATAGAGCACAGGACTTGGAAATGGAGAAAGCAAATTAAACTACAAGAACCTGGATGTAGAACAGAAAAGAACAATGAAAAGAACTATAAAGAAAGAAAAACCAATAGCACGGAATGGAAGAATGGAGATGACGACCCTGGCAACGAAATGGATACCGAGCTGGAAAAATGGAGCAGACGGATATCAAGATAAAGGCAAAAACAGAGACAGAAAGGGATATATATATACTTGGCGACATGGAATGTGAGGACAATATACGAACAAGGGGCGATCTTTAATCTCATCCGATAATGGAAAAATACCAGTTAGATATTATGGCGTTTACAATGAAATAAAGCAGCAAGGAAGTAATAATAACACTAAGTAGAATAAGTACGTATTCTACACGATGGGACCGAGTAAAGAAGATTAAGAACAGGTTCTTTTGTCAGTAACGTGAGGCAATAAAGCAAGATCTGAATTGATGGGAATCCCCGCACTGGGAAAAGCTAACAGAGACCAAAAGAAGTGGAGACAAGTATACAACCAAGCATAAGTCTCTAAGGCCCCTCGAGCTATATAATAAATAAATATAAATAAATAAATTTTATTTTTTTTTTTTTTATCTAATTTATACAACAGAAGTTAAGTACAATATAACAATTTAAGATTTGAGGATATTTTTGTACTCACTCTTTAGATATAGTAGCATTTGCAAAACTTTCTTTTTTATATATATTAAAACCGGCAGTCTTAACGTCATCCAAATTAACATAAAGTGCTCCATTTTCGGCCATCAAGACTTCGACAGGTCGTCCGTGGACGTCGACGTAATCGCCGGCAAAAATACACTCCTCACTTCCATATCGCCGATGTACCGTTACTACTTGTTGTTTCGAAAGTGTAATCTGTAGAGGTGCGGGAATGTTGACACAATAGACCTACAAGAAAAAAAAAATACGGTAAAACAGTGGAAAAATCTAAAACAAGCTGGTACAATACTTATACCTATATTAAAAAGTATGTACAGTAGAATCTCGATTATCCGAAATAATATGGAATAATGAAAGTACTGCAGGTTAGTGATTTTCCGATAATCGAAATTTCGGTTAATCCAATTTTTTTTTTATAAAATAGAAGTTTAAGGATGAATACAACATTGCAGATTGACTTAAAAGCATTTATACGCTATGCTATTACGTACATAGGTAATTTATTAAAACAAAGAATAGAACAATTATTTTATTTATTTTATGTATATGTACGAAAATGGAAAATAGAAACAGTTCATTCCTAACTTTAATGTCTTAAAAATGAGGTAATTTTTAACTCGACTCGTTTTTTGCGTTAATTCTGTTTTTGGCTGCAATGTCTCTCCAACGTGGTAATAAGCAAAACGTCCGAGCCAGGTTGCATTTTCTTCGTTGTTCTACCATAAGTTAACGCTTTTTCTAGGGCCCTCTAGTCCTTCTGAATGTGACATTTTTACTGGAATATTGTCAGTGGTTCTACTTCGTTATCACCATCGTCATCACTGTCTATTTTATTAGGCATTTTTTGCATACACTTTTAGTTAATTCCTTGGTCAGAGGGGATTTTTCCATTTCACTTCCACACTATCACTGTTTAACCATTCCCAAACATCGGTTTTCCGTAACACTTTCACATCCTGATATTCTTGTAATAATTTCATGTAACTTTCATTATCTTCTGTGGAATCAATTTTGACCAAGGTTTTCCAGAATACTACTCTTTACTTGATTCCAGGCTTGAAGCTATCCAATATATAACATTTTTCAAATTTTCTTTTTTAGACAATCAGTAAGATTTTTTGCCACCTTCATCTACTTCTTCTAAATATGCTCCAATAACAAACGTATATAATTACGTTTTAAATTTTACCAGTACACCCTGATCCATAGGCTGAATGAGAGAATTACAGCAGGAGGCAAAAAACATTGCTTTTTATTTCCCCACTTTCAAGTTGCTCCGCACTTGGGTGAGTGGGGCGTTATCTAGTAGAGCAAAAAACATTATCTAGGATTATCCATGTTCTTGTAAAAGAAGTTCCACTTTGGGAACAAAAATCTCCAAAAAACCAGTCTTTAAATAGAGTCGCGTTTATCCAGAAACTGTTTTTTTAATATTTATAACAAAACAGAAAAAGCAATCGCGACGAATATTCTTAAAGGTTCGTGGATTTGCTGACTTAATCCCATAACATAAATAAAGGGAGTTGTGTGTCTTCCAGAAGAATTACTGCATGCAAGCACAGTAATACGTTCTTTGCTACGTTTGTAACCAGGTGCTCCAGCTTCCGTTTTTGAAGCTAAGGTATTTGACGGCAACATTTTTAGTTCAAAACCTGTTTTCATCACAATTATAGATTTGATCTGTTTGTAAACCATGTTCTTTCATAAGCTGCTCAAAATTCTCTGCAAATTTTTTTGCAGCAGATACATCAGCCGACAATCTTTCTCTACAAACTTTCAGTTGACATACACCATGTCTTTTTTTTCTACCTGCCTAGCCATCCATCACTTGCAGAAAAATTTACAGGGCGCATCAATAACCGCAACTCTTCGCTTAAACTCACTGCCTTATGTTTTAAAATTGTTCCTGAATGGTTGGTATTCCACGTTTCTCGATTCTGTGTATAACCATAAAAATAAAGAAAAAATCAAAAAAAGAAATCACTTTTTGGTATTCACAGCTTTTCATACTTTTTCGTGCCTGCGTGGGCGGTGACAAAACCTACTAACACCATTTTTTTCAAGTTTTTTTTTTTTCGCGATTTTTTTCTCTACTCTGAAAACAGTACTCACGGCTAGTGTGGTGTTACACCTAAATCCTTCGCTATATTTTTATGAAGTTCACCATTATCTAAACGTTGAATTGCTTCAAGTTTTTCTTTTAAGGTAATAACAACACGTTATACGCTTATTATTATGACGCCCATTTTGTAAAATATCTATTAAAACGAAACTATTTCCTCTGCTATAATAGACGTAATGAGTAACTTATGACACTCGTCGACTAACCAAAACATAGACAGCGGTGAAATTATAGACGTCGGGGAGTCCCCGACGCGTTAAGGAAACCACTCGTCTGTTTCGAATAATGGGGATTATTTCGTTTTAATGGGAATACAATTTGCTTTTTAACAGTTTGTTTCGGATAAGCCGGATTTCAGATAATCGCGATTCGGATAATCGGGATTGTACTGTATATAGACTGAAATGTCAAGGCGAATGGAGGAATGGGGACAGGGACACTCAGTCTAAAAATTCCTCCATGAACGCCCATTCGTCTTAAAACAAGATAAAATCACGAAAACAAGACAAGTGATTAAGTCTTTTTCTGTCCATATACCTGAGAGGAAGGTCATGGCAAAACCTCCGAATACCGACATTTGGTATACTGATGGTTAGCGAGGTAATGACCGCTTTGAGGCGGGAATCTTTTGCCATAAATTAAACCACAGGGAAAGTATACCCATGGGCAATATGGCTATGGTTTTTCAAGCTGAGGTGTTAGCCATTCTCAGATGTGTAAAAATACAAATCTCGAAAGGGAAAATTCAACTCTCTTGGAGTACAGGAGCGGGCTGTCGGTCAAGCCAGTCCAAACTCCTTATGAAACAAACTATGACAGGCGGGGCAACGGAAACTCTTGTCGATGGCAAAACAAGGGAGCATAGGACTCCTTACGAGACATGTGGCACTACAGACCCATCTATATAACCTCAAACTGGCTGAGCGGAAAACATGTCGGCTATGCGAGGGAGAAAGCGAGGACAGTATATACATTCTGTGCACTAATGGTCAAGAGATATAGATACTGAGTCAACTGTGATCCCAAAGATCTACAAGAGGTCAGGGTGAGTAGCCTTGGCAGAAAATGACGGACTAGGGCTGCGACCCTGACTTGACTCAGTGGGGAGTCACAGAAGAATTTTTAGATCTAGGTGACACCAGGGACTCAATGTACGATCCACTCACTTTATTACTATTAAAAAGGATGTCTTAAATACACTCAACGACTCTTAAGGTATAGATAAACACAGAAAAGTTTAGACAAATTTTGCATCGTGCGATGAACTGGTTCTAACTACTTTAAAACCAAAGAGGCGATACTCATGACTTGGTCAATTTTATCTGCGCCCTTCCAGATGTTTGGGGGAGTTTGCATTGAGGGAAAACTATTGATGGATTTTATAAATGATCATAGAGAGATAGATAGATTTCTTTTTTCAATTCTCGTTTTCCACGTGTTGGGCAAGTTTTACTGCATCGTATTTCTAATTCAAGTGTTTCCCGCTTGGTTGTTGCATTTACTGTTGCCTATTTGGAGTTGACAAGGGTGTGGTTGCACAGGCGCAGGTTTGAAAATTGACAGCTGAGACAGTGTCGGTATGCGAATATGCGAGGTGATGGTTCAGTTGAGGCATTGTTAGCTAGAGGAATTTAGGGTGTGTTCGATGTATTGATTGCCATGTTGATAACTATTGAAGTATTTTAATATATTTAAAAAAAAAAGTTAGGTATAGATCAGGATTTGAACCTTCGTATCTTCGGTTTTCAGTACTGCAAATCTGGCATCTATGCCACTGATCTACAGGGGCTTCTTATGAGAAAGTGTTAGAAGGATTCTATTTGCGCCCTTCCAGATATTTGGGGAGTTTGCATCGCGGAAAAACTATCGATAGATTTTATAAATGATCATAGAGAGACAGATAGATTTCTTTTTCAATTCTCGCTTTCCACGTGTTGGACAAATTTACTGTATCGCTTTTCTGATTCAAGTGTCCCGCTTTCTCGATTTCAATGGCCTCTTGGATTGTTCTTCTCTGATATTTTCCATCTCGGACTATTGAAAAATTAGAGTGTTTACAGGAAAGCAAACGTTGGACAAACTATGAACGAGGAGGAGGTTATTGTGCAGGTAGGAAGAGCATACATTGGCTATCAAAAATAAATAAACTACATCTGCCCTGCACTTGCCCAACACGTGGAAAACGATAATTCAAATACCCTATTAATAGACGGACAGAAAACAAATGACGGAAAACGGAAGCTGATCTATTGTCGCCATTATAACCTCATGTCCAAATATAAAACATCCCGGCAGGTACGTTCTCACTAAGCCATTTATCTGCCACGAATTAGTGAAAAAAGTTCCAGAATTATTATTATTTAAGCTGTGTTATGCTCTAGCACATAATATTACAGAACAATCAACAATCTAAAGTGTATTTGTTTGGAATTGATAGCAGAATTCTCTCATTGTAGAGAGAGATTTCTTATGCATTTACTAGATTTTGCTACGTCTTGAATTATTTTTAAGGGTTCACCCTATTTTAAGCAGAAAACCTCTGCTATATACGATAGAGTCATAAAATGTAAATGAGGGTTCATCGGTAGCATAGCTGCCCGAGCGTACCCTTTAGTGTTTAATAAATAAAATTCTATCTTAAAAATAAAGTTATACAAATATAAAATTTATTACCAAAAATTTCTTAATCTATAGATCTATGTATATACACAAACTCACGATATATAAGTACTTTAATTATAATCAAAAACAATCATCATCTTCAAAATCTGAAGACTCGACTTCTCTTAAATTGATAAATAGGAATGATGACAGTGACAATGAATCACCAAACTTATGATTTTAAATAATAAAATAGATTAAAAAGTTTCTAAAAAAAATCGTTCTTAATTTTATATTAAAAGTGAGATTAATATTACTTTTGTCAAAATAAAAATGCAAAATACACAATCAGAGCGAATGACGTCACACCTAAGTAAATGTTATTTCAGTCGAACTTCTCTCGTGTTAACGATAATCGCTACACCGTTTATCAATTAATTAGTGGTTTTAAACTATTGAGTTGCTTAGTTTTGTGTTACAAAACTAGAACCAAGAAACGTTAGCGATGGAAGACGGATTTATCAAGGCAAATACCTCTAATTTACCTAAAATTGATTTGTTGATGCCTGGAGAGTCCCTTGCGTCAAACAAAGACTTCTGCTCAGCAGAATTTAGAAATATCAAAACTTCTATGTCAGTATAGAAGTAATCTGTATAAAAACTACAATTTAAAACTCAAAAACCCATAAAAACTGCACTTTATTTCTACGTCATGGTTTTATTAGTTTGATATATGTTGAATGTAATTCTCCGTATCATTTGCAACTGGAACAAGAATAAAGTATCCATTAAATAAACAATAGTGGATGATAGATAACATTAAAAAAATAAAACCTAACCTCAATAATGATGTGACTATCTAAAGGTTAGATAATTAACAATTTCTCAAACAAGATTATTACGACACACCTCATTTATAGTAATAAAATATAAATTAAAAACTTAAATCAAAATGGTCTTCACAGAAATAAATTGAAGAATTTGGAGAAATAACTGCTGGGTCTCGCCGTGCAACAGTTAGCTACTCATTTCTTATTGTTGTCTTGTTTGGAACGTAAACAAATAACTTGTTAGGATTTTTTATCGATGTATTTTTACACTGAGGGACCGCACACCACTTATACACTTTAGAATTCATTTTCAACACACAAAATAACAAAATTATTGTATAGACACTGTATACCTTCACTGTTGTTTGACATGAAGTTTACAAAGGCTGTCACGAGCAGACGCCATGACACCTGCGAGCGACTTGGCGTGAAATTCAAAATTAGTTTAAAAAAGGCCAATTTTATGCTAGGAAACCTGTAATTTCTCCAGAAATATATATTTTTTGGAAATAGTAGTTCCGTAAGAACATCGTGGAATAGTTTTTCAAAATTAGTCATCATGCCTATTGAGGGTCCTATTTCCACAGTTTCTTCAATGTATCCGTCAAGTTTCCACATTTCATTTTCTTCTTCTATAATATGTCGAATGGCATTTTTCCAATTATCCTCTTTGATCCTCTCTATTCCGGCGAGTAATAATTGCCTTACATCTTGACGTTTGAACGTGGTGTTTTCCCTTGCAACGAAACCTTTCATTTGTGCCCAAATTAGCTCTATGGGATTCAATTCGCATTGATATGGAGGTAATTTAAGCACTGTGATATTCCGTTCCTTTGCCATCTCATCGACTGGGTATTTCTTGAACTGTGCTTTATTTGGTTTTCGCAAATTTTGACAAGTTCCACTTTTAACATACCATCTTTATGTTTGAGATTTTTGTCTCTTATCCATTGAAGAATATCCGATTTTTTTACATGAATTTTATCGGAAGTCGTTCTAATAATCGAGAATGGTATGGGGCATTGTCTAATACTATAACTGATTCTGCTGGTATACATTCAATAATTTGTTGGAAGTACTCCTCAAAAATATTGACCGCCATGTTTTCATGGTAATCTTAATTGACTTTGATTCGAATTCCAACAAGCCATCGTCGAGAAATCCGTTTTCACTACCAACATGTGTTATAATTAGCCTAGCTTGTTTGGCACTTCTAATGTTTTTGTCAATCTCAAATTTTTTCACTGTGTGTCCCTCATTAACCCAAGTCTCATCTAAATAAAAAATATTTCTTTCTTTTGCTCGAAATTTATGTTTTATCGATAAGAACAGATTTTTTATTGTGTTTTTTCAACGAAAATTTTAGGTTATGAAGGATTTTCCATAATTTCCATTTTTTAAATCTCGTAAGTCCTGGTCTTCTCTGATTTTTTGTAAAACTTTTTATGTAAAGTAGATATTTCTTTCAGTAGTAAAAAAATTGTGTACTACCTCTAAGGGCTCCTTTCCTTTTTTTTAGAAATCTCTAAATAGTTGCTAATCCAACTCCCGTCATGTTGGCACAGGTTTCCACAATTTCACAGACTTGGCTTGTTGGCTGTTGATGCACTAAAGCACTGTGGACGTTAAGTATCATTGCTTTTTCTCACAGGGAAATGCAGATTTATAGACCAGGGCAAAACTGAAAGTTAAAGCCATCGCTGTTCTGATTTGAACTAAGCATATTATAGGTTTTTGCTTTTTTTTTATACTTTACACAGAATATTTTTATTGCATACTTAGGTACTTAGGCACCTACATACCGATAAGTACTTTGATTAAATATATTCTAATAACTGCTAAAATCTCAAATAATTTTACTGTACCCATTATCATTAAGCTTTATAACAATGTAGATTTCTAGTTCTTAGAATTGTTAATTGTACTCGTTTTAGGCCTTTATCATACAAATAAGATTTTTAGTTTTCATCATTTACTCATTAAAATAAACTTTGAAACGCGTTGATTTATATAGCAATGTAAAGTTTCGAAGGCATGTAATAAAATATTTTTCAGAAAAAGGTCGCATTGTTGTATAGAGTTAGAAAATAAAGGTTATTAAAAGTAAAAATGCAAATAATTGGTAGAGAAATCTCGGATGCTTGTGGTTTATGACATTTTAATGTTTACAACCCATATTGTGTGCTATCAACTCCAAACAAACGGACTTTAGTTAATTTAAAGAAATAATTATTAATTTACTGGAATCTTATTTAACGAACAAGTTTTTAATAAAACTCAGCGTCATCTGCCGTACTGCTGTGGTGCGTTCCATGTAGTGATTGTTAGCAAATGTTTTCTTAAAATGTACTGTGGCTATTTGCTTTTTTATCTACATATAAAAATTTATAAACCATTGTCATACTTAAAAAATATTATTAAATATCTGAACTTACTTAACAGGCGACTGATTATCCAAATTTCTTTGCTTATAGTCGTCTTTGTAAAATTTGATTTGCCAACCGTTAGAACCATGCAATTGATTACATGCTAGTTTTAAGTTTCTGAAACATAAAAAAATAATACACATCTTACGCCTTTACTGCATATTCGTACGCAAAAACACCTTAAACGCAGCTGTACGGCTATCAAACTTTTGACATTTTGACAGAAATATGGATTTTATTGGCAACTTTCAAGCTAAGCCTAAAATTTAGTAAAACTGAGTTTAAGCAGCTTTGATTCAACCGGACCTAAATTTTTAAAACAGTCTTGTCAGTTCTGTAGTCCTTAGATTTCAGTTCCCTTATAAAAAACCCCAAACCAATACTACAATCTATCTACGTAACAATGGTCATAAACTGTGAACTGATGTCTTTTATATGCAGAAAAAAAATCTTAAAAAGAAAAAAAAAACTCTTTTTATACTAAAAGAATACGTTGTCTTAAAACAACAAAAACTATATTCTCATAATACGACAGAATCCATACCACTTACCGTTAAATCTAAAAAATAAACCAGAGTCTATAATTACTTAATTTGATTAAAGTGATTTCTAAAGGATAGAGTGAAATCACCAAAAATAAGTAGTTGTCCAGGAGACTTAGCATTTTGCTGCCGATTTTGAGATAATAAGCTATAAATTGGTGTATACCTTCGTTTTGGCATTGTTTATGTGTAGTCAAAAGTCACCGATGATAGCTTGTTCGGTTCATCAAAAAAACGAAGGTCAAAGGTCACAAAAATTGGTTTTTCAAACAATATCTCGTTTTTTATGCTCTAAATCACTTTGGGACCTATTATAAAAGTTGTAGAGCATAAAATTCTCTACAAGATTGGTCTAAGGTATTTTTTTCTAAGTCTAACCGTCTTTGAAATAGAGCGCGGAGAGTAGGAAGTATTTGGTCGTATGCATGATAACGCTACGTTAGCTGCATAATGCAATACGTTGTGCAGTTTATACGTTAATAATTTCTAAAAATGTTTAAATAATCAACGAATTTCAATTATTTACTTGAAAATAAATGATATTTGTTTATAATATTTAGAAATAACATGTGTTTGATTAAATTTAGTAAATATTAGCTTAATTGCATTCTCATTATATTTTTATTTTCTCTGCTATGAAGTTGTAGAGATTTTCAAAATCGTTCTCCGAATTATTTATAATAAACGGATGGAATCATACTACTTTATGGCAGGATCTATGTAGTCAATTACGGACCGTATAATTTCAAAAATGTTGGGTCCCTCATAGATACAATGCAGGTACATTTGCACTAATCAGTTTTAAATTTCGGTGATTTGTGCGATGTCGTAAATTTACAGTTTCGAGCGGATGATAATTCTAATTTATGGAGCTTATGCATATTATAATTTGAGAAATTTTAATATATACATAGAAAGTATTCGGATTAGTTAGTCTAGGGACTGCTCTGTAAAACCAATCAGCGGTGTGCACCACCAAGCAGCCATCCCCCTCTATTGAGTGGTTGCAAGAGAGCGAAAATACGAGAATATAAGTTCAAGAATTTTACCTTCTTAAGGCATTAGTGCGTGAAGCTTCGAAAAGCTAGAGTTTCTTCAAATTCACGTATATTCTCATATATTCTCTCTATACATCTTTACGATCAATGTGTGCGCGTATGTGTGTCGTCGACTACCTGTGTAATAGTTCACGTGTTATAGACGTAGAGGGCCACGCTTGACAGAGGGGGGCCTCTACCAACGGTCTTTTATGTTTTCATATAGTGAGTTGGGACAGATGTTACATAAGACTTGTACCGTTCTCAAGGCTTCTCCTTTTATTTAGTTTCACTAGACTTCTCTTCAGTGTAAAACTGAATTTTGGCAAATACAGACATACGATTTCGGGTAAAATGGCTGAATTGTGTTTTATATGTGAAAAGTTACTATCAGATGACAAAACTGTGAATGTTTCGCGTGGCTTACAAGTTTTAAAAAATGCAAGTATTCAAAGAAATGACGGTAAAATTGACTATTTGAACACTTTAAGTTCTGTAAAAGTGCATATTAACTGCAGGAAACAGTACACCAGTGAACATAGTATAACTGCATATAAGCGACGCCTGGAAGATGATGAACCTTCGACATCAAGTTCACCTCGTAGACTAAGAACTGAGCCTTTTGACTTCGCAAAATTGTGCTTGATTTGTGGCCAAACAGCTGATGAAGGAGAAGAAAAACGTAAACATCAAAAGTATAAGCGCGTCATTAGTAAGGTACAAACTATAAATATGAAAGACAATATAATTAAAAGAGCAGTTGAACGAGGTGATTCTTTTGGAGAATTAGTGAAAAGTCGCGTAATTAGTGAATTTGACTTGATTGCTGCCGGAGCAAAATATCACACTATTTGCATGACTAAATTCTTTCATTCAAAGCCGTCTAAACATGAAGAGCCGAGCCGAAAAGATGAAATCGAAGTAGCAATGCAAGAAATTTTTTCTTTTATTGAAAATAACGAAGATTCACAATTTACATTGAAAGAGCTTCCAGATGTCCCTACGCAGTATTTGCCCGATGATGCTACTATTATTTCCAATTTAAGACAGAAATATTTAAGTAATATAGTAATCACGGTGAAGAATAGATCATTCACTATTTTCGCGACACGCAAGCTGATCTATTATCACAAAAGTGGTATGAAAATAAAAAAAAAACTCCGGAAGAAGAACATTTTTAGTAAATTATTAACGTATAAACTGCACAACGTATTGCATTATGCAGCTAACGTAGCGTTATCATGCATACGACCAAATACTTCCTACTCTCCGCGCTCTATTTCAAAAACGGTTAGACTTAGAAAAAAAATACCTTAGACCAATCATGTAGAGAATTTTATGCTCTACAACTTTTATAATAGGTCCCAAAGTGATTTAGAGCATAAAAAACGAGATATTGTTGAAAAACCAACTTTTGTGACCTTTGACCATCGTTTTTTTTGATGAACCGAACAAGCTATCATCGGTGACTTTTGACTACACATAAACAATGCCAAAACGAAGTATACACCAATTTATAGCTTATTATCTCAAAATCGGCAGATAGGCTCTTTTTTCAGCTATATTGCCTGGACTATAGTGCAATCCGAAGATTCCCGGACTAACACTAGCAAGACACGAAAAAGTCTAAACACGCGCTGGGAAGCGTCGGTAAGTACACTACCGTCAGAAAGTATTTGCCCACCTAGTTATTTCAGTCCTAAGACAACAAAAGCCCAGATAATATATATTTTTTAAATTTTAATAAATTATTATTATTTTAACATTATTTACAGTCTAGAAAATAAGAAAAATATTCATGATTTTCCAGGATTTTTCTCATTTATGTGACCTCCTTTGTTTTTAATTACCGCTTTACAGAGTTTCGGCATTCTGTCAAGTAGTTTTTCTTCAGAGCTTCTTCGATTATTTCAACCCATTCTGCTTGTAAAAGTTCCCACAAGTGATTTTCTGATGTTGGATTGAGTTTTCGAACACACCTGTCCAAATGGTCCCACAGCAATTCGATGGGGTTCAAGTCGGGTGATTGTGGAGGCCAAGTTACCACTTCCAGGACGTCATCGGATTTACATTGGTCCAAAAGTTCTCTAATTTGTTTAGCAGAATGTTTAGGGTCGTTGTCACGCTGAAAAATAAATTTCCCCTGAAAAGTATCTCTTCCAGAAGGAAGCATTTTGAGTTAGCAAAATTTCTTGATACTGTTCTTTTCGCATGATTCCTTCTATCCTAAAGATTTTTCCAACTTTACCGTTGCCAAAACAACCCCAAATTATTACTGAACCTCTACCATGTTTTACTGTAGGCTTCCAACATCCTTTCTCCAGATGACTGCCGCACGTAAACTCGTCAATTTGAACCGAAAATTTCGAATTTAAATTCGTCGCTCCAAAGGACGGAATTCCATTGTTCTGATGTCCAATTTTCAGGTTCTCGGGTCCATTCTAATCGTTTGTATGTATTCACTTGCCTAAGAAGTCGTTTCCTCTCTGCAACTCTCCCGTGTAGTCCGCCTTCTGCTAACCTGTTCTTCACGGCTGTCGCGCTGATGGGGATGGGCTGCTCCAGGTTTACTTGAGCCGTAATTTCTGGTGCGGTTAGGAGGCGATTACGTCTGCTGGACATTGTTATAGCTGTCTTCAGCGGGAGTCGTTTTTCGAGGCCTTCCTGAACGTTTTTGGTTGAAATTCTATGTCCCGCAGAAAATTTTTTTTATGATGTAGTCCACCGTTTTCCTTGGCATCCGCATATCACTCGTGATTTGTCGACTCGAGTAACTATTTTAATGTCTCCCAATTATCAGAGTCCATTTTTCAACAGAAACTTCTTTCGTTTTTAGCATTTTCACAAAACAATTGAGCCTGTATCAATGACAAAGTATTGTCTGCGAATGGTTAATTTCTAAAGGGGCAATGTTATTTATAGCGTAGTTTTTATCATAAAATGTCACTAGGAATTTCCATTATCCCTAGTAACTTGAAATCAGTTCTTACTTCAAATGGAATTCTCAGAAATCGCCTCAAAACGATTATCGTGCAAAACTTGGAAATTTGTTCTAATTGGATTTTACTTTGTGATTTTAACAAAAAGGCATATCTAAATAATTTTATGATGAACACTTGTTAAGAACAATTAAATTTACCTCATATAATAAAAGGGTTTAATTAGGTATTAAATTTTGGCAGTTACATTGAAATTTCTAGATGGGAAAATACTTTCTAACGGTAGTGTACGTACATAACAATGCTGAGAGATGTTTTAACTTGTTAGCTAGTTCAGTTTGTTCTGTATGCACGTTTGAGTAAAAGTCTAATCGTGTCTCTGTGATTTTTACAATGGAAACGAAAAAGAGCAGCGAGTGTATGTGAAATTTCATTGTAAAATCCGGAAAATACCTACTAAAACGTATAAAATGATACGGAAAACGTTTCAGGACAAAGCCCTGAGCTGTACCCAAATTTGTAAGAGAAGTTCGCGATTTCGGGCCGGCCGAACTTTGGTGGAAAACGACGACAACCTTCGACTGCAACCACGCCTGAAATTATCGCCAAAGTTCAACAAATCATCCATGAAGATCATCGTAAGATAATTATAAGCATCTCTGACGAACTTTCTATTGATTAGAAAACCGCCGAGCAACGAGCAGAGTTTCCTCCTGCATCACGACCACGCACCGGTCAACAGTGTGTTCTATATGCAATAGTTTTTAGCAAAGAATTCAATGATTGTCATCTTCCACCTTCCTATTCGCCCGATTTGGCACCCTGTGACTTCGGGCTGTTCCTACATATGAAGATGACGTAAAGAGTAGCCGCTTCGAGACGGTAGAAGGGATACAGGCGGCTCTGGAGACAGTAATAGCATGAACCCTCCAAAAAATGTTTAAAATCAACGGAAAAAACGGTGATATCCACGCATTCAGGTGCAGGCGGACTATGAAAGTCACGAAGCCTAAAGTAACTACTTCAGATTTTCTAGCGTTAGTCCGGGAACTTTTAAATCGCATAACGTACTTACATTGCGAGCATCGCTAAGCTCGAATTGAACTGTTACTTGTTTTCTAGCTCAAACACTAATTTTCTTTTCTTTGACTTAAAAGTAATGTACACAGATTTTTCCAAGTTTCCATTTCTAGGTTAGTCTAGATATTTTTAAACCAAATAACAAAATATTCAGAGCCCAAAAACATTAATTTAAAAAGGTATTCTGATTTGTTAAGTTTATATTATTCTTGATAATTTTTAGGATTGTCTCGTTTACATTACTACTCAGTATATATCACCACTACACCAAACACTTTATTTTTGCACTCGACGCGCGTTTCGCTAACCATGTTAGCTTCATCAAGAGCGATGATTGATTGACTGAAATCCTGATGCAGCTAACATGGTTAGCGAAACGCGCGTCGAGTGCAAAAATAAAGTGTTTGGTGTAGTGGTGATATATACTAAGTAGTATCATTGTGCCAAAGATTCCACATTCCCAACTTAGTCGTTTACATTAGTAAAATATATCTATTTTCAATTAAAATTTGTAAGTAAATTGAAGTTTAATACTTACTCAAGATTGTCCAAATAGACTTTCGCATAGGACGAATCCACAGCTAGATATATTTTTGAGACGTTACCAAATCTCGAAAATTCTTCCTTTAAAACAGCCTAAAAAATGATTTGATAAGTTACACTGTGAATTAAAAATTTTTTTTGCTTGAAATAAAGGAATAAATAACTCTACCCTAGTACATTGTGGTTACCTTATAGAAATTTGTGGCATATTTCAGTTGTGTTGGACCTTCAAAATATATTTATTTATTTATATATTTATATTTATATATATATATATATATTATATATATATATATATATATATATATATATATATATATATATATATATATATATATATATACATAGGTGTATGCATAAGTTTTTGCCGGTTTTTGTGCCAAAGAAAACACGTAATTTTCAAGGGAAATTCATTTTTTTTATTTATTCAAAATATTGGCCATTGGCTTCTACACACTTCGCCCTATCTTTCAGGTAAATTATGAATACCGTGCCAGAAAAACTGCTTGTCTTTTGCGGCAACCCATTCGTCGAACCATTTTCCAATTTCCTCGAAATTGCTGAAGTGCTGCTCTGCAAGCGCGTGCCCCATTGATGCGAAGAGGTGATAATCACTGGTTTTGCTGTGTGAGACGGCGCATTGTCGTGTAACAAAATCATTTTGCCATGTCTTCTGGCCCATTCCGGTCGTCTTTCAATCAATGCGTGATTTAAATTAAATATTTAATGCTTTTGCCAATTGCTGTTGTGTTTTTGTTGGGTCATCATCCAGTAACGCTTGTAATTTCTCGTCTTCGTACTTTTGTGGTCTACCAGAGCGCGCACTGTCTTTCACACTGAAATCACCACGTTTAAATTGTCGAAACCATGTCTCACATGTTCTAATCGATAGAGCGTGTTCATCATATGTTTCTACCAGAAAACGATGACTTTCCGCAGCATTTTCCTTTTGATTAAATAAGAAAAGCAATAAGTGCCGCAAATGTTCTTTTTCAGGCACAAAAGTCGACATGATCACTGAACGATACAATACAGACGCTAATGTTTGGCGGACTCAACTTGTGTATGTTGGTTAGGTTAATGTCAGACGTACAAACTGACGTATCTATCAAATTCATACACTGCGGACTGTTCGCTGGTGCCATCTCTTAGTGAAACCGGCAAAAACTTATATATTTATATATATTATATATATATATATATATATATATATATATATATATATATATATAATATATATATTTTATATATATATATATATATATATATATTTATATATATATTTATATATATATTTATATATATATTTATATATATATTTATATATATATTTATATATATATATATATATATATATATTTATATATATATATATATATATATATATATTTATATATATATATATATATATATATATATATATATATATATATATATATATATATATATATATATAAAGCAAAGCTCAACAGGAGACCTTCTAACTTAAGTAACACATGTTTGGGCGTTTTCACATTTACCGACACAACATCGACACAGCAAAGACAACGATGCTGGTGGACTAGAAGAGACTAAAAGAGAAAATTGGGTGTGACAGACATAGGGCGTACACCGAAGTGATCTCATAAAGATGCCGTACGGAACACCAAAAAGTTTTCCATTGCGATTAATTTTGTACATTTTCAATGGTATTATGAGAATTTTTCCTACTTTTTGTTTGAAATAAGAAAATAATTTTAAACATAATTACTCAGAAAAGATCAGGTTGTTGCAAGTATTCAGGGTTTTTGCCGTTCCTCTCCTTACTTTTTTAAATACTATTATATCTCATCATAATGTCCTTATCATTAAAAATCGATATTTTCAATTTAAAACTGAATAGTTTCAATGCTTGTATTAAGTTATTTTTTAGTGTGAGAATATCAAATTTAGTATTTATTTTAGAACTTCGTGCTTGCCAGAGGAAATACTAGGTAAATCGGTTTTACTGTTTTTTTTACCTTATATATAACAATACTTTCAATCTTCATCTAAAATTAAGAACATATATCAAATATTTTATAGTTCTCCTTGGGCCCATTTTTCTCAAAATCGTATGTCTTTAACACCATAAGAACCATACTCCCCACGAATTGATGGAAATCATATTTCGATATTTTCCCATTCAGGAGATATTCTAAAAAAATCTATAAACCTGTTACTTCCCTCTACCAATCCAAGCATTCCAATATGTTACTTTAAAGAAAGTGCAGAAGAAAAGCTTTATGAATTTTTATAACTGAGAACGTTTCCCTCTACATATGGTTTCTGCTGAAGTTAGCAATCATAAAATACAATTTTCAGATTCCTTGATTTTAAAAATCTTAAAAATAACACGTCATGATTTAGACTAAAAACCGACGCGTGTATGCTCTCTAGAAATACTCTAAAGACTATACTGATAAAAAATCAGGAAAGAATTTCATAATAAAATTGATACCATACAAAATTTATCGACACCCACCCATTTCACTTTCTTCTTCTGAAGTCATATTGCTCGAAAACTACAGGTTTTATCTCTACTGCAAATATTATATGAAATAAAATTTACTGACAAACAGATAGATACACCTACTAACAATTAAAAAAAAAAAAACATAAAAATAGATACAACCATTAATAATAAAAAACTGCGTATCACACACTAAACATACCCACATACAGAAATTAACCTAAACTGAGGCAGAAACACACTCCTGACTGGATTATAAACTCCCTTAGTCTTGCCTTAAAAACATTTACAGTTTCCACACTCCTAATATTTACCGGCAAAGCATTATAGGCGTTAAATCCCTTGCAGAAAAGGGAAATCATTGCGGATGAATGTTTCGTTTTTACAATATGAAAACATTAACGCTTCTTGTAAAGTAAGAGTTTGTTTCCCTTCGTAATTCAACAAATTCATTAAAATAATTTGGAAATATTCCCCTACTCAACTTAAAAATAAATATCATTGCAAGATAGTATAATCTTTGTTCAACAGAAAACGACCCCCCCAGAGTACTAAGCATTAAGTTTATTGGAGTGTATCGGTTGCACCTCAAAATCGTTCTCATACCTCTGTTAAATAAAACTTGTAGTGATTGTATCGATCCACTATCAAGGAGAAAAAATAAGGTTGCACAATAATCAAAGTGTGGTTGAATAATTAATATGTTAGTCTTAAATACCGTTATTCTAGTAAACAAAGACAAACTCTTTGCCATCCTAGAAAAGAAGAACAGCTTCCTTCTAATTTTTTTCTGGACATATTCACAATGCCTTTTCATAGATAATGTATTGTCCACTATAAAACCAAGCTATTTTATTTGATTGACCCGTTCTATATAGTCATTATCTATACGTAATTTATACACTGACCCACCAATATTATTAACTTTGTAATGGGTTCCTATTATCATTGCTTTAGTTTTGCTGGCATTTAATTTAAGCTTATTAACGGAAAAAAACTGTTCAATTCCTCCAAGCAACCGATTCATCTCCAAAACCAGATCTCCCAAGTTGTTTCCACTACATGAAATTAAGGTGTCCCAGTAAACAAATTGATGAACTCCAAAACCTCAATATAATTAATATAATTTAAGTATATTAGAAACAGTGCCCCCAATACGCTACCTTGCGGAACACCATACCCGTTCTCAATAGTGTAGAGAAGCTTCTGCCAACTTTACCATATTGCATTCTATTTGATGGTTAATTTTTGGACCAGCTTAAGGCCTTATTTTTAATATCATAATATTCCAATTTTTTAAGTAGTATCCCTTTATAAATTGTTTCAAGTGCTCTTTTAGTGTTCCGTACGGAACATGGCTTCGGTGTCTGTCCGTTTGTCTGTCTGTCACACCCGATTTTCTCCGAAACTATTTGTCGAATAATGTTGAAATTTGGTAATAATATAGGAATTGATGGCCTCATCAGAACCATGTAGTTTTAAAAGTTAAATTTTGACTTAAGGGGTTAGTTTTGGGGGGTGAAATCGGAAGTGGAAAAAAATTTTTTTTACTAGGTCATCGAGAGTGGTGTCAAATGAAAGCACGAGTAATATATATATATAATATATATATATATATATATATATATATATATATATATATATATATATATATATATATATATATATATATATAATACTTGCGCGCACTTTTCTTTGTATTATTTTTAAAAAATCGCGAAAAATCGCTGTCCACCCGCCTTATCTCGAAAAGTACTTATCAAAAAATTTTGAAAAAAATTCTGGAATATTCTCCACGGGGTGAAGATTGAACGAAAATTATCACGAGTGCATTACCTTTAATAATTTATCTGGTATATATATATATATATATATATATAATTCAAGGTCATCAGTTTTTAGTAAAGATTGGAAACAAGGTACAATCAACGTACGGAACACTAATTGCGCAAGTTCAACTTGCACTTGACCGGTTATTTAAATCTAAAAAGACTGCTATCATATATTGATTCTTATCAATTAGATCTTTCCACTTAGAAACTGTAAGTTGAATTGCAGTCTCACATGAATGCCCTTTATGAAATCCAGACTGATTGCCCAGGAAAACCTTATTCAAATTAAAATATTCAATTAATTGTTCATAGGCAGCCTTCTCTAAAACTTTTTCTATGCATGGTTGACAGGCCTAAAGTTAACGACATTATTACCACTTTGAACTTTTCCAGTTGGTGTTACACAACTGCTTTTCAGATACTTTGCAGTGAGGAGTTCACAAAATTTAAAACTGTATATCCCATTGTTGTAAAAGTCTCCTTTAAAAATTTTGAGTTTAAAACATTATGAGCATCATTACTATTTGTTTTAACTGATCTACAGATATGGGCTTGAATTCATCAATGCATACCAAATTTGAAATTAATATCGCATTTCGTTAAGAGTTAGGCGCTGTTGGCCCGATAGAGAAACATGTTTGGAGAACTCTTAAATGTCAAAAACGAAATACAATACTAAAAAATAAAACTTTTTGTGATTAGTAATTACTATTTTTATTATATTTATGATTAATTATTATGAATTTAGGAAGTTAATTAGGATTAAGTTGGGAATGTGGAATCTTTGGCACAATGATACTACTCAGTATATATCGCCACTACACCAAACACTTTACTTTTGCACTCGACGCGCGTTTCGCTAACCATGTTAGCTTCATCAGTAAATTATCGCTCCTGATGAAGCTAACATGGTTAGCGAAACGCGCGTCGAGTTCAAAAATAAAGTGTTTGGTGTAGTGGTGATATATAATGAGTAGTTAATTAGGATGTAATGTATATGAACATAAAATGTAAAAAAGGTGAGTTAAAAGTAAATTAATTTACATTGGTTGAGGTACACTAATGTCAAATGATCCCTGGCCATTAACATCATTTCCCAATTGTTACTGCCTAAAGCCTAAATTAAACTGTAGGTCCGCTTTATCTGTGGAAAAATTTAAAAAGGCACCAACCACAAGCAAAAGCGACAGGGTTGCCTACATCCTTATCGGATATAGCACTCCTTAAATCGAAGGTTTCTGATTTGTACACTTAATTTTTTAAACTGAACATTAAATTGATTTTGTACAAACAGAAAAATCAAGAATTCTAAAATTTATATTTTTACAGGAAACCAAAAACATGAACGTGAATAAGCGCAGTGCAATTTGCCAAAATTTGACTATAGTAAGCAGATGACTATAAAATCAGTAAATCAATACTACCTAGAAATGTGCCAAAGAAATAATTAATAGAAACAATTTATTATTGTTTGGCTTAATACAGAAATGATTAATAAAAAACAATTTATTACTGTTTTGCTTAAAACAGGGAAGTCTGCTTATAACGAACCCGTTTATAGCAAATTTCCAGTTAAAACGAACTTTTTTATAATGCACGAAAAAAATGCCATAAACCAATGCAAATTTTTATCGGTTGTAACGAACCCGGTTATAACTAACTTCCGGATAAAGCGAACCAAATTTGGATGTTTTGTGTCCGTTTATCACTTACCACTCCCTTTGCTCGATGTCGCGCGACTTGCTCTAGGGAATTCACCGAAACTCGCTGGGAACCCCTATTCTATTCGTTTCGGCCGCGTCGCTAGTCCGAGCAGTATTATTTTCAATTTACTTGTTGTATTATGCGGTTCTAATATATATTTGATAAAAGTGTAAAGTGAATGTTTAAGTTTTTATTGTACTTTAAAAGGCACGATATTATAAGGAAAATAGAAAACGCTAGTTAAACAAAGTGATCTTTGCAAACAGTTGAATTTAACTAAATCTACGGTTTCTACCATATGGAAGAAGAGGCAAGAAATCTTACCAATCTATGATAAAAGAAACTTTAGTTGTCAAAAAGTAAGAAAATCTATACATGACCAAGTCGATAAAGGACTCCTTAAATGGTTTAGTCAAAAACGACATGAATATGTACCTATTATTGGCTATATTTTATAAGAGAAGGCTAGTAAATTGGGAAGGAAAATAGAGAACACCGAGTTTAACTGTTTTAGAAGTTGGATTGAACGATTTAAAAAGCGACATAATATTAGTGGGAGTAAGATAGTAGGAGAAACTGCAGGAGTGGATATGACTATTATTGATCAGTGGTTGGTCAATAGGGTGACCGCAAAAAATCGATGTCGGAATTTTGTTCGTCTGGACCCCACAAAAAACGATTCCCCTTTCCAGATATTAAGATAGCCGAAATTTGAGCTCGATTAAACGACGTTAACCCGTGCCGCTCGTCGCTCAAAGTTTGAAAAAATCCAAATTTTTGTCCAAAAAGCTGACATATGGAGCCATAACTCCAGAACGGTAAATAATAGAAACACGCTTAATATCTCAAAAGAAAGCTAATGTTGTTCTTCAAAATTTATATTCTATACATAATTGTTGTTATTTTAAGTCAAACCGAGTTACAACAGCCTTTAGCCCCAAAAAAACGTGACCTGGTACCAGTAGAAGCCAGGTTGGGAGTATTCTAAGAATTTTACGGGTTTTTACATAATGTGTCTCGGAATTAACATTTTTTTGTTAAAAAGTATTTTGGAACTCAATTTTCAAACATAAAGAGCCTTTTGTTCAAATTTAATCTTTTATTATATGGGGATTACCTGACCCGTTTGACAGGTAAAAAGGAGGGTGAATCTAATTTCTATTTTAGGGATGGTGATTTTACTTCAGCGTACAACCGACCTTTTATTTATTCAGTTTAGTTTCTAAAGTGCCTTTGAGCTGGTTAGATCGAACAATTATCTAGTGAAGATATTTTAACGTTTTTTTTTTTTAATTTTCCAAGTGTGTGTGTTATTGTTTTTATAACTATTATAGTATTATTTTAAAAGACATTTGAAAACATTTTATTGAAATTAAAGTGTGCAATATATTTTGTTTCATTTTCCAAGTTAACTGTTATTTACCTATTGGCCTCTGAAATGGCAACCACATCAGGTGTACAAAGCCGGACCAAGGATAAAATATTTCTTGTGGGCTATCCCATTCACCAGATCACCGGTTGTAAACTACTCTCAAATCGTCAAGTTTTGTGTGCTTTATTTTATAATTTACGTACTGTGAAATTAACTGTAAGAGAATCAGCAAAACTTACAATACGAGAAGTGTTCATTTTTTGGGAGAAAGCACGAATCCCAACTAAACATGAGCAAGATGCAATTACTAAACTGGAAAAACTTCACGCCGAGTGGAGAACTCTTCAAAAAGACCGGAAGAAAACATCGAAAACGGCCAAGAACAAATTTAAACAGTTTGTTGAAAAGTTGGATGATTTCTTTGATATTGCTCAACAAGATGCCTCGGCTCTGATGAAATCGGAAGAAGATAAGGCGTTTCTCGTGAAACAGAGGCAGAAGGGCCGCCCAGGTTCCATGAAATCAAGGTGCAAAAGGAACTTGCAAAAATGAACCGACAAATCCAAGAAGCAACTTTTGATATTGGTGAGTTTTTTTTTATTATTAATATTCTAAAAAATAGATAAACAAATAAGTAAATAGTTTCATTATAATTGAAAGAAAATTGTACATGAGAGCATGATTTGGCATCTTTATGATTGAGTTTATATTTTTTAAATAATACCTTTTGATAATTAGAAGTAGGTAATTTAGTACCTATGTATTATTACTATTCTGCTAAAACGACAAGTTTTTATAGTCTTTTTTTTCTCTTTCTTTTGTTGCTTCTTAGAGACGGATGATGAAGACAAGTTCGAAGAAGGAGAAGAAGACACTGAAGAGGACAGTATCTACCAGGAACTTGAGAGCTTGGAGGAAATGGACATCCCTGAAGAATCTGCAGAAGATCCAGGACCATCTGAGAGCAAGAGGATGAAAGTTTCATTTGCAAGGGGCGCTAAAGAGATTTTAAACATGAAATTGTCCATTTTCTTAGATCGATGTAAGGTATCCGACAGAAATGCCACGAGAATTTTAATAGCTACTCTAGAAGCACTAAACCTTGACCCTCTTGAGTACAAAGTCTCGAAAACTTTATTACATGATAGAAGGCAAATGTTCAGAGAACAATATAATAAAAAAATTTTTGATAAAGTAAACATTCCTGAAAAAGAGCCCGTGGTTGTCCATTGAGACGGTAAACTTTTACCGGGTGTTTTAAAAAATGAACAATGTGAGCGAATAGCTATAGCTATTTCATATGGCGAAAAGGAACAGCAGCTGGGAGTTCCTGTAACAGCAAACAGCTTTGGAGAGGAGCAAGCCGTAGCCGTATATGAATGCCTACATGAATGGGGTCTTCTCAACACCGTCAAGGCGATGTGCTTCGACACTACAGCATCCAACACGGGAAGACTCAAAGGAGCATGCGTCATATTGGAGCAAATGTTAGGAAGAGAATTGTTATACCTAGCTTGCCATCACCATATTTTGGAAATTCTGTTAAGAGGCGTATTCGACACAAAAATGGGATCAACCACTGACGTTTCAAAAACTACTTTAACAAAAGCTCTAGAATAGATTAGAAAACTATGTAAAATTATCAACTCATGTAGGTACTACGTCTGTATCTTTTCTGTGTCTGTTTTGTATGTATTATATACCTAATTTTTATATTTTAAAATAAAAAATGTCATTAGACTTATCAGTATTACTTGTTTTTTTTATTATATTTCTACTTTAAACTCAAAAATATACCAAAAAAAAGCAAAATTTATCACTTAATAACAAAATATACGAAGTATGCTCCTAGTGGTACCAGGTCACGTTTTTGGGGCTAAAGGCTGTTGTAACTCGGTTTGACTTAAAATAACAACAATTATGTATAGAATATAAATTTTGAAGAACAACATTAGCTTTCTTTTGAGATATTAAGCGTGTTTCTATTATTTACCGTTCTGGAGTTATGGCTCCATATGTCAGCTTTTTGGCCAAAAATTTGGATTTTTTCAAACTTTGAGCGACGAGAGGCACGGGTTCACGTCGTTTAATCGAGCTCAAATTTCGGCTATCTCAATATCTGGAAAAGGGAATCGTTTTGTGGGGTCCAGACGAACAAGATTCCGACATTTTTTTTCCCCCTCTATGAGATCCGGTCACTCTATTGGTCAATATATGGCCGGAAATACGAGAAAGTTATGAATGTGTGGATATTTTTAATGTGGATGAAACGAGTTTGTTTTACAAGATGACGCCTGATAAGACATTAAAGTTTGTCGGGGGGAATTGTACTGGTGGAAAATTATCAAAAGTAAGGATTAGTGTGTTGGTAACTGCAAATATGTCTGGAACAAAGAAAAGAAAATTGTTGGTGATAGGAAAGTCCGCTAATCCAAGGTGTTTTAAAAACAAACATTTACCAGTAAAGTACAAATCAAACAGTAAAGCCTGGATGACACCAAAAATTTTTAAAAACTAACTGATAGAATGGGATAAAGTCTTAAAATTGAGAAACAGAAAAATATTACTTTCGATTGACAACTGTTCAGCGCACCCTGAAGTTGATCTACAGCAAATAAAATTGGTTTTTATGCCTCCAAACACAAGTGAAAAGCTCCAGCCTATGGATCAAGGTGTGATACATTTTTTAAAATGTCATTATAGAAAGACTTTACTTGTGAAAATGTTAGAGGCGATTGATAAAGGTAACATTTTTTCTGTAACTCTCTTGGACGCTATAAACTGTATCCATATGATTTGGCAAAGAGTCAGTAGAGAAACCATTGCAAACTGTTTTAAGCATGGCGGATTTTTAAGTAAGGAATGTAAATATGCCTCAGATGATGAGCTACTGTTGACTCAGTGGATTGAAAAACATCGAGAAGATCCTATTGATTGTCTAGAATTTGTTTACGATGCTGACATTCAACAAAGTACAGTGGAAATCGAGATTAAAAAGATGTTTAATCACTTTAATTTTCAAGAATATATACGTGCTGATAATGAATTAATGACAAGAGAAATTTTAACTGATGATCAAATTGTGACATCAGTCACTTCTGGAAAGATTTTAAGCGATAATGACGACGAAGACGAGCTTGGAGAAGGAGATAATATTTATGTTCCATCCATTTGAGAAATGACTAAGAAAATGACTGAAACTCGTGAAGTTCCTGAACATACATAGAGTAGTGTTTGTGACCTTGACAATTATATAAACACCATTTCTTTTTCAAGTAAAATTGTACAAACGAGAATTACTGACTTTATTGTATATAAACTTAATGTTTTCGTTTATACTCGTATATGTACCAACATACATAATACTAACTTTAGTGTAACTTGTTTAATAATTATTTTTTATTCATTTTTCTAACTATTAGCGCCTAATCTAAATAAAAAAGTAGTGAAAAATGATATTAAATTTTGTTTACTGTTTGTAGCGAACCATTTTTAGTGATTTTTTGGAGTTCGTTATAAACGGACTTCACTGTATTACAAAAAATTAAAAATGTGTGAAAATCTGTTTTCCTACAAAAGAAAAAATAAAGTTAATAAAGCTGTAACGCATCAGCACGATCGCCGTGCCAGCGGGTTAGCTGTCAACACTTACTGTATGAAAAAATCCCGTTAATGGCCTGGTTGAAAAGAATTTTAGAATTTTCAAGATGACCGAACAATGTAACATAGGAAATAGGATATAAACTATTATAATTGCTTTCAGGCAGGGTAGCCTGATTACATTACGTAAATTAAATTATACTTGAATCACTATTTATATTGTATTAAGTGTCAGAACTATTTAGTTTATTTTATGTAACATTTATTGCTATATATATTACTAAAATGTGTTTATGTAATCCATATATTGGTATGGAGTAATGAGGTTGATGTCACCAAGATAATTTTGTAGGAACATTATTGTTTCAAGACCCAAAGAAGTCGGCTAGCTTTGTCTTATTGCAAATATTAATAAAAGTGATTGTTTCTGAAATTCCAAAAATCGTTCAATTTTAAAATAAAAGCTATCAAAGCCATGAAATGACTTAAGCATAACCATAAAAACAAAAATGCTTACTCGGTTTAAATTCTCAACACTCCCACTCACCCAGGCACAAAATAAAAACCTAAAAAAAAATTGTTATGGTATTAATAAAAATTTAACAAAAATAAATCACTTCTCAATACTAATCATTAACATCTGTCTAAAAAAGGATTTTGTTAGTTACCCCTACTAACCTAATCTATTAAAATAGGTACATTTAATTAAAAATACATTAGATATTGGATCAAAATCAGGCATTATAATGATTCATAATAAACGCGTTTTTGTTTCTTTTTACCAAACTAAGAAACTGTGGTCGAAAGCAGTTTTAAATTTATATATTTTTAAAAAAACACCAAATTTACCAAAATTACTCAGTAGAAGCAATAAGTGCTGACATTGGTGGACCTACCAACAAAAAGCTATTTTTCTATGCTATCAGTTCCAAACTAATACCAAAAAAACCTAAAAATACCAGTTTTGGTACACATTTTACAAATATAATAGGTTTTTCGGTTAATAATATCGATTTTTTCGCAATATTTAAGAGTTTATTTCCATCACAAAGTGAATTACCTTAATAATCAAAGTATTGGCCATCATTAGCTATGAGTTTTTCCCATCTTTCTGTTAAAGAATAGATTCCTCACCAGAAGAACTTTTCATCTTTTGAGGCCAACCATTCATCAAGCCAAATTTTCATTTCTTTATAAGAATGTAAATGTTGTTCTGAAAGTTCATGCTGCATCAATCAAAATAAGTGGTAGTCTGAAGGGGCTAAGTCCGGTGAATACGGCGGATGGGGTAGAACTTCCCATTTGATGTTTCCCAAATAATTTTTAACACATTTTGCAACATGGGGCCGAGCGTTGTCATATTGAAAAAATGACTTTATCGTGTCTTTAGGCGTATTCTGGTCGATTTTCCTTCAATGCTTGGTTCAACTTTATCAATTGTTGTCGGTATCAATCGCCACAAATCGTTTCACCAGGTTTTAGCAGTTTGTAATACACAGCTTCTCTACTATCTCACCAAATACACAGCAAAGCTTTCTCTCCCTGTATATTGCGCACTGGTTGTGATGTTGAAGGCTGGCCTGGGCTTCAACTAACAATCAATAACTTTCAGCAGCCATTTTCTTCAAATGAAAGAAGGTTATTAAACTTCACCGCAAAACGTCTTTTTTTTTGGTATGAAACATGACATATTCAAAGCTATGAAGAATTATGTTTTTCGCACAATGACAATTAATAACAAACTGGCTTTTGATGGGGTATAATTACTTTCCAAAACGCCATAGATGACACTAGACTATACCAACAAGTATATTAGTAATGCCATCTCTAAGCAAAATCGACATTATTAATTGAAACATCTATTATTACCACATTGGAAATTAAGGGATACTACTTAGTACTCAATAGTGTAACATGTTATTCTAAGACTTTTCAATAAACCCTAGTACAAGACAGGTAAAATACACCTTCACTCAACAGGTCATAAAAAAATTACATATATACATGTATGGTGATAACTAGAGACTGGATTATGTGCATCTGCATATTTTCATATGCATTTGCATATTTAGATCATTCTCACTGATTATTGCATATTTTACTCAAAATCTAGTAATGATGCATATTTTCCCTATATTAACAATATTTCTTGGTATTACTAGGCAATTGGATTTTTCAGGGTATTGTTAATGTCGCCGAGTGAAACCGATCTTATCGCCGGGACATTACCTACAATAGTCTAAACATCAATTAGGTTATAGTGCCAAGGGAATACCCAAAATTACAACGGTATTTTATTCCTTTGTTTCTTGGTCGGGATATTAAGTGATAAGTAGTTAGTTTCTAAGAATATTTGTTTGAGCATGGATCAAATAAACAATGTTCTTGAACACGAATTTTTATTTTAAAACAAGATATCAGTTTTAACATTATTGTTGAAGCACTTGCATCAGTGTAGTCTTTTTGCAATTTTTAACGTGATATGCTAAAGTTTAACGTGTACCATGCCACCCGCATTCTGATATTAAAAAAAAACATAGCTTTGATTAGCACTCACTTTTCAAACATACCTGCAGGTATTAAAAAGCTTGAAACTCGAGGTTTGGCGTTGACCAAATCAATTCAGTTAATGAATAAAATCCGTCAAAGAAACTCCACATTGCCAGATGTATTCCCGCGTAGAGTTAAAGAAAAGTTTGAAAACATTTTGTGTAATAACCCAGGCTTTGAACCTTTGTGTCGAATTGATAGTTTTATTAATGGGACGGTTGAACTTTTGCCAGAAACAATAAGTGCTAAGATAGCACCCAAATTCAAATACTGCCCAGTTACCTCGGTGGATGTGGAACGGTCTTTTACCACTTATAAAAATATTTTAAGTGATCGAAGACACAATCTTACTACCCAACATTTGGAACAATACCTTATTGTTTTATGTGTACAAGAATACAAATGTTAAATAATTTTAAAAAATGTTAAATAATTTTAAAAAATGTTAAATAATTTTAAAAAATGTTAAATAATTGTTAATTAAATTTAAACATCATTGATAACTTGTAAATTTTATTACTCAGTATATTCACCACTACACCAAACACTTTATTTTTGCACTCGACGTGCATTTCAGTAACCATGTTAGCTTCATCAGGAGCGATGATTCAATCATCGCTCCTGATGAAGCTAACATGGTTAGCTAAACGCGCGTCGAGTGCAAAAATAAAGTGTTTGGTATAGTGGTGATATATACTGAGTAGTATCATTGTGCCAAAGATTCCACATTCCCAACTTAGTTGTTAATTTTATGCTGATTTTAAAATAAAAAACTAAAAATTACTACTTTTATTATTATTTAATATTGCTTATTTTGACCCTTTTCATGCATATTTTAAGCTTTTTCATGCATATTTGCATGCATATTTCAAGATTTTTATGTTGCATATAATCCGGTCTCTAGTGATAACTTAAAAGTTTTTTCCCCTTATTATCTTCTAATCTAGACAAGATAGCATCGTCTTGTCCAGAACTATTTCTACTAGTTTCAGACTTTATACTGGTGAATAACCTAACCTAGGTAGTACCACATACTACTGAAAGACAGTTATAATCTCTGTTCAAAGCTGGTTCGAACAAAAGTGAGTTAGAACTTAAGATTAAATTTCTTTAATTATATGACTTTAAAATAAATCGAGACAAAGCTACCTTGAGTTACGTTATACTATTATTTAAATATCTTTTATAAATAAACCACACATTCAGCATAAAACCAACCAACTCGTAACCTATATTATGTAGGGATCACAAAATACTTCTCAATTTAGATATCCTCCTAATTTCTGTCCAAGAAATATTCGTGGAAATAATTTATATAAATATAAATTTCCTAATAAACACACTATAAAAACAAATTCACAAAAATAAAAAAATTAAAGTAACATGCAAGATTTAAAGATTTATAAACCTAAATCAACCCAGAAAGCAGCGGCTTCATACAAACAAAATTTGATTCTAAGATGAGGTTAGAACAAAATAAAAAATGTTTAGTTAAAAAAATGGTATACTATAGTTATTAAATAATATATATAATATAAAAAATATATATATAATAACTAATATTCTTACTTTTGTTTTTCCATCAAACTGCTTTAAAACGATGGATAACTAATTAAAATTTAAAAATATTTTTGTTCTAAAAGTTGTTACTGCCTCGCCAACCGCTGGAAACGAAAAAAAGCAAGTGTTACTTCTGTTTGAGAAATTCTGTCAAAATACTTAGGAACTTTTCAGTTTTGCCCTAACTTAAATGCAGTATTTCGAAATAATTTACTTTTTTAAAATACTAAATCCCGAATTACTAAGTAATGAATGAAATTATGAATTTAATCAAAAAATATAAAACGGGTTTCTTTATTCCTTTTAGTGTATTTTTAGTTCAAATAGCACTGGATAGAAATTTTTTATATTTTAAATAATTTACTGGTTGCATACCTATGGAACTGACAATGAAGGTAAATCTATGGCTGGTTCGTTAAAAAAGCACTAGTAGAATACTGTGAAGAATAATAAATAAAAATAAATAACCGGTCAAGTGCAAGTTGAACTTGCGCAATTAGTGTTCCGTACTTTGCTTTTAAAATAAAAAATGTTGTAATGGAAGCATAAAATGATCAGTGACTTCACAAAACACACCCCAAATGAGTTTTCAACAAAGTTTATTTCCAATCTTTACTGAAAATTGATGACCTTGAAATTTCTGTTTTTTTTATATACCAGATAAATTATTACAGGTAATGCACTCGTGATAATTTTCGTTCAATCTACACCCCGTGGAGAATATTCCAGAATTTTTTCAAAATTTTTTGATAAGTACTTTTCGGGATAACGCGGGTGGACAGCGATTTTTCGCGATTTTTTAAAAATAATACAAAGAAAAGTGCGCGCAAGTATTACATTATATATATATTTTTTTACTTGTATTTTCTCAAGCTTTGATTTGAGACCACACTCGATTACCTAGTAAAAATTTTTTTTTTCATTTCCGAATTCACCCCCAAAACCAACCCCTTAAGTCAAAATTTAACTTTCTAAACTACATGGCTCTGATGAGGCCATTAATTCCTATATTATTACCAAATTTCAACTTTCTATGACAAATAGTTTCGGAGAAAATTGGGTGTGACAGACGGACAGACAGGTGGACAGACAGACGGACAGACAGACACCGAAGTGATCTTATAAGTGTTCCGTACGGAACACTAAAAATCGATTATAGAAACAGGAAATTTCAGAAACCAAATATATAAAAAATATGTTTTAATAATAACTAAAAATCTTTTATTTTAAATACATTTAAAATATACGAGTACAATAATACTAAAAAACATAAGCTGGGGTATATTAGGATAGGAAATTGGAATATTAAAAGTCTTACAGGAAAAGAAAAAGAATTAGCGAACGAGATCCAAGATTATGGTCTGGAATATACGGGAATAACGGAGAATAAAGAGAAAGGATCCGGAATAGAGAAGTTAAACAATGGCCACTGGATAATATGGTCAGGGGTCAAGAAGGAGGAATTCGCGAGAGCGGGGTTGCTTTAATCATCAAGAATGAAAACATGGGGAACTTCCAAAATGAAAGATACATAAGTGAGAGAATATTATCAGTAAAAGTTGCCGAGAAAAATGAAGAGTATACATTGGTGGTGGCGTATGGGCGAACAGAGGATGCAAAAAACGAGGAAAAGGAGAAATTTTTCGAGGATTTACAAAAAGAAATAGATGACAGTAAGAACAGCACAATTATACTAGGAGACCTAAATGGAAGAGTAGGAAACATAAATAGAGATATCGAGTGTTGCCTGGAAAAGGAAGGGGAAAATGCTAAAAACACAAATGGGGAACGAATAATAAACTTCTGCATAGAAAACGAGGTGATCATAACAAATAGCCACTTCAAACACAAGGACGTGCACAAATACACAAGAGAAATCGCAAACAGAAAAGAAGAGTCAATAATAGATTACTTCTTAGTAACCAAACATATATAGAAACAAGTGAGAGACATAAAAGTTAGGAGAGGAGCAGAAATTGGTAGTGACCACTATTTATTGGTTATGAAGTGGCAAAGAGAAACAGTGGAAATGAAGGAAGAGAAGAAAAGTGGAGAATAGAAAGATAAGATGCTATAAACTAGAAAGACAGGAACTCAGAGATAAATACCGAAAGCGGATAAAAAAAGACATGCAAGGTATAACGGGGCGGGAAACAATACAAGATAACACATGGGCTGAAAAGTCCCGGGCCTAACAAAGAAAACACGGTTTTTTTGGTTCAAAATTAGCTTTATTCATCAACGTAATCTCCATCAAGAGCGACGCAATCATTCCAGCGCCGCTCTAACATTTCAATACCACTTTTGTAGAACGATTTATCTTTTGCCTCAAAATAGGCCTCAGTTTCAGCGATAACCTCTTCATTCGTGCGAAATTTCTTACCGGCGACCATTTTTTAGGTCTGCGAACAGCCAGTAGTCGCTGGGAGCCAAATCTGGCGAATACGGTGGATGTGGGAGCAATTCGAAGTTCAATTCATGTAGTTTTGCCATTGTTTTGATTGACTTGTGACACGGTGCGTTGTCTTGATGAAACAAAATTTTTTTCTTTGCCATATGCGGTCGTTTCTTTGCAATTTCGGCCTTCAAACGCTCCAATAACGCTATATAATATTCACTGTTGATGGTATTTCCTTTCTCAAGATAGTCGATGAATATTACACCACGCACATCCCAAAATACCGAGGCCATAACCTTTCCAGCCGATTGTTGTGCTTTCGGGCGCTTTGGACGAGGTTCACCAGTTGCTGTCCACTCAGATGACGATCGTTTTGATTCCGGAGTGAAGTGATGGATCCATGTTTCATCCATTGTCACATATCGACGCAAAAATTCCGGTTTGTTACGTTTAAACATGGCCAAACACTGCTCAGAATCATCAACACGTTCTTGTTTTTGACCAACAGTGAGCAAACGCGGCACCCACTTTGAACAGAGCTTTCTCATAGTCAAATGCTCATGCAATATAAAGCCAACACGTTCTTTTGATATCTTTACGATGTCAGCTAACTCACGCAACTTCACTTTTCGATCATTCAAAACGATTTTATGGATTTTTTTGATGTTTTCTGGTGTTACCGCCTCATTTGGACGTCCACTGCGTTCTGCATCATCGGTGTCTCTACGACCACGTTTGAAGTCAGCAAACCAACGTTTTATTGTTGCTTCTGATGGAGCGGAGTCCCCATAACACTTTTCAAGCCATTGCTTCGCTTGAACGGTATTTTTTCCCATCAAGAAGCAGTGTAAAATTAAAACACGAAATTGTTTTTGATCCATTGTTTTGAAAATAACAAAAGTAGCGTCACTGTTAGCACAATAACTCACAAACTAATGAATAGAATATCATGAAATTTTAACAGCTGTCTTTTGAAGGTTAGTATTAACTGAAAAAAAGGTGACTGCAATAAAACTAGCGCCATCTATGTGTTAGGCCCGGGACTTTTCAGCCCATGTGTTATGTGGACGAAGATAAAGGAGGCAATACTAAAAGCAGCTGAAGGGGTGTGTAGGGCCGCAAGGACTACCTAAGCAAGAAGACGCAACAGGATTACGAAGAATATAAAAGAGAAAGGAAGGTGGTTAAGGACCTAGTAAAAGATGGAAAGAGAGCAATGTGGATAAAGTTTGGAGAAAACATGAAGAAGGCGTACAACGAAAATCAAAAATTGTTCTATGGAGTGATGAGAAATCAAAGAATAAACAAGGAAACCATACGAAGAAACATAAAAGATGAACAAGGGACAATATTAACAAATGAACAAGAAATCATCGAAAGATGGAGGCAATACTTCAAGAACCTTTTAGAAGGGAGAGATATATCACCACAAATAAACAGAGCAAACAACCTGAAGCAGACAAGGGAGAGAGAGGGAGATGAACATGAAGAAGAGATAACTAAAGAAGAAATCAAAGCGGCAAAAAACAAAATGACATTAGGCAAAACGCCAGAATAGAACAACATAACAGCGGAAATGATAAAAGCCGGAAACGAAGAAATGGTAAGAATGTTGCAAATATTGAGGAACAAAATATACACGGAAGGAACCGCACCAAAAGAATGGCAAGTAAGAATCATAGTACCCATACACAAAAAAGGAGACACAAGAGACTGTAATAACTTCCGAGGAATCACACTACTCAGCGTAGAAGGAAAACTATACGCACGAGTGATGGATAAAAGGCAGAGAGAAAAACTGGAGAAAACACTAGAAGACACACAATTTGGTTTCAGACCAAACAGAGGGGTTACAGATGTCAACTTCATAGTCAGGCAAGTGAGCGAAAAAGTCCTAAGAGAAGCAGGAGAAATACACCTATGTTTTATATACCTGGAAAAGGCATTCGACAGAATAGACAGAGACGACATCTGGAGGATCTTGTAGAGGAATTAATAAAAAGACAATAAATGGAATAAAATGTCTATATCGACAAACAACAAATTATGCATTTCTAAATGAAATGATACGAATTACTTTGTTATTTATCCTAGAGCAGAGGTGTCAAACTCAATTTTGCAGAGGGCCATATAATAAATTTAGAATGTGTAGGCGGGCCAGATTCAAATAAAAAAAATGTACTGAATTATAACATTTTATTTATTTAATTATATAGTATATAATATACGGTTGTTAAAAATTATATCAAAGTTATAAAAGAGGGTAATTATTTTGAGCTCGAGGATCCAGATACCTGACTTCTCTTGTTTTTGACAAGCTCATTGATGTCAGGTATCATATTCATTGTAGTTATTTTAAGAATTGATTGGAGATGTTCATTCGAAAGTCATGTGCGATGTTTTTTCTTATTTATTTTCATGACGGAAAAGATCTGCTCACATAAATAGGTGCTACCAAACATGCAGAGAATGCGTGCTGCATGCTTTTTTAATTCCAGGTAGTTATCCAAACTCTTGAAATTTTTCTTTCAAAATACTGTCCGATTGAAGATCTATCAACTCCATTTGCAAATGAACTGGTGCCTGTGAAGCTTCAAAATTGAATGGATTGTTGAAAATTGGGAATTCCATTTCATTCATTTTGTGAAAGTCTTCAAAACGATTGTTGAATTCCGTGATCAAATTTTGCAGAAGTTGAGAATATTGATCCAATTTTTTTTGGTTCACTGTGCCAAATGATTTTAAATGAGGGAAATGATCCAAAGTTTGATTTTTTACCTGATTTTCCCACAGCCTCAACTTTGTTTCAAAGGCTTGAATACATGAATACATTTGAGGGACAATCAGATTTTTACCCTGTAACTTTACATTCAGATCAGTCAAGTGTTTATTCATATCTACCAAAAAGGCACAATCAACCCACCAGTCATTGTAATAATCAATTGGGTTGCCTTTTTCTAACATGAAAGCTTGAATAGGGTCACGTAATGCAAAAATTTTTTCTAAAACTACTCCTCGACTGAGCCAACGAACTTCGGTGAAGTAAGGAACATCAGAAAACTTTTCGTCCAAATCTTGTAAAAACTGCCGGTGATTTAGTCCTCTGCTCCTTATAAAATTTACTATTTTAATTATAGGTTGCATGACATGGTCCATTTTTAAATGTTTGGATGCCAATGATTCCTGATGAATTATACAGTGAAATCCCACAAAATTCCCTGATGTTTTCTGTTTTAATTTAGTGACAACGCCTGAATGTTTGCCAGCCATGGCAGGAGCGCCATCCGTAGTTGTGCTGCTAAGTATATTCCAGTCGAGTTCATATTCTGCTATCAAATGCTCAATTGCAGAATAAATATCATTTGCTGTTGTAGTACCTGTCAATGGAACGCACTTTAATAGTTCTTCAGTTATTTCAAAGTTACTGTTAATACCTCTTATAAAAACAGCAAGTTGAGCTGTATCAACAGTATCAGTGCTCTCGTGAACAGCCAGTGAAAAGTTTGTAAATTCCTTAATTTTCTCCTTCAGTTGAAGAACCAAATTTTGAGATAAATCATTTATTCTTGAAGCAACAGTGTTTCTTGACAGCGAAATATTTTGAATTATTGACTTTTGAAATGGAAATGAAACATCGGCAACTTTCAACATACAGTCTTTAATAAAATCACCATCAGTGAAAGGTTTTGATCTCTTCGCGATTTCTAATGCAATAATAAAACTTGGTTTCAGGGCATCTTCGCTCTCAGTATTAGCTTTAGTAAACATCGATTGTTGACCTTGAAGTTTAGATTTTAAAGATGACAATGTGTCCATTCTTATTTTTTCAGTGTAACAATCGAATTTTGATTTATGATTCGTATCATAGTGTCTCTTCAAGTTAAACTCCTTACAAACAGCAACTGTTTAATTGCAAATCAAACACAGTGGTTTGCCTTTCCATTCTATGAAAAAATATGCAATTTCCCATTTAGACTGAAAAACTCTGCACTCACTATCAACTTTACGTTTTTGTGACATTATGCCAAAATTGTAACAATTTTGGAACTCGACACAACAATTATGGATATCGCACGCGCACGACACAAACAAATGCACAATACCTTCATAATCACTACTTCGCAGTACAACTAAAATCCTTCTCCGACCGTATCGCTTCGATTACTCGACTCACACTCAACTGACTCACGTCGTGCCGACGCACTCCTTTTATAATATCGATAAGGAAGGTTCTAGTCTAGACTCGAAGCGCGTGGAAGATTCTATTGTTCTCAACAAAAATAATAGGGTATTTCCGCTTGTTGCTAAGAGATGGCGTTACTGTCTATCTCTCTCGCTTGTCAAGGCACGCGCTGGCCTTGAAATTACTTATAAATGTAGTGTGCGCATTTTAAAACTTCCGTAGAGGAATCGAGTGAAGTCTAAAAGCTCTAAAAAACATGATTCTTCTTTCTGTGACACATTGCGATCGCGGGCCTTATTGATACGTCCCGGGGGCCGGATGCGGCCCGCGGGCCGTATCTTTGACATCCCTGTCCTAGAGTTTAATAATTGAAATGGGTGTCTCCTCGAGTTAATTAGTTAAAATTTAATACTTTTAAAAACTAAAGCGCCGTCACAGCTGAGATAAATTGCTGAATGAAAGAGAGGGAATTTTAAATGTAGACTAAAGGGAGACGACAAACACCCATTATACCTAGCGGTAAAGTTTCAAAGACATTTTATATATTTTACAAAAATAAGTGCATGGTAATGCAAAATGTGCCTTGACTTTGATGTTGCTGAAGATTAGTAACGATCAGTTTTTATAAAAAATAATAACAGCGAGGTCAAATTTTATATTATGTGTTGTGTTTGATACATTGTTTATTAGAAAATTTTTAATTGTTAAGAAAATACCAGTTGTCTTATTTAAAACCTTAAAAATAATAAACTAGTTAACTGATTACAGTAGTAAAATAAGTATCGGTAAGTGGTTTTCAATTTACCATCAGATAGATAGGGGCCATGATTAAAAGTTTTGAGACCTCTCTTAATTAGTTTTAGGTGTTATTGTCAAGGGGCCCAATTTATCAATATTCAAATTCTTCTACTACTTTTAATATAAGTGACAAATAACAAAGCAATTCGTTTCATTTCATTTAGAAATTTATAATATATTGTCACAAAGTAACGGAGACCTCAGTTATACAATTAACATTATGCTATAGTAAAGCGGCCCGCACACGGTCAATAATATTGTCAATAATTCATATGTCAATACTATTGTCAATATGCAAGTCAATAATGACAGATCGCACACTGATCAATATTATTGTCAATAATTTCATTTTGCCTTTAGTCGCTGCATCAGGCGAATCACACTGATTTATTTTTTTTTTTTACAATGAATAAAGAAAAAGCGTGTATTTCTCTTTTAGTGTTTTGTGCAAGCAAACGTACAATCATTCGTAAACGGTGGGTGAAAGACTGGATCAAAAGAAGGGAACATTATTCTCATGTAACATTACTAAGAGAAATTTCTCTTAGTGATTCCACAGACTATTGCAATTATTTTCGAATGGACATCCACACGTTCCATACTCTCAAAGATCTGCTTGAACCTCTACTAAGACGCCAAGATACGAATATGAGAGCTGCTATTAGTGTAGAAGATAAATTGGCAGTTACTCTAAGGTACTTAGCGACCGGTAGAAACTTTGAAGATCTAAAATTTTCTGCACTAATGGGACCAAGAACAATAAGTTACGTAGTGATGGAGACTTGTGAAGCATTAATTTACATTTTAAAGGATTACATGAAAGTAAGTGTACCCATAATTTTTTACATTTTTTTATTTTTATACATAAGTAAAATTAAAACGTAAGTTAAAGTATAATTAAATGTTGGTAAAGTTGGAAATGTACAAAGCTGCCGTATCTTCTAATTGTTGTGAACGAAACATATACGAGTTTTGTTCGGATGATATACTTTCATGGATTGTTGCAGCCTGTGGCGGTGGTGGCGATGTTATCTGGGAGTTACTGCTTGACTCTGGCGAATAAATATTAGTATTTCTCGCAGAGTATGAGGGCGATGTTATTTGGGAATGGATGCTTGACCCTGGTGAATATATATTATTTGGCATTTGCAATGTATTCATGCTTGCCTGAAAGAGTATGTCATTAATTGCCTTTTCCGCAAGCAACATTTGTGTTTTCTTCAATTCCCTCAATTTATTCGCCCACACTTTAGCAAGGCAATCAAATTTGTCACTACTTTCAGTAGGGTTTGGTTTTTCGAGATATTCACATGCAAGTGATAGTAGCTCGTTTTGCCTTGCCATGGGACCTTTCATTTTTTTTTCTTGGTATAAATGTTTGTGATGTTATTGAGGAAACAGACGAATTTCCACTGGTCTGAATTGTACGGGGTGCTGGTTCTCCTGGCGAGTTCTGCGTTTCTTGAACATCCTGAAAAACAATAAAATGTTGAATAACATTAAAATAAAATGAACTAAAAACATATACCTATAGGGTTTACATTAATGTTCTTTTAAATGTATTTGTTTTAGTTGCTATCCTGCCCAGAGGAATGGTTAAGCATTGCTCACCAATTTGGAGAGAGGAATCAATTCTGGAACTGCCTGGGGTCAATAGATGGGAAGCATATAGCTGTTAAAAAACCAGCACAGTCTGGGTCTCAGTACTATAACTATAAAGGGTTTTATAGTATAGTTTTACTGGCACTTGTGGATGCAAATAGAAAGTTTATAATGATTGATGTTGGAACTAACGGTAAAGTATCAGATGGCGGGGTGTTGTTCTACTCAAAATTTGGAAATCTTCTACTTCATAACAAGCTCAACTTGCCAAAACCCACTGTTCTGCCTAACACATCACAAACTCATAATTTTGTATTTGTCGGTGACGAAGCTTTTGCACTGAGACCCGACTAATGAAGCCCTACTCTCAAACGAAAGTTGATTCAGCAAGTCAGGAATTTAATCTGAGGTTATCCTCTGCTAGAGTATCCGTAGAGAACTGTTTTGGAATACTTGCCGCTAGATTTGGTGTATTCAATAAAGCCATCTACTTGGAACCTAAAAAAGCCAGGGTAATAACTATGGCATCCTGCTACTTACACAATTATTTAGCAACAAGAGTTACTGCTTACTTGCAACGTGATACTGAAGATGATGTGGCTAATTCCCATATGACACCACTACAGTGTACCATGTCCAAAAACAGCAATAACTGTTCCAAGGTGGTCAGAGATAAACTTCGTGATTATTTTAATAATGAAGGTAAACGAATTTAACCCAAACATTTTATAATAACGTTATTATGAAAAATATAATATATAATTAATGATATACCTATTTGTAAATTATGTAATAAATTTTTTTGCTATCTTACCACTGATTCATTGAAATCCACCTCGAAATCCACAGGAACTTCACTGTCGCCCAGAAATTGAAGGGCATGGAAAACCCACGAAGTTGGTGTATATACTTCATCTTCGCCACAACCAGAACGCCTAGATGTTATATATTCTTTACTTCTTTTCGGTAGTTGGTTCTCAGAGCGTTAATTTTTTTTCGTATTTCCGCCTCATCTGCGTTGGGTTTAAGTTTTTGATAGATTGGAATTAGTTTTTGTATTGCTTTTTTGCGACTGTTTCTGTTCTTGTAAGCTGGTAAGCGTGGATTCCATAATTCTGGGAGAGTCTCATAAACTTCAATAAAATGTTTTAAATATTCAGTATCCGTTTCACTTAAATTTTCACCAACTTCAGAATTATCACCAATTTCTTCTGTTCCATTACTCATTTTTTAAAAAGATAAATAATAATTAATATAAAAAACACTAAAGTTACCACTGTTTATAAACATTGCACAAGGCACTCAAGAGACAGAGAACTCAGAGAAGGTTATTTAAAATCAGGTTCTACTTTGGCTTGTTAAAGAATCGACTTCTTTTTTAAAAATTAAGTTTATAAAACAAATATAACGATTAAAAAAAAAAATCTAGTTCCTACCTCGACGAAATTTTTTTTTGAACTACGTATTGAAGAAAGTATTGATAAGCCACCGCACATTATCAATAGTATTGTCAATATCCCTACCACTTTGCAGTATTGATGTTTGAATATCAAAAAATTTAGATTTTCGTCAATACAAAATTATTTCATCAATACCAACTTCAATACCTGCCGCACACGATCAATAGTATTGACAATACTTTTCTATATTGACAATATTATTGACCGTGTGCGGGCCGCTTAAGACAAGAAAAGTTAGAGAGTTTCGAAACATCTAAAGGCGTCAGACAAGGGTGAACACTGCTGTTCTCGGTAGAGATAGACAATACCATAAAAACAGCAAAAAGACAAACAAAGAAATACTGGGTAGGGTTCCGGAATATGGAGAGAGTTGGAATAACAGAGATAATATATGCTGACGATATGGCACTGATCGCAAAAAACGAAAAAAATTTGAACGAAAGCTTAAAGTTCTATAACGAAAGCTTGGGACGCATGAATAAGAGCATAAACGTGACAAAAACGAGAACAATGGTCATAAGGGGGAAGAACAAAAGGCATGAAATATACCTAAGAGAAGAAAAGATACAGCAGGTAGAGAGTTTCAAATATTTGGGTGCAATGGTAACGAGGGATGGAGAGCTGGATGTCATTCATGAAATTGCTTTTCGCCAAATCAATCGTCTATTTCAATGAGTATGGTAAGGACAAGTTGAAAACAGTGAAGTAAATTGTAACCCTGTCCTGCGCAAAAAAATTACCTTACTCCCCTATACAATGTTGCTAAAAAACGGAATGATTGCGAGATGCCTTGTAGTAAAACCTACCTAGATACATACCTACCGGCGTTATCACTTATATTTATTAAAGTTAATAGTTCGTTATGTATTAGGTACTGTTATATAACCAAATAAAATTAGAAAATAATTAGCTTTTACTTGTAAATATAATATTTTTTGCTTTCTTTTCTATTAACGAAAACTTCCTAGTAAACTAAGGATTTTTTTAAATTTTATCAGTTTGACAACACTATACAATTTGACCGATTCGTTAGTAGTCAATCGAATCAAGGGGACAAGTAAAACGTGTTTTAATGCAAAGAAGCGAAGATTTGTATGTGATTGTGTCATCAGTGTTTTTAGTGGATTTATTGTTGAATACGTTGAACAATTTATTTATGAAGATAACGCGAGTTTTGGAATCATACGTATCTTTCAAAGCATATTTTGTTACTTTGGATGAGCTTTGGGTAAGAATATTTCTAACTCACTTTGATCTTAAATGATGACATATTAACTTCGTGGGAAACAGAATCCTGGCAGTTTTTTTTTGAAGGCTCCATTTAAATCTTGATCTTGAAGTTGGTGCTACGATTAACGAGATGGTGGGCTGAATATGAATGTACCGTATAAACGCAACGTATATTCCTACCATGCACCGCATTGGAAAGGATCAAGTATGGTAAGCTGTACTCATCACGCACTTCCATCAAAGCAACGATAGAAGAGTCCCCAGTTAGCCACCTTTTTGGTGTTCCGTACCGAACACTTATAAGATCACTTCGGTGTCTCTCTATTCGTCTGTAACACCGGATTTTCTCCGAAACTAATTGACATAGAAAGTAAATATTCGACACTAATATAGAAATTGATGGCCTCATCAGAGCCGTGTGGTTTTGAAACTTAAATTTTTACTTAAGGGCTTAGTTTCGGGGGGTGAAATTGCAAGTTAGAAAAAAAATTTTTACCAAGTCAACGAGTGGAGTGCCAAATGAAAACTTGAATTCAAAAATATATATAATGTAATACTTGCGCATACTTTTCTTTGTATTATTTTTAATAAATTTCGAAAAGTCGTTGGTCTCTTCCTTACCTCGAAAAGTACGGATCAAAAAATATTGAAAAAATTCTGGAATATTCTCCACAGGTTATAGATTGAACGAAAATTATCATGTGTGCATTACCTGTAATAATTTATCTGATTGATATATATATATATATATATATATATATATATATATATATATTATATATATATATATATATATATATATATATATATATATATATTTACTAGCCGGGCCCGCGGCTCCGCTCGCCTGGACTTGATTCACTACTATCGTCACTGCTTATTCCTTATGTTACCCAACGTAATAAAATATCTCCCATTATTTCTCCTTATCTCCCAATATTTCTCCTTATTTCCCATTATCTCTACATGATTTCCATTATCTAGGCTTATCTCTGCTCATCTCCCATTATTTCTCCTTATCTCCCATTATCTCACCTTATTTCCCATTATCTAGGCTTATCTCGACTTATCTCCCATTATTTCTCCTTATCTCCCATTATTTCTCCTTATCTCCCATTATCTCACCATAACTCCCATTATCTAGACTTATCTCTGCTTATCTCCCATTATCTCTCCTTATCTCCCATTATTTATACTTATCTCCCATTATCTCACCTTATCTCCCATTATAGAGGCTTATCTCGACTTATCTCCCATTATTTCTCCTTATCTCCCATTATCTCACCTTATCTCCCATTATCTAGGCTTATATCGATTTATATAGAACATATGTATAAATTTATAAAAACACATAAATCGGATAAGTGGTTCTCGAGTGATAAGCGCACTAACGGACAGACAGACAGACAGAGAGACGTTGCATTTTATATATATTGTATTCTTTGCTACATGATATTGTTCCATATTTAATGCTTTAAGGAGTGTATTGCAAGAGAACGCGCTAGCGGCAAACTTTTCTCCGACTTGATTCACTATTATCGTCACTGCTTATTCCTTATGTCACCTAATAAAATATATCCTATAACCTGGCCAGAGAACATACGTATGTTTAAAACAAAAGCACGTAAATCGGATAAGTGGTTCTCCAGGGATAAGCACACTAACACGGACAGAGAGACATTGCATTTTATATATATTATAGATATAGATTATTATTATTATTATATAACCTGGCCAAAGAATATATGTATGAATCGGTATAGTCGGTAAATCGGATAAGTAGTTCCCGCGTGATAAACTCACTAATGGACAGACAGACAGGCCGAGAGACATTGCATTTTATATATATTATAGATTATACATTACAGATATTCTTTGCTACATAATATTGTTCCATATTTAATGGTTTAGGCTGTGTATTGCAAAGGCACGCGCTAGCGGCCAACTTATTTCCGACATCATTCACTATTTTACGTCACTGCTCATTCCTTATGCTACCTATCGTAATAAAATATAGCCTATAACCTGGCCAGATAACATATGTATGTTTTAAAAAAAAAAGTACGTAAATCAGATAAGTGGTTCTTCAGTGATAGGCGCACTAACGGACAGACAGACAGAGAGACGTTGCATTTTATATATATATTATATATCATATATATATATATATATATATATATATATATATATATATATATATATATATATATATATGTATATATATATATATATATATATATATATATATATATATATATATATATATATAAATTCAAGATTATCAGTTTTCAGTAAAGATCGAAAAAAAAAAAACTATGTTGAAAACTCATTTGGCGTGTGTTTTGTGAAGTCAATGCTAATTTTATGCCTCCGTTACAAAATTTTTTATTTTCTAAAAAATCTTCAACATCATTTTGAATGAACTCCAATAATTCTTGTGCCAAGGATACCCAACCACACATTAAAGCCGAATCTTTCTTGATAGACACTTTCTCGCATAATTCTAGGATTTTCTTGGGCCCAATATCGAGTATTATTGCGATTAAATAGACCCAAATTGGTAAATATAGATTCAGCCGAAAATAGAATGTTGTAATGAAATTGGTTATCAAGGTGGTATCTTTGCAAAAACCAATTACAACAATCCATTCTTCTTTGGTAATATGTTACCAGAAGGGGTGTGGATAAAACATCACAATAAAGATTTTCTTAAGAAAAAGATATTGTTTCTAACGAGCCTGTAAAAGTGATTTAAAATGTGGTTAACCGTTGCTTTAATAAGTAAGCAGTAAACATAAACTTTTGCCAATTTTCGTTCAAATTAAAATTAAAACTATATACTAAATCAATTTAAAAAAAGACATGCATACACTTTTTGTTTAATAGAATCGATTATCGATTCTGGAAAAAAGAAGTACCCCCCTTTAGAAGGGTGAGGGAAGTGTTCCCCTTTCCTCAAATAAGTATGCTAAATGCTATTAATCTGCTATAAACTGTTGATTTAAGGTATGTGTACAGTGTAATCTTTTATTTTACGTGGACTACCCTATAGGTATGTTATACATAATAAAATAATTCCATAGGTAGGAAATAGGATTCAAGGCGTCCCTTCCGCAACCTTTTAGAAAATCGCCTTAAAAATTCTTGTCAAAATATTTGCGAAATATGTCATTAAGAACAAACGGGAAGAAAGTTCCGATTTCTATTTACTTTTCTCTTTTAGCATACATAATCGAGTATATAATATTCCTAGGTAGGTATATGTTAGTAGAATGTTCGTTTTTTATATTTATGTACTTTCCCTTCCATTCTATTTAAAATACATAGTTCATTCTAATTTCAGTCCTTACCTAACTTTGATTAAAAAGCTTTGTACTCGTTTATCATGTTTTGATGTTTTTTAAACTTGGTGTGAAGTGTTGCTAATGTTAAAACTAAACCTGTTGTTAACTGTATTTTATTGAATGCCGAACGCAACCCTTTATGGGCAATTCTTTAAATTTTGAACATACCAATATCAAATTTGACAACTGGTACACTAAATTTGACAAATTTTCTTCGCATACATCTTGGGGAACTCGGCTTTTTTTTTCGATTTAATTCAGAAAATGAAATGAAGTCTGACCCGACTTATTAAAATGCCGTCGATTATGTTTGCATTTTTCGCCTTCACCGGCTTTACAAAAGCATCTATAGTATATGAGGCGTTGCGGATAGTAAGGGCGAACTCAACAAAATGAAGTTTCGAAAAAATTGAATTTATAGAAAAATCTAAATGGCGAACTCAACAAAATATTGGCAAAATTAGGTTTTTATTATTTATTTATAATTTATTAGCTTTTTATTATTTACTTAAGTAGAATAGTGTATTCCGTGAATTTTTAAATGTTTTTTTAAATATTTATTTGTGTATTTTTTTTTCATATTTTACTGTTCGTTTTTGATGCTACACTATCACCTAAAATTGGCAATACCTGGGAAAAAATTAGACCGGTATTAAAAATTTTGAACACATTTTATTTAATTTTAAGGTTATTGTTTTAATTAAAGGTTTTGTTATTACAAAATAGTTACTTGATACAACATACAAAACAGTGGAAATATGGTATTGAAACTAACATAAAAAAAACTAAAGAAAAGAAACAAATAATTAGCCAAGTTCAGTTGTAATCTATTTGGTCATCGTCCATAACATCTTCATTTTCGGTGCTCTTATTCGTTGCTGCGTCTTGAGAGGCTATAATGTTAGTAAAGTACCGACTCCAAGGTAGGGGAACATACGGTAACAAGTCCTGAATGTCCTTTAATTTGGGGGCTGGTATTTTAATGGGAGCACTGTAAAGTCTCGTCAGTGTTTCACTGGCGAAATGAAAATGATCAGGATCATAGTTTTTCACCTTGCCTTTTTATAGTTTGACTGCCGTTTTGACATCCAAATTGTAAGCAGAATGAATGTAGAAACCTTGCTTAAAGTTATTTGTAAATTAAAAGATCTTTCCATCTTTAAACTTAGCACCAGCCATCTGCATTTTAGTAATTTTCTTTTGAAAATTAGAGAAATTGAAAATCATGTCCTGTCTAAGTTGGACAACGCAAAACTGGTTTTTTTTTTCGGCGACAGCTTTCAATCATTAACTTATAGTGATCCATGGTATACACAGTGCTATTCCGTATTTCTCTCTCAATGTTCCCAAAATCCCTATCACAGGGAAGGTATGAATGCCCAGGTATCATAAAATAGTGTTTAATTTCAGTGAACTGGTCTTTGTGTATAAAGTATAGATTTGCCAAAACAAGATTTAAATTCTTGTTCTGTCCAGAACAGTTATCACTGAACATAATAACTTTTTTAACATTAACATCAACTTTACACAAATAATCGTACAAGCAACTTGCAATCTCACATGATCCACGCCTCCCTGTACTTTCATCCCAAAGGTACATCGTTGAAGAACCGGTTTTTACATTATGGATACAAAAGTTATAGGTCCATAGCTTCCTTTTGTAATACTGAATCCCAGTAGTCAGCTTTGGGGTTGGCAAAGCCTGCTGCAGATCAAGAGCTATGACCAGAAAAGAGTCATCGGCATTACTCCTTAATCCCTTAAGAAGAGACTGAGCAGCTTTTGCACGGGTCAGATGTAACTCCTTCTCTTGGTTAAGATTCTCGATTTCAGCAACATTTTCGGAATCGTGCATTTGACTACTTTTAATTTTTATGTCTACTTTATCGCAATAATTACAGGTGTCACTTTTTGGGGGCTCAAAACCAATATTGAACTGCATATTAAACGTATCACGATAATAGTGCTGATTTACCGGGCTGTAACCAGGGTAATTTTCCGTAAGCCATTCATTGTAAAGAGAATAGAGCTTTTTAATATTAAGTCCAACAGGTAAGTATTTTCGATGAGGGCTTTTGGCGCGACTGTAATGACTGGTGACAGTAGGTAGTGACATGATGATTACTTTAGAAAGATCGTCATTTCCTATTTTCTTCGCGGGTTCACACCTCCCCCTTTGATCCATTGTAACAGTTCCAGTTCGGCTGGTTTTGTCAAGTACGACTCGAACGCGCTTTTCAGAGATGCCATGAATGTTATAAAACGCAGTACGACAAACTTCACGATTAGCGTGATCAACAGTCACATTATATTGAATGCGTCTCAGGGTACGACTTGGACGCCCCTTTACGTAAGATCTTTTTACATCATTGCAGATCAATAATTTTGATAAGTAAGCATTCTGTAGATCATAGTTTCCAATTTGCCAAAAAGAGTCAAAAATATTGGTAACCAGTTCAGCGCCTATTTTCTCAAAACATCCACACTTGCGAGGAGGTCCAATTTTGCGGGCAACAACGTGCCTTTTGTTATTTCTTGAAATGTAAACACTTCCTGAATTTCGTTTCAACTTACACTCGTTTTTTTGCCAATCATTCATCTTAGCAGGTCTCTTTTGCGAATAACCCGACACAGCACTACCATCTAAATGTTGTACACTTACTTCACTACTAGAAGGTCCAGGTTGCGCCATACTTTTCTTAAAAAAAAGAAGCAACAAAACATAAACGTATTAACTTCAAAATTAACTTGAACTAACACGCAGAAAGCGTAAAATTTCAAGTAAACCTCATTTAGTGACGCAATACCGGCGGTTGCTCCGCGCGAAATTGTTGAGTTCGCCCTTACTACCCGCCCGGCTATCGCCTGTTCGAAATTTTTCATTTATTTGATACTGAAATTTGAAGGCGAAGCAAGGGCGAACACAACAATTAGACCGGTATGTGATGTAGGAAAAGTACTATAAAATAGAATTATATAAAAAAAAAAAAAAATTGACCCAATGTGGAGTTCGCCCTTACTATCCGCAACGCCTCATATATAAAATGCAACGCCTCTCTGTCTGTTTGTCTGCCCGTTAGTGCGCTTATCACTCGAGAACCACTTATTCGATTTACGTGCTTTTTTTTAAAATACACATATGTGCTCTGGCCAGGTTATAGGCAATATTTTATTACGTTAGGTAACATAAGGAATACGCAGTGACGATAATAGTGAATCAAGTCGGAAAAAAGTTTGCCGCTAGCGCGTTCTCTTGTAATATATTGCCTAAACCGTTAAATATGGAACAATATCATGTAACAGAGAATATCTATATCTATAATATATATAAAATGCAGCGTCTCTCTGCCTGTCCATTAATGCGCTTGTCTCTGGAAAACTACTTATCCGATAATTCATACATTTGTTTTCTGGCCAAGTTATCTATATTCTTCTATAATATATCTAAAATAGCAGTGCCCGCGACTCCGCTCGCGTGGACTTCATTCACTATTATCGTCCTGTTCGTTCCTTATATTACCTAACGTAATAAAATATATCCTATAAACTGGTTAGAAAATATATGTATGAATTAAAAAAAAACACGCAAATCAGATAGGTAGTTCGCGAGTAATTGCGAGACGTTGCATCTATCTATAATATATATAAAATGCAACGTCTCTCTGTCTGCCTGTCTGTCCGTTAATGCCCTTATCACTGGAGAACCACTTATTCGATTTACGTATTTTTTTTTTAATTCATGCATATGTTCTCTGGCCAGGTTATAGGATATATTTTATTACGTGAGGTAATATAAGGAATGAGCAGTACGGTAATAGTGAATCAAGTCCACGCGAGCGGAGGCGCGGGCACGGCTAGATTCATACATAAAATTTTCCCTGTTCTACTATTGAATGTGCCATTTATCACAAACACTACTGTTCGTAATTGGACCGTGGATATTCAAGCTGCTTGAATTTTCGTTATGATGGGCGTGATAGTTTTGTCATCGATTATTCCACACCCAAGAAAAAGATTTGATTTTAAAAGTTTTTTACCGAGGGTGAAATTTCTTTGGGCAGGGTTTGTATAGGCCCATTTGCAAATATTTAAAATTGTTAATAATATTTTTGAAAAATACTGTCCCAATCCCTATGCTTCACGTTTCAAATTTAAATCTGTACGCATATATCGACCATCTTAATAATAACACTGCGTGACATGATTTTGGTACCTGCTATTATAGTTTCCTATTAGTTATAGTATGTAAGCAGTGGATGTCTTTTATTTCTATCACGTCTTGTTTTTAAGGTACACACCGATAACCTTTTCTTAACCTACCCTCATATTGTTCATATCAATAAATGTAATCGCTAGATAATCTATTGAGAGGATATGTTCATTTCTTGTTAGTTTCTTTGAGATTACCTGATTAAGAGTGTAATAATACAGTTTTAAAGATGAATACTGAAAAAAGTAGTCGCCGTCAGTGCAAAACTCCACCAAACAAGTTTTGTTACGTGTGTGGACAGCACATTCTCAAGTCTCAAGGAAAAAAAAATATCTGAAAAAGTATGTACTGAGTATTTTCTATATTTTGGACGTACTGTACATCAAGATAAACCCTGGATTCCGCAACTGTTTTGTGTATCATGTTATGCTACTCTCCTGTCGTGGTTGAACGGAAACAAAACATCTATATAAGTGCAGTACCGACCGTGTGACGCGAACTTAGTAATCATTTTAACGATTGCTACTTCTGCATGACTGATGTACGAGGATTTTCAAAGAAAATTAAGCATAATATCGAGTACCTTTCTGTGAATTCTGTATCAAAACCAATACCATATAGTGAAGACATGACTCCTCCTTTGCCTCCTAAGAAAAGTTAAACTGAAGAGTTAGATATACCAATGATTGACAAGACATGGAAGTTGACAAGATCCCAACTTTTTACCCTCTTCAAGTGATCTATGCCAACCGCATTTAATTCAACAACGGGAATTAAATGATTTGATACGGGACTTGATTTGTCTGTTAGACAATCCGAATTACTTGGATCAAGACTACAGGAATGGCACTTGCTGGCACCAGATACAAAAATATCTGTACAACGAAAACGAAGTAAAGAAATGGCAACTTTTTACTCTAGTTCAGAAAACATATGTTTTTGTAATGACATTGTATCTTTGATGAGTGAGTTAGAAATTCCCTATGATACAAATGAATGGCGTCTTTTTATTGATGGTTCGAAAACAAGTCTGAAGGCAGTTTTACTTCATAATGGTAATAAATATCCGTCAATACCAGTGGCTGTTTTAAAAGAGATATACGAAAATATGAAATCAATATTGGATTTAATTAAATACAAAAATTTTAAGTGGAAAGTGTGCGCTGACCTCAAAGTAATAGCTATGTTACTTAGTTTGCAAGGTGGATTTACTAAGTACTGCTGCTTTCTTTGCATGTGGGACAGTAGAGCTACTGATAAGCACTATTTGATCAAAGACTGGCCAAAACGAACGGAATTTGTGTGTGGGAAGTCAAATGTAAAATACTTGCCTTTAATCAACCCCGAAGACGTCATTTTACCTCCTCTACACATAAAACTCGGCTTAATGAAGAATTTTGTGAAAGCGATGGATAAAAATGGCTAAGGATTTTTATATTTAAAATCTATTTTTCCAACATTAAGTGAAGCAAAGTTGAAAGAAGGTATTTTTATTGGTCCACAAATACGCCTATTAATGAAAAACAACAAATTTGATCAAACACTAAATGACGAAGAACTATGCGCATGGACATCATTAAAAGCCGTGATAAAAGGTTTTTTAGGAAATCATAGAGCCGAGAATGCAGAATTCTTAGTGAACAATTTGTTAAGAGCATACAAAAAGATGGGTTGCCGAATGTTATTAAAAATTCATTTCCTCCATTCTCTTTTTTTCCATCAAATCTTGGAGCAGTGAGTGATGAACAAGGGGAACGATTTCATCAGCATGTGAAAAGGCTTGAGGAACGGTTTCAAGGTCGTTGGGACGTAGTTATGTTGGGAGATTACTGCTGGCTTTTAAAACGAGAAGATATTTCCCAACATAAGAGAAAAAGTTAAATATTTTTAACTTTCAATGTACAATATAAACTTTTTACCATATATTTTATATTTAGTTGTGTCCAAATGTAATAATAAGTTTTTTTAGCAGTTTTATTCGAATTATTGGAAAATTCAATGAAGCTACTTTACTCCTTAATTATTTTACTTAAAATTGTTAACTATCGTACCTAAAAAACAGTACGTGATAGACAAAAAGTACTTATGTATTCTTAATAAGTGGTGTGTATGAATAAATAAACAGGAAAAATTTAAGTGGGTAACGCAGTGGTATCTTTAGTAGGCTCCGCCCACAGGTAAGATCCCAATTTAATGTTCGAACGAATAAAGTTTTCTGGTTAATTCGGGGTTCCTAATCAAGTGAACAGCTTCTTTCTTAATACAATCAAGCAACTGAAACAGACCCTCGAACATGGAAGTAGTTTTTCTTAGAAGGATCAAATAAAAAAAAGCCGGTCAAGTGCAAGTTGAACTTGCACAATTAGTGTTCCGTACGTTGATTGTTTTTAAAATAAAAATTTTTGTTAGGGTGGCATAAAATGATCAGTGACTTCACAAAACACACCCCAAATGAATTTTCAACAAAGTTTGTTTCCAATCTTTACTGAAATCTGATGACCTTGAAATTTTTGTTTTTTTTTTGTATACCATATAAATTATTAAAGGTAATGCACTCGTGATAATTTTCATTCAATCTACACCCCGTGGAGAATATTCCAGAATTTTTTTCGAAATTTTTTGATAAGTACTTTTCGAGATAAGGCCCGGAACAGCGATTTTTCGCGAATTTTTAAAAATAATACAAAGAAAAGTGCGCGCAAGTATAATATTATATATATATTTTTTACTCGTGTTTTCACAAGCTTTCATTTGACACCACACTCGATGACCTAGTAAAAAAAATTTTTTTTCACTTCCGACTTCACCCCCCCAAAACTAACCACTTAAGTCAAAATTTAGTTCTCAAAACTACATGGCTCTGATGAGGCCATCAATTCCTATATTATTACCAAATTTCACCTTTCTATGTCAAATAGTTTCCGAGAAAATCGGGTGTGACAGACAGACAGACAGACAGACAGACAGACAGACAGACAGACAGACAGACAGACAGACAGACAGACAGACAGACAGACAGACAGACAGACAGACAGACAGACAGACAGACAGACAGACAGACAGACAGACAGACAGACAGGACACCGAAGTGATCTTATAAGTGTTCCGTACGGAACACTAAAAAGAGCTTGCATACACATCTGTCGGGAAATATCAAATTATTAAAGGCTTTTATAAATCGTTTCTTTTGTGTTAATTTTACGAACGTTTCCAGAACTATCACTCATATCTGAGATTAAAAAAAAACAAGAAGGGGAACCCATATCTGTAGGTGGACGTCGCGACGGTCGGTAGACGCCAGTTTTGTTTAAGCGTCGGGAGTGTTCTTACGCCGAATTTCCGCTGAACCGATCGACGCAACGACCTGTCGAACGAATTTTCTTTTTTTCTATTTGAAAAATATAGAGCTTGCCTGACTTACACTCGTATATACAGATCGGCTTGTATATTATCATTCAGATTCTCCTTCATGTATAAAATGATATTATCTTAAAATTATGTTGTAATAATATAAACACATTGTTAATAAATCGGTAAAAATAAGATAGATAAGTATTAATCACTTAAAAAATTGTTTTCTCTGTTAATATTCTAATTAAAAACGATTAAAATGGTGAATTATGTGCTTTCTTTCTGTAAAATAACTGGGGCCAGCAAGATTTTTACCCGAAACTTCTATCTTCCCCTACTGAAACCGTTAACGCCAAAAGATGCATTGCGAACTCTCAGAATTACAGGCAAGTGGTTGTTAGGAACTAAGTATCAACATTACATACCAGTGCTTAGAAATCATAGAGAAAAACGGTCAAAAAACTCGAAAAATTATGGCAAAAAAGAGCATAAAAATATGCAAGATTTCACCTACATGGCTCCATATATCGATCCTGAAAACGAAAACCAAAAAAGATTACAAAACATTTTAGATAGCAAGCAAGGCGACTCAGGTATCTACGTATATACCGTCGAAGACAAAAAGTACAATATAGTCGTACAAGCTGCTTTTGAGCTTGCTGTACGCGATGGCGATATTATTGACGTCATGGTATCGCAAAAGAATGACAAGATCATGGTTAAAACAAAAGACTTTAAAAAAAAAGTCCCTCTCGAAATTCAATATTACGAACAAAATAACGAACCTTTATACTGCGGTGAAGGTAGTACCTCAGCTGAAGAAGAAAAGTTTCATCATCACGGAAAGTATACCATGAGCTTAGCGAAGCTTTTCGAAGATAAAGAAATGCAAGAAGAAAAATGGGAACAAGAGCTAAAAAGAATTATGAAAAAACGCAAAAAACATAAGTGGGAAGGCAGCAAAGCTTTTAAAGAAATGATGAAACACTTCATGCGTAAGTTTGATTGGAAAAAATTCGAAGAAGACGCAAAGCAAGTTATTGATGATATCGAGGCTCCGGTCACGGAAAATCCCATTGCCATGGAGATTAAAGACCTCGATGCAACGAAGCATGTAAACGAAACACTTGTCCAACGAGAAGACTTAATGAATCAGCTTCCCACCCTGCAAGATATACCTGATATTATAAAACATCTTGGTGACGCTACTTTGACAGAAATAGAAACAGAATCAAATGACTCAAATGAAAAGCGAAAAAGTAACAGGAGCAAAAGTAACACTTTCAACAGGTAAAGAAATTTTTGTTAGTGGACAAATGGTTCACACTGAGGAAGGAGATGTTTTTGTACCTGGACAAACGGTACAGAACGAGTTTGGTGATGAATATGCCCCTGGAATTACTATTAATATCGATAACAAACCTACTTTAGTTAACGGGCTTATTATGGGAGAACAAGAAAAAGACCCTCTGTTTTTACCTACCCAATCAACAATAACCTCTGGGGGTCAACTGACATTTGCCACTGCTCCCGAAGAACGTCCAGCCCCTGAACCCGAAGAACAGAGGCAAAAAAGGCGAAGAAAACTTTTGAGAATCATTAGCGTTGTACCGGAAGAAGAAAATAATCAGGAAGAAGATTTAAAGGAAGTAATCGAGGATATAATGAAAGAAAGTGGTGTCAAGGATTTCGACAACATCGAAATTATCGTGGAGAACGCTGAAAAAAGTTTGCTTGAAAACGAAGATTCCGATGAACTGTCCACCGACGAAACATCGACCTCCGACGAGCTCAACAATTCTGAATTAGAGGAGCTCGATATAGAAGCCATACGACTAAAACACGAACAACAACGCAAAGAACTCGAGAAACTAAAAATGATACTGCAAGATGATGGACTAAACGATTTATATTTATCTCTCGAAGAAAAGAAAAAGCAACTTCAACAAAAACTTGAGGAACTCCGTAAATTAAGTATCGCTTCTGAAAATAACCTTGTTTCATACGTGAACGACAACGATGCAGTCGACATAGCGTCAAAAATAACTTCCGAAAAGGATAGTATTAATAGATTAGCAGAAATTCTTATTGCCATGACAAGGAGGTCGGCGGCCTTTAGAGACAGAAATAATATTAGAATCGAGAACATTAACTTAGACGTTAACATAAAGCCCACGGAAACAGATTTAAAATTCAATCGAACGTCTACGAAACTTAAAGTACTTTTTAAAACTGCACTGGTAGCGGCTAATGATGTTTATAAAAATAGACCTAAAGATCAAATGTTAGCTTTAAATTCAATGGTTGATATTATTGAGGAAACCTTAAAAAAGGACCCCGTATTACTTGAGGAATTCTTTAAGCTCATGGACACTTCATATGAGCGCTTAGAAGTGTGCGATGCGGTTCTTAAGCAACTAACTCAGGATATTTCACACACTAAGGTTGCCACATTAAAAAATTTAAGTTCTGATAATCTTACTTTGCAGGACTGCCTCAAATATCTTGACAAAATTATTGAAGACGGCACCGTTATGAATGTTGCTGCTGCCAAATTAATTAAATTATGCCCAGAAATCATAAAAGATTTATCTGATAATGTAAAAATAAGAATGAAGGGTGTCAACTCCGAAGAAACAGCTCTGGAAGCTCTTCAAGACAGTATTGTGGCCACTGTGAGGGGACTGATGGAGAGCAATTTTGAAGAACTATTTTTCAAGAAAGAAAGCACCGTATTGGAATTTATAGGCGAAGCTCTTAGCTTCGCAAAAGCTCTTGATCTCGATGATGTAGTAGAAAATCTTTCGCAACCGAAAATTGCGTTAAATAAACTGGAAGATTCGTCAATAGAAATGCTCAAGAGAATGACCATCATTCGACAGCTTGCAGAAAAAGACTACTCTTTAAAGACGGCTATTAGTAGGATTAAAAAGAATCCAGAATGTGCTAAATCTGATCCGAGAATAAGACAATTGATCAGAGAAAGTGCCATAGTAGTTTCTGAAATGTCTCCTCCCAGAAATTCAAGGGATGTCCCCTATGATTTAATGAAAAAGCAAAACTTGCTGGCCATCGAAGACTTTCTAATGCGTAAAATGAGACTAGACGTTCCCGTATTGGTAACAAGAGGAAACCTTCAAGCTGTAGTCCCAAAAGAATCCTCCAGGGGAGTTTTAGCGGGAAGAGTGCCCTATATTCTCATAGACGAATCGGGTATGACGAACTTTAGACCCATGCACAGGTTATCGTCAATAAATGCGAACAGGAATCGCGATCGGAGAATCGAAGACTATTTTAGTGGTGTTCGTGAACGTTCAAGATCGATCGATCTTACCAAGGACGATTCAAAGACATTCTTGCAGGCGAAAAATAATGTAAGGAAGTTAAGGAAACTGATGAGTAACAGTAGGAAGGCTGCATGATTCGTAATGTGATTTAAACTTTATATTATGTGTGTTAAAGACTGACAGGGAAAATGGGAAGCTATAGTTTTTAGGGCTTGGGGTATGGTCTTGTTTTGGAAACCGTGCCGTAAGGTTGCAAACGGTGTAGTAAGTAGAGCTGGAGAAGCATTCTCTTTTTCGTTTTCCTTAAGTACTGATAAAATAATGACTTCGTAACTGTCATAAAAAATTATAAGTTACTAGCCGTGCCCGCGGTTTCGCTTGCGTGGAATTGAACTTGATTCACTATTATCGTCACTGCTTATTCCTTATGTTACCTAATCTAATAAAATATAGCCTATAACCTGGTCAGAGTACATATGTATGTTTTTAAAAAAAAGCACGTAAATCGGATAAGTGGTTCTCGAGTGATAAGGGCACTAACGGACGAACAGACAGAGAGAGAGACATTGGATCTATAATATATATAAAATACAACGTCTCTCTATCTGTCTGTCTGTCCGTTAGTGAGCTTATCACTCAAGAACCACTGATTCCATTTACGTGCTTTTTTTTTAAAAAAAAAAACATACATATTCTCTGGCCAGGTTATAGCATATATTTTATTACGTTAGGTAACATAAGGAATAAGCAGTGACGATAATAGTGAATCAAGTCGGGCAAAAGTTTGCCGCTAGCGCGTTCTCTTGCAATACACTGCCTAAATCATTAAATATGGAACAATATCATGTAGCAAAGGATATACACATCATCGATAAACCTCTTTTACCCGTAGGTGTCGAGGATCGTTCTCTACTTTTTTTCCACAAATTTACGCCACTCATCTCTATTTAGTGCTAGTTGTTTCGGTGCAGCCCAGGACTTGATTCACTATTATCGTCACTGCTTGTTCCTTATGTTACCTGGCCAGAGAACATATGTTATTTTATAAAAAAACACGTAAATCGGATAAGTGGTTCTTGAGTGCTAAGCGCACTGACGGACAGACAGACAGAGAGACGTTGCGTTTTATATATATTAGACATTTTTTTTGGATAAATATTAAGTCAAAAATTAAAAAAGAAAAACATGCAAATCGGATAAGTGGTTCTCGAATGATAAGCACACTAACGGACAGACAGAGAGACGTTGCATTATAGATTATAGATGCAACGTCTCTCTGTCTGTCCGTCAGTGCGCTTATCCGATTTATGTGGTTTTTTTAATTAAGTAATTTTTTCTCTGTACAGGTTAATCTTCTATAATATATATAAAATGCAACATCTCTGTCTGTCTGTCTATTTGTCCGTTAGTACGCCTATCACTCGAGAACCACTTATACGCTTTACATTTTTTTATTTTTTTTAATTTACACATTTGTTCTCTGGCCAGGTTATCTATAATCTTCCGATTTACGTGTTTTTTTATAAAATATAAATGTTCTCTGGCCAGGTTATAAGATATATTTTATTACGTTAGGTAACATAAAGAATAAGCCGTGACGATAATAGGGAATCAAGTCCACGCGAGCGGAGCCGCGAGCACAGCTAGTTTTTTTTTATATATTATAGATGAAAGTATTATTTTATCTAATATGTATAGGTTTGAATTTTCAACAAAATATTTATTTTTTAGCAAATTTTAGTATGTCGACAATGAATTATTTATTTACTCTAATTGGAAACTTAAAAGATGATCGTTATAAAATTTAGTATAAAGCTTTTATGATCGACAGTTCCTAGACATCTTTAAATATCTTTTATATCGAAGCCAATGAAAACAAAACATATTTTTTTAAAATGATAGACAACACAGTAGAACGACCTATAGGCTATCGACCTAGGTTACACATTTTATAACTAAATAAGTGAGATTATTGTTTATATGTTTGTCTTCTTGTTTTCTGATTTATGCTTCAGTACTCGTATTTATATAGACAACCTAGACATAGAACTTGAAGTAAGTTTATTCTTTTCAAAAGTTATTTTTCAAAAGATCTAAGAGTTAAGCAAAAACAAACACACCTACATATTGCAAATCTGCTAAATCAGAAAAATATATGGAATATTTTAAAACTTTCTCTCGATTAGACGCTTGTTTTCGATCTGACAACCCATCATATATGTGCCAACAATTAATTCCTCCAAACCAAGGTCGCACATAGTCAAAAAATTAAAAGCAAACTTTTTTCTGTCCCAATGATTCCAAGTTTAAGGTCGTTAACCAAATATTCACTAAAGCCACTATACCACCACTTACACGGCCAGCCTATTGCAAAAACACCTGTTGTAAAACATATCGTAATAAAACTACAGACCAAAAAAGCTTCTGGCACTGATGGAATACCCAGTTCTTCTTCTTTTAGGAGCCTTTTGCCATGCTCTCCTGGATATAGGCCTCCTCCTGTCTTTTCCACTCCACTGGGCTATATGGTGTTTCACGTCATCGATCCATCTTTTTGGTGGTCTTCCCACACTTCTCCTGTGTCTTCTACGTCTCCACTGTATTAAGTGTTACGTCCACTTCTTATCCGCCTCATATCTAGCGATGTGTCCTATCCAAGTCCATTTTAGAGTTGCCACATGCTTTATGACGTCTTCGACCTTGGTTCGTAGACATAACATATTTCCTCGTTGCGCAAGTCGTCTCTCCATTAATGTTGCTGTTTAAAAACTTTGGTTTTCAAATTGATCGGAATATCAGGACTTTTTAAGACGTGACCCAGTTTTCCAGTGGCTGACCATGTCATTCTAATTCTCCTACCCAATTGGGCTTTTTGGTTCTGTTTATCAAGGAATACCCACTACTCAACTCAAAAAATACGCGAGCGAACTAACACTATTTTCTTATAGACTTTCCAACTTATTCTACGTTAATGTTGAAGAATAAGCCAAAGTTATGTCGGGACACTCCATTCCCTAATATCGTTACTCAACTTGCCGGGTGTTAACTTGGAAGGAAATATGTCTTGGCTACATCATATGATATGCATAGTAACGAAAGCTTCTCAGAAGCTGGGAATATTACTTCGTACTAGAAACTTTACACTCCACGACAACTTTGAATCCTGTACAAAACTCAAATTCGACCAACGCACTGGGGTCTAGGAATTTAATTTTTCATTCAAAATTATCTACAAGTCTTAATTTCCAACCGATTAGTATTTTTTTTTTAAATACTCGTAACTAAATTTCTAAAAAATTTCTCGCAGCCAATTTTTGGTTATTTTTTTACCATTTTTGGATAATTTTTTGTAATTTTTTCGAAGTCTGGAATATTTTAATGAACAAACCAAAGGAATTTATGTTTCTCGGTCCACATCATCCGAAATTTGTTGTTTCAAAACTTAAAGATCGCAAGGTGAAGCAACATAGCTACTTTTGACCCATGAATAGCTTTGATTTGTTCTAATTAATATTGTAAATCTGGCTAAAATGATGATAAATGGCTAAAATATATTTAAATAATGGCCGAAAAATGGCTATATTACGAGGCTGGTTTGAAAAGTCCGTGCAAAAATAAAAAACTACTTATGTGTTTGGGGTAAACCTTTTTTATTTTTCGACATAGTCTCCTTTTAGGCTTATACACTTCGTCCAACGATGTTCTAGTTTGTTGATCCCTTCCGAATAATAGGATTTGTCAAAGTCTGCAAAATATCCATTAGTGTCTGCAATCACCTCCTCGTTTGAATAAAATCTTTGTCCCGCTAGCCATTTCTTTAAATTGGGGAACAAATAGTAGTCCGAGAGAGCCAAGTCTGGAGAATAGGGGGATGTGAAACGAGTTGGAGTCCTATTTCCATTAATTTTGCGACCACAACTGCTGAGGTGTGTGCTGGTGCGTTGTCGTGATGGAAAAGGACTTTCTTGTGGGCCAATCGCGGGCGTTTTTTTCTTGCAGCTCGGTTTTCAAACGGTCCAATAACGATGAATAATATTCACCTGTAATAGTTTTACCCTTTTCCAGATAGTCGATGAGGATTATCCCTTGCGAATCCCAAAAGACAGTCGCCATAACCTTTCCGGCCGAAGGAACGGTCTTCGCCTTTTTTGGTGCAGATTCCCCCTTGGTAACCCATTGTTTAGATTGTTGTTTGGTCTCAGGAGTATAGTAATGTATCCATGTTTCATCCACAGTGACGAAACGACGCTTAAAGTCCTCCGGATTCTTCTGGAACAGCTGCAAACCATCCTTGCAACACTTCACACGATTCCGTTTTTGGTCAAGCGTGAGCAATCGCGGCACCCATCTTGCGGATAGCTTTCTCATGTCCAAATGTTTATGCAAAATATTATGTACCCGTTCAGTCGAGATGCCCACAGCACTAGCAATCTCACGCACCTTAACTCTTGTGTCATCCATCACCATATCATGGATTTGATCAATGATTTCTGGAGTCGTAACCTCCACAGGCCGTCCAGAACTTTCAGCGTCACTTGTGCCCATATGGCCAGTCCGAAAATTTTGAAACCACTTATAAACTGTCCTAATCGAAGGTGCAGAGTCACCATAATGTTTATCTTTAGTCTCCTGAGGCGTTTTGCCTCTCATAAAGTAATGTTTAATCACCACACGAAATTCTTTTTCGTCCATTTCTTGAAAATCACTCGACTTCCTTGATTTACACGAATGCCAAACACAAAGAAATAGACCAATATGGCTGAAACTTGGTGTGTGTTGATTCAAGAGATGCTACTAACTAAACATGACCTCGATACGCGCCGGTGGTGCCATCTCTCCGACTTTGCACGGACTTTTCAAACCAGCCTCGTAATTCACCTTGCGACCTTTAAGTCTTGAAAAAACAAATTATAGATTATGTGGATTGAGAATCATAAATTGCTTTGGTTTGTTTCTATCAAATATTGCAAGTTTCGAAAAAATTACTAAAAATTATCCAAAAATGGTAGAAAAATAATCAAAAACTGGCCATAATTCAAAAATCAACTTCGAGCGATGTTTTGGAAATTTAGTTACGAGTATTTCTTTAAAAAAAATTATCCAAATCGCTTGGAAATTTAGATCAGTAGGTAATTTTGAACGAAAAATTAAATTCCTGGATCACAGTGCGACGATGGAATATTGCTTCCATATTTGGGCTCCTGCTAGATTAATTAAATTATTTTCAGAGACCTATTCGCCTGATTAAAGACTCCGAATTCACCAACAATTTCGTAGAATATAAAAGTTTTTAACTTAAGTGTATTCTATGAATACTTTCATAGAAAGTGTTTGATAGATGTAGCTCCCTTGATTCTACCCAGAGCGGTGTATTATAGGAATTCACGTCGCGCTAATACTTGTACATCGTATGAAGTTGAGCTTATGATTCCTCGTATCACCCTCTTCGAGAATGCTTTTATCCCTTTTACAAGAATTGCTCAGAACTGTGTTTCTCACCGACTATAATATGCAGTGATTCAAGGTCACCGTGAATGGCTGTTTCCGTGCACGCGCTGTTACTACAGCGCTTTTATGGGCTTTTATAGATTTTATATATATCTCCCGTTTCATAGCGCTCTTCTACGCCATACGGTTCCTATTTGCCATTTTCTTCGGTTATTCCAATCGCCTGGTTCCAAATTTCGACATTGTTCTTTGGATTCCACTCACTCATGTTGTTTTCGGTCTTCCGTTCTTCCTTCGTTCTAATGGTGCCCATTGTAGTATTTATTCCGGATTTCTCTAATCGCCCATGCGTTGAATGTGACCTTACCAGTAGAGTTGTCCTTGTTTTACGTCTTCTACTATTGTTCTATCAACGTCCATAATATTTTTTATTCGTTCATTTCGGACTCTATTCAAACGTGAAATACCAGCCGATCGTCGTAATAAAACCATTTCAATTACACTTAGCTTATTTTCTGTTGGCATGGTATAACAACTAAAGACTAATCGAAAAGATTCGCATTTTTAGAAGTCACCAAAAGTGTTCCTCGCATTAGCTGAACCATCCCAAGACGCGTTTCGCCATATCACGGCTCCTCAGTTGGGCTAGGTTCAGCAAAATTTGGTTGACTTCTAAAAATGCAAATCTTTTCGATTCTTCTTTAGTTGTTATACCATATCAACTGTCTTCGAGCGGTAAGCTCGAGAAAGGTGCGTTTCTGCAATAAGTGCCAACCGTGATGTGCCGCTCTGCTTGAAAAGACTTTGTAAGTCACCGACAGAGTGCAGTATAAGCATCTATTTGCCATTATTTTTTGTTGCAGAGTTCATTTGCCACACTTCACTTCCATATAGCAAAACTTTTAAAGATCAAGTTGTATATTTGCTTTTTTCTTGATTTCGATATATGTTTATGCCATAAGATGTAAGACCTACCATATAACTCTCTTTCCTTTTGAAATTCTTGTTTCAATCTTTTTTTCTGTTCTCCCTGAGTTAGTTATTTTAGTTCCTAGGTAGGTGTATTCCTCGCATGATTTTATAACTTTCCCGTCATTTAATATCAGATCTTCTGAAGGTCTTTCTACGCGCATATAGTTAGTTTTATTAAAATTTACGCTTAAACTCCAGTTGTTATACTCTTCTATTAGTTTCGGGCTCATGTGCTCCAAATCATCTTTATCTTGCGCCATTACGATTTGGTCATCCACAAAGTGAAGGATGTAAAGGGATGCTTCGTCTGTTAGTGGGATTCCCATACCCTGGCATTTATTTCTCCACTGTTTTAGCGCGTAGTTTAAATATACTTTAAATAGAGTAGGTGATAAGGAGCAATCTTGTCGAAAACCCTTCGTTATTTGGAATGTTCTGGATAGTATATTTCCTATTTTTACTCTTGAAACCGATTCTATATAGAGATTTTTAATGGCTCGAATTATTGTATTATTTATCTCCATTCTTTCCAGTATTTGCCATAATTTACTGATGGGTACGTTGTAGTAAGCTTTAGTTAAATCGACGAATAATAAGTGGCCAGCTTTTTTTCAATTAATTACGTTAGGCAGAAGATACTGTCTATGCAGGATCGTCCTGCTCTAAATCCGTTTTGTTGTTCGATTTCAGTTGGGTCGTAGTCTGGTTCTACAAGGTTTTTCAGAATTTTTCCATATATTCGGCTTATTGTGCTTGTCACAGTTACGCATCTATAGTTTTCGCATTTATTGCGTTGCCCTTTTTAGTGTTCCGTACGGAACACTTATAAGATCACTTCGGTGTCTGTCTGTCTGTCTGTCTGTCTGTCACACCCGATTTTCTCCGAAACTATTTGACATAGAAAGTTGAAATTTGGTAATAATATAGGAATTGATGGTCTCATCAGAGCCATGTAGTTTTGAGAGTTAAATTTTGACTTAAGGGGTTAGTTTGGAGGGGTGAAATCGGAAGTGAAAAAAAAATTTTTTTACTAGGTCATCCAGTGTGGTGTCAAATGAAAGCTTGTGAAAACACGAGTAAAAAATGTATATATAATGTAATACTTGCGCGCACTTTTCTTTGTATTATTTTTAAAAAATCGCGAAAAATCGCTGTCCCTGGCCTTATCTCGAAAAGTACTTATCAAAAAATTTTGAAAAAATTCCGGAATATTCTCCACGGGGTGTAGATTGAACGAAAATTATCATGAGTTACCTTTAATAATTTTTCTGGTATTTAAAAAAAAACAAAAATTTCAAGCTCATCAGATTTCAGTAAAGATTGGAAACAAACTTTGTTGAAAACTGATTTGGGGTGTGTTTTGTGAAGTCACTGATCATTTTATACATCTGTAACAAAATTTTTTATTTTAAAAGCAATCAACGTACGGAATACTAATTGCGCAAGTTCAACTTGCACTTGACCGGTTTTTTATATATGGGAGTATCCATCTTATCTTCCAGATTTTTGGGATGTTTTCTCCATTTACGGATCTTTGGAATAAATATGCCAGCATTTTTATTAATTTATCCGGGCCATATTTTATTAATTAATAATTATTTTTTTATGGATTTTCTTGCCCATAATTGCTCCTGGAATCCCCTACGTCTTGTTTTATAAGTTCTTAAGTTATTTGAGTGAGTTTCAGATTTAAGATCATACATAAAGAACAATTTTCTAATATATATAATCGTATCAATCTTATACAGAGACTTACCAAAAACGATTTTTAACAAATTATTCAAAGTAATTTCATATATTTTACTTACCAAGCAATTATAAAATTAAAGAATTATATCATTTAAAAAAGATGACGACTAATCTGTGCCACATCAAGGCAAATCGATTGTATTTTCTAATAATATTTTAAGTATTTTTAAAGTGGCAACTTCTATTTGCTTTACTCTTCAAAAAAGTAATAAGCAATGTAATATTCAAAACCATAATTAAGTTTCTTTACACGAAGATGTTTAATTGGTGAAGTAATTTGGTCAATATCCCGCAAATACGTTGTTCTAAAATAAATTTAACTTTCTTACAATAAAGAATAATAAGCACTATAACTGCTAATCATTTTTTGATGAATTGTTAATCACAAAAGAAATTTAGGCAGAGGAAACGCTTCTGTAAAGATGGATGTAATGAAAAAATAACATTATTTTTTAATTCTTCGCCTCCAACACCTGCAAAATGGATGATATCTTCGAGGTACGTGGCTCGCTTCTAAAGTAAGTACCGTTTTGATATTAAAAAACACAATTCCGTTTTTTTAAACAATTTTATTTTTACTTGAATGTCCGAACCTTAATCTACTTTTCAACATAATTTCCACCTATATTAAGATATTTGTCCTATCGTAAGACCATCCTCATAGAAACCTGGCGCCTGGTTTGCTAATCACTACAACCCGGCGCACAGTGCGAAATTTCTTGAGTTTACCGGAACTTAATTATTTAAACCAGTAAAACAGTTCTATTTGTTGGTTTTTTAAAATTTTTAATAAAAATTAATGTGTTTTATTTAAAGTTTTTCAGTTTATTTGTGTTTTTTATTATAGAACAATTAAAAAAAACATAAATTTTGTAACAACATTTTGAACATCTATTCAGAACGAGACTCACTGCAATCGTCTGAAGACTCGCAATCATTACATGGGTCTGCAAATCTCTCTAAACAACAACTCTAAAACTTCTGGCGTAACTTCACTATGCTTGGTTTTGGATGCTTTACGAAGACTAGCGATGTACGGATCCGATGAAATAAGCAGTCGATTAAATAAATCCGTATTTGTGTCAAATACAATTCCAAAGTTTCTCTTGCATATTCGCCGAACTTTTCTGAATCAATTTTAAGACCACAATTTAGGTACTCTAACAGCACATGAAAACGCTTGATCAAATCTAAATTAACGCCAGTTATTTCGGAAGACTTTTCGGCATTTCTAAAGAATTTCCTCGCGGTATTACCATCGTTTGTGTTTCCGGTCTGCTGTTTTGGCATATCTATAAGCAACTTTTTTTTTATTTTCTGCTCCACGAGCTTGCCATGCCTTAATATCCAGTTTGTACGATATATGTAAAATACATTCCAAAAACCTTATCCATGCATGGAGGGGTGATAGTCCAAGGGATAAAAAGGATTCATTTATATTTTTTTGAGGTATATCGCAGATGTTGTTCATTTCACTAGGTTTAGCCCCACATAAGTAGCATGTTTGTGATGATGCACAGGATGATATAGCATTGCATACTTTACCGTCAATCATACAAAAGATCATATTTGCTGTAACCTGAAATTGCTTGCCATCTACAAGTATAGTGGTTGGAGTAAGTTGAGATATTTGTTCTTTCACTTTGTTTACTTCTGAGGTAATTACACTGACTGTTTCTTTGGCAAAAACGAACTTAATGGGGCGACAGTGCCGTGTGGAAGAAGAAGCAGGGTTTTTCCAAATTACTGACTGATTATCACCATTATCATTTACGGAGCACATTTGGACTGGTATCATTGATACACTAAACTTACTATCATCAGAGCTATGTTTGTCCATATACTTTTGTCGATAATTAACTTGTTCCGCCCCATCACAACCCCACTTTACAATAATATTTAGTGCTTTAACTTTTGATAAAGTTCTAAGAATCCCTTCTAGCCCTGTACAAAGTCTTGCTACGGTATGATTTATAAGCGACTGAACTGATACTTCAGCTGAAACTTCAGTTATTATTATGTCCTTTGGATAGCACAACCTCTTTGCCTCTTTTACAACATAATAAGGTGGATACAAAGTGCAACGGTGATTTTTTGCTTGATCTCGAACAATGTTGTACTGATTTGACGATAAGTTTGCATCAATAAGTAGCTGGTCTGGAGTTAATTTTCGTGGGCTGTTTGAAGAAGACATGGGAGCCTTCTTGATTTTGCTACCCCAGATGCTAGTTCCTTGACAATCGCTGCAGAGTTTCGTTTTCCAGATTGGTATAGCTTTGTTGCAGTTGCTTTGGCTAACTCGTCTTGACTACCGGACTTCAAAAGATGATGCACTTTTCTGTTTTGCACTTTAGGATGACAATCCCTAAATTCTTTTTTAGGTCTGCCTGCATTGGTCCTCGATCCACTAGGCAATGCATCCCTTACAGCATTTGAAAATTTTACATTATTTTCAAGCCAGCTAGCATTTTTATTCAGAAATGATGCTAAATTTCGACTGGATTCCCTCCACCTTTTTTGTATTTTACAAACCAGCGCACGAAGAGTTGCCTTTAAACTGCAAAGAGCGTCAGATGTTAGCATTGGTGAGCCTATTTTTTCCAAAACAAAACCAATGATGGCGTCCGATGTCGGTTCTTCCTTCCACTTTTGGAATATGCAGTTATATGAAATTTGCAAAGTCATTCTGGAAAATGTTTAATTTAAAAGAAGATCGCAAAATATCGCAGAAGCTCTTTTGTGTTTCCAACAGAGGAAAAAAAAACCTTTCAAATTTTGTGCGTTTCAAGCAGGTATTATGTAGTATCACTTTTTAAAGTCTCCATCGAAGTTAAAAATGTAAATTTTACTTACTTCTTAAAAATCACTTTTTTCACGAACAAATCACACACGAGTAAGAAAAGATTTTGCAATTATTTAAATGCCAATAATTGACAATTCTCTTATAAAATAAATGAAGAAAAAATCATGGCCTACTGACTTGCCGTTTGTATGTACCACTCTATTAACTTAAACAAATCGAATAGCTTTCTGTAGGCAAAAAAGTATGATGGAATAAGTAATGCAACTTTCAGGTGCATTTTGCAGTTGTTTCGCAGGGTTAATCCCCAAACTGAGTATGAGGTTTTAGAGGTGGGATATTAACCTACCAAAATAATGAATAATCTTATGCATTTTACGTATTTCAAAAATTGAATAAAGTTCCGCTAAATTTCCTAAATTTCACACTGTGCGGCGGTTTTGGCGTCGTCGTCGGTACAGTAGCGCTGACCGCCAAGGTACTTTTTTAAGTGTAGGAACAAATGGTAATCACTGGGTGCTAGATCAGGGCTATACGGGAAGTAATCAAGGTATTCCTAGCCATATTACGTAATGCAATCTCGAGTTCGATTAGTCACATGTAGATGTATATTGTCGTGAAGCAATTTCATAGGGAACACTTCTTAAAACTTAAAGAAGCACATCAGATAATGATGAAATCATAAAGCGTCTGTTTTTTCGAACTTCATTATTTCATTGTTCATAGCGTTTGCGCCACACACGCCTTTACTAATCTACCGACCGTTTTCACGCCTCTTGCATTTAAGAAAGGAATTAGAGCGAGTATTTCACAATCCGCGGGATTTTTAATGATCTGAGGAATTTTAAACACGCACTAACAAACGTAAACTGAGACGAATGCTTTCGTAATGGCGTCTCTGGCTAGCCAATAGATGCAGGTACTCAGCGAGCATGTCGGAATGGCGACCGCATTACGGCAGCGGCCATATTTTAAAACGGTACTTACTTAAAAAACTCGCCTCGTATTTACCTGATACCAGATCTCTTTAATACCTTATACTCGTATATTTGACTATAAATAGTTATGCGTTAAATTTGTTTATTGACTTACAAATCAACAAAAAAATCTCATAATACGAGTACTATTAAAACTATCAGCTCTATGAGGTGATATCGCTCAAGAACTATAAATTCTTTCTTTATGTCAAGTATGTGTACAGGGTGAGTCAACGATAGAGTAAAGTTCATTATCTCATTTGTTTCGGGAATGACGAAAAAATGTGCAATACAATTGTTTTAGGGAATGTTAAGGTGTACAGTTTAAAATTGTTTTTGAGTATAGGGTACTTTAAAAAAGTGTGGCCGATATAACATTTGTTTTTTTAAATGGAACATCCTATTTTCTAATTTACTTTTAAATTCTGCGTAAAATTTTATAACTATTTTATTAGTAATGGTATATACCTAAACCTAGTAGTTTTTCTAATATTTCAATTTTTTAAAAAAATTACTAGTTTTCAGTTTGGTAAAAAATTGCCAGTAGCGCCAGTGTTTCTGAAGGTGGAATACTCATAATTGGTACGAGCATTCTATAGAGGCGAAAAAAAGATATATGTAAAGAAATTTGAGTTAGATGCTACAGGTTGTTCAAAATTTATACATTTCGACTATTTTAAATTGAAAAATCTCACATTTTTTAAATGGCACACCCTGTATATTATTATTTTTTTCTGATAAATTTCACAAAACCCTCCAACTTTTATTAAGTATGTCATATACCTATTTCTAATAGTTTTCGATTTATTTAGAATTTTTTCAATTTTTACCCTTGTTTTTAATACACTTACGCTATAACATGATAGTTACCAAGAGAAAACAAAAATAGAGGCATTGTCAAATTTTGACATGTCTATTAACAAGTAAAAATAGTTTAATTTGTTGTAGTAAGTGACTTATTAAGGTAATAGTTATGGATTTTCCTAAAAATGAATTAATTGATATGGTTTATATACCGGGCGAGGCGGGAAAAAATTGTCTTTTGGCAGTAAGGCTTTACGAAGCGAAGTACCCTAATAGACGTATACCATCTAGAAAATCTTTTCAGTACTTAATGGAACGGTTTGATGGTAGTGGTAGCGTCGAGTATACGAAACGGAAAGTAGTAAACCAAAATGCTACCAATGAGGAAAAAGAAATGGAGATTTTACTTCATGTTGAAGATAATCCTCAGGTCAGCAGCCGTCAACTAGCTGACCTATCTGACACATCTCAAGCTACGGCTAATCGCACCACGAGAAAATACAAGTATTATCCCTTTCATATGGAACTACACCAAGAACTTCAAGACCATGATTTTGAACGACGAGTAAACTTTTGTACCACCATGAATGGAGCAATAGAGGCCGATCTAAATTTTCTGTCCAAAATAATGTTTTCTGATGAAGCTACTTTTCGCAGTAATGGAGCAGTTAACAGTCATAACATGTAATATTATTTAACAGTTAATCCACTTTGAATCCGGGAAGTTCAAAACCAAAACTATTGGTCGCTTAATGTATGGTGTGGAATATTAAATTTTAGAATTATTGGTCCATATTTTTTCTGCAAACCGGTCTATTTTTACTTGCTTAATAGACATGTCAAAATTTGACAATGCCTACATTTTTCTTTTGTCTTGGAAACTATGATGTTATAGCGTAAGTGTATTAAAAACAAGGGTAAAAATTGAAAATAAATCGAAAACTATTAGAAATAGGTATATGACATACTTAATAAAAGTTGGAGGGTTTTGTAAAATCTATCAGAAAAAATAATAATATACAGGATGTGCCATTTAAAAAATTTGAGATTTTTTCAATTTAAAATAGTCGAAATGCATAAATTTATTTTGTACACCCTGTAGCATCTAACTCAGATTTCTTAACATATATCTTTTTTTAATCTCTATAGAATGCTCGTACCAATTATGAGTATTCCACCTTTAGAAACAATGGTGCTACTGGCAAAAAAGTTACAACATTTTACGCAGAATTTAAAAATAAATTAGAAAATAGGATGTTCCATTTAAAAAAACATATGTTATACACGTATCGGACACACTTTTTTAAAGTACCCTGTGTACTCAAAAATAATTTTAAACTGTGCACCTTAACATTCCCTAAAACTACTATATTTAACATTTTTTCGTCATTCCCGAAACAAATGAGATAATGAACTTTCCTCTATCGTTGACTCACCTTGTACCAAATTTGAGTATCATGCAACAGACAGGCAGGAAGACAGACAGACCGACGGAAATTGGAAGCTATATTTTTGTGAGTGAAGTAAAGATATTATTAAGATAGATATTTCCTAATGGTTATGGACCAAAAATATTCACAGAAAAAATCGTTTTTTTTGAGGAGACAGCATTGTCACTTCACGATAGAACGTACAGTGACTCACAGCTTAAATGATGCAGTCGCTATAAGAAAAGACTAACTGGTCTCAGTGCCTCTTTATTTATTTGGAAAAAACAACTTATTGAAATTAAATTAGTAAAGAGTCTTCTAAAAAAGTATGAATTACTTTTTGTCTTAAATATGCCTTACTTAATTAACAATAAATAATTAATCAAATCATATGCAATTTTAACGTCACAGCTTAAATGATGCAAAATAACAACAGGGGTCAAAACTTTTCGCATTTTGAAATTTACGAAGGCGGCGTTGCTTTGATTTCTTAGTGCAATTGTTTTTTGTTTAGTTTGACATTTTTTCATTCAATAAAACGAAATTTTTTAAGAATGGGTCGTCGAACTACAATTTCTGAGAGAAATTTAATTATTACTCATTACAGGAATGGATACAGCCAAAGAGACATAGCCAAAATGGTAAATAAATGTCCGTCAACTGTTCAACATATCATTGAACGTTACCGGAATGAAAATAGAGTCGAGAATAAGTCAAGGTTGGCTCCAAATAAGATCTTCAATGAACGTGAAGAAAGATGGATTTTAAGAGAGGTATCAAATAATCCAAAAAAAAGTGCGCCAAAGTTGTGCGCCGGGTGAAAAGACAGTTTGGAAAAAGTAACCCCGAAACAGTTCGACGGATCTTGCGAAATAATAATTTACATGGTCGAAACTGCTAGAAATAAGCCTTTCATTAGCCAAAGAAATAGACGCTTGAGATTGGAATTTGCCAGAGAGCATATCAATAAAGACTTGAACTTCTGGAATTCAGTAATATTTGCTAATGAGACCAAAATAAACTTATTTGGGTCCGATGGAAGAATAACGAAGATTTAAAATTGCCTAATGAAGAATTAAAATTGAAAAATATGCAAGCTACGGTAAAGCACTGGGGAGGTGGAGTGATGTTATGGGGCTGTATGTCATCTGCAGGAGTAGGTAATATGCATTTCATCAAAGGGAATATGAACCAATATGTGTACTTGGATATACTAAGGCAGCATCTCGTCGCTAGTGCCCAAAAATTAGATATTGAAAACAATTATCGGTTCTATCACGACAATGATCGAAAGCACACGTCATTTCGAGTCCGCAGTTGGTTGCTTTATAACTGTCCAAATGTTATTAAAACACCAGCCCATTCACCAGACTTAAATGTAATTGAAAATTTGTGGCTGACATGTAAAGTAAATAGTGCCCCAATATCAAATAAAACTGAATTAAAAGTAAAAATTACTGAAGCATGGAACACTATTTCCCCGGAGTATACTAGAAAGTTAGTTGAATCAATGTCCAGAAGATTACAAGCCGTTATTGATAATGAGGGAGGCCCGACCAAATATTAGCAGGCTTATTTCAAATTCTACAGTTTGTTTTCTCTAATAATTTTGGTATATTGAATTTTGCATCATTTAAGCTGTGACGTTAAAATCGCATATAATTTAATTAATTATTTATTGTTAATTAAGTAAGGCATATTTAAGACAAAAAGTAATTCATACTTTTTTAGAAGACTCTTTACTAATTTAATTTGAATAAGTTGTTCTTTCCAAATAAATAAAGAGGCACTGAGACCAGTTAGTCTTTTCTTATAGCGACTGCATCATTTAAGCTGTGAGTCACTGTATATCATTCATCGAGACGATATCAAAAGTGACCTTTATAAATATTTCTCAATATATCCTTCTTTCTGTATTGTTTAAGTTGGTTTAATATTGACCCTGCGGGCAACCTGAAAAAAAATATATATTGTGTGTAAGTTCTTCATTTTATTTGTAAAAAAATTGCTTGGCAATGAAAATATCATGTTTTATATTATGTTATATAACAGTGAGGTTTTAACTTAATTTTTTATAGATCAGCACAGAAAAAAGAAAACATGACCATACCCCTATAAGTGAACAGCATTACAAACTCAAAAATGTGTGATATGATAAGACTAAGGCTTGGTGCTCATACATGTTGTGTGATTTTTGTGTGTGTAAATAAACTTTGCATAAAATATGTGGACTAAATCCACCAAATCGTCCTTCAAAATTTTTTTGCAAAAATTATGAGAATTTAAATTTACTAAATATATCTATTTCAAAGTCAACAGTATTCCCACGCATACAGGTTAGGAGATATTTCTGGAAACGACGGCGTAGAAAAGGTGAGTCAGGGTTTAACTGCCTGGATATTTTTTTGTTGTGTTGTAACTTTGTCAATAATTTTACGATTTGAGACAATGGATTAGTCATCTGTACAGTGATTTAATTACTTTGATTATGTGTATGGATTGTTTCTTTTAAGTACTGCACTGACTTAGCCGTTACTTGATGGAGATCCATAATAACTAGGAATAAAATTGAAACAAATGTTTAAGATCACCACTTATGTTTATTATTGCTGACAATTGTTTCGACACACTGTGTCTTCTTCTGGAGCACGATGTAAATTAACTAACAAAGTATGTTACAGAATATATAGTTTACCTAATTACAAGTACTAAATTCATTAACAATATTTACCTTAATACCTAGAACAAGTCCAATAAAGGAGACCCTCCCCCATCCAATTGATCGTTGAGTAATAGACCTGAGGATTTTTTCTGATTAATTTTCTACCTGTTCTAAACAATTCAGTAATTTTCCTTTCTTTCCGTTATGCGAAATTTTGAAATCTTCATTGAATGTATGATTTTCCTCTGTTAAATGTTTAGCGTAATGAGATTTGTTATTTTTCATTCTAAAGCTTTGTTTATGTTCGTTTCTTCTTTTATAAAAAGGTCCGTCTGTTTGTCCTATATAAGTTTTATTGCAAGTGCCACAGCATAATTCGTAAACCCCCGATTTATTTTCTTTTTTTGTTTTACTTTTATTATTTTTAATATGTCGGGATAATGTGTTATTTGTACGGAAAGCGATATTTACATGATTTTTATGGAAAAAATTTTGAATTTTATTCGTTAATTTTCCGCTGTAAGTGAGTGTATGAAATTTTTCTTTGTTTAGTTGTTTGTTCGGCTACACCAGTCCTATTGCTTTTTTAAATTGTTTTTTCATTAAAATATTATCTACGAAATCGCTCCTGTACCCATTGTTTATACTAATTTTTTTTATAATATTTAATTCTTTCTGAACTTTTTCTTCCGTTAATGGTGTATTTATTAGTCTATGGATGAAACTATTATAAACCGAGATTTTATGTGTGAATGGGTGGTTAGAATTAGTGTGTATAGTTATATCTGAGTATGTTGGTTTATGCAAGATTTCAAAATCGTGTTTATTCATTTTGTTTGATATTTTTAAATCTAGGAAATTAATCGATTTATTTGGTTCTATTTCTATTGTAAAAGTAATATTATTATGAAGTTGGCTAATATAATTTAAAAATAGTTTTAGTTGTCGATCTGTGCCTGTAAAGCAAGTCAATATATCATCTACATACCGGTACCAATAAAAGAAATTTTAAAAAGATGAGAATTACTGATTTGTTCTTCTAAATGGTCTATGAAAATTTTAGATAAAATTGGACTAAGAGGGTCTCTCATTATTAAACCTTTCTTACTTATATAAATCTTATCGTTAAATTCAAAATAATTCTAGTCTAAGCACAATGTTAAGATATCTAATATTTCTTGTTTAAGTATTGGGTTAACATTATTTTTATTGAGTAATCTTTGAACCAAAATTATAGCGTCTGATGGTGGTATACTAGGAAAAAGATTTTGTACATCAGACGATCTAAATCTGGAGTTATTATACCAAGTAACTCCAGATTTATATCGTTTGATGTACAAAATCTTTTTCCTAGTATACTACCATCAGACGCTATAATTTTGATTCAAAGATTACTCAATAAAAATAATGTTAAGCCAATAATTAAACAAGAAATATTAGATATCTTAACATTGTGCTTAGACCAGAATTATTTTGAATTTAACGATAAGATTTATATAAGTAAGAAAGGTTTAATAATGGGAGAGCCTCTTAGTCCAATTTTATCTGAAATTTTCATGGACCATTTAGAAGAACAAATCAGGAATTCTCATCTTTTTAAAAATTTCTTTTATTAGTACCGGTATGTAGATGATGTATTGACTTGCTTTACAGGCACAGATCGACAACTAAAACTATATCTAAATTATATTAACCAACTTCATAATAATATTACTTTTACAATAGAAATAGAAACAAATAAATCGATTAATTTCCTAGATTTAAAAATATCAAACAAAATGAATAAATACGATTTTGAAATCTTCCATAAACCAACATACTCAGATATAACTATACACGCTAATTCTAACCACTCATTCACACATAAAATCTCGGCTTATAATAGTTTCATCCATAGACTAATAAATACACCATTAACGGAAGAAAATTTTCAGAAAGAATTAAATATTATAAAACAAATTAGTATAAACAATGGGTACAGGAGCGATTTCGTAGATAATATTTTAATGAAAAAACAATTTAAAAAAGCAATAGGACTGGTGTACCCGAACAAACAACTAAACAGAAAAATACCATACACTCTCTTATACCGTAAAATTAACTAATAAAATTCAAAATTTTTTCCATAAAAATCATGTAAATATCGCTTTCCGTACAAATAACACATTATCTCGACATATTAAAAATAATAAAAGTAAAACAAAAAAAGAAAATAAATCGGGGGTTTACGAATTATGTTGTGGCACTTGCAATAAAACGTATATAGGACAAACAGGCAGACCTTTTTATAAAAGAATAAACGAACATAAACAAAGCTTTAGAATGAAAAATAACAAATCTCATTACGCTAAACATTTAACAGAGGAAAATCATACATTCAATGAAGATTTCAAGATTTTGCATAACGGAAAGAAAGGAAAATTACTGAATCGTTTAGAACAGGTAGAAATTAATCAGAAAAAATCCTCAGGTCTATTACTCAACGATCAATTGGATGGGGGAGGGTCACCTTTATTGAACTTGTTCTAGGTATTAAGGTAAATATTGGTAATGAATTTAGTACTTGTAAACTGGTAAACTATATATTCTGTAACATACTTTATTAGTTAATTTACATCGTGCTCCAGAAGAAGACACAGTGTGTCGAAACAATTGTCAGCAATAATAAACATAAGTGGTGATCTTAAAACATTTGTTTAAATTTTTATTCCTAGTGATTGTTTCTTTGTTTATATTCACAGAAATCGAATACAAGAGATTAAAAACTATTGTTGTCGTCTTATTTGTCGATTAAGAAGGTTTGAGCACATTTTAAACAATTTTAGACCTCTTAATTGGTTGGACATTATACATTTCTCATAACCTAAGTAGCTTAGACATAAGGGTGATCGGGTCACACAGTGAAGTAAAAAAAGCATATGAAATTGCCCAGTCTAAATACAGCAATATTATGATTTTATCCTCTCTGGGGTATTATCGCGAGTATTGTCCTGAGTTTTGGACCTCGAAAAACTTATGTTCTTTTGTTTATAGACAATTTCAGTTTTCAAAACGCGTTTGTTCGGCTTAAAATGTGAATAATTCCGGTTATATAAGATCGAGACAAAAAAAAAACAAACTATTCGTAATAAAATTTCCAACAAATCCTCGTTGGTTTCACTGGTCAACACTAGTCATGCTACATGAACTTTGATAGCTAATACTGTTTTAGCTAACTACCCTCATTATTAAACTGCAGTTGTTTTGTTTCAATTAGCCTCAATTTTCTTGTGATACGGTAATACTTATAACTAGTTCTACGGCGATAAAAGCAAAGGAACGTTCGCGAAGAAACAGTCATAAAACTATTTGTCTGTGATTTCATCCAAATATTGTGATTTATTAACTGCGTTAACATGTCGAGAAAGTGTAGTAACGATCCTAACTCTTTTTGTTATGTTTGTGGTGAACTAACTTTCAAAAAACAAAGACGAAATTTCACAAAACTAGTCTTCAAGAGTTATCACCGGTATTTCGGTTTCGCTGTGGCCCATCAAAACAAATCCTGGGCCCCTCATATTTGTTGCATAACGTGTGTGAAAAATTTAACCGATTGGAAGAAAGGTTCCCGTCATATGCCGTTTGCTGTACCCATGATTTGGACCGAACCAAGAGATCACATTTCGGACTGCTATTTTTGTCTTACTGACGTAAATGGTATAAATTTCAAGAAAAAAACACACAGTTATTTACCCTAATTTACCTTCAGCCATGAGACCACACCCTCATAGTGAAAATTTGCCTATACTAGTTGCATCTGCGTCCCTTGAGATTGACGATACATAATCCTCCACTTCAAGCCAATGTGTTGATGAGGACGATGACTCTGAGTTTGAAGAAATTCTAACCAAGCCACACTTGATAACTCAAGAAGACCTAAACGATTTGGTTCGCGATTTAAATTTGTCAAAAAAGCAGTCAGAACTATTAGGATCTCGATTAAAAGGATGGAATTTGCTAGATCATGAAACTAAAATCAGCTATTTTCGAAATCGTGATCAACACTTCAGATCATACTTTTCTCAAGACGGGGACTTGGTGTATTGTAATGATATAAATAGGATTATGAAGATTTTGGAAATCGATTTTGATCCCTCCCAGTGACGTTTATTCATTGACTCTTCTAAAACTAGTCTAAAAGCAGTGTTACTGCATAACGGAAATATACTTCCTTCTGTACCTCTGGCCCATGCTGTTCATATGAAAGAAACTTATGAACACATGAAGTTATTATTTGAAAAAATCAAGTACAGTACATATTCTTTCAAAATCTGTGGCGATTTAAAAGTTGTTGCCTTCTTACTCGGACTTACGGATTATACTAAATTCTGTCGCTTTTTATGTGAATGGGAAGTCGAGACAAAACAAATCACTATCATAAAAAAAATATGGTCTACGCGTGCATCCTTAATTCCTGGACAAAAAAAATGTGAAGTATTTATCCCTTGTAGAGCCATCTGAAGTACTTCTACCATTACATATCAAATTAGGAATGATCAAAAATTTTGTAAAGGGAATGGATCGCAACGGGAGTGGATTTTTGTATTGAAAAGAAAAAATCCCCAAAATAAGTGATGCAAAGATAAAAGAGAGTATTTTCGTAGGACCTCAAATCAGGGAGTTAATAAAAGATCCGGTATTCGAAGAAAAATTGAGCGATTTAGAAAAACCATCATGGAAATCTTTTAAGAATGTTGTTGCAAATTTTTTGGGTAACCATAAGAGTGAGACCTACAGAGAGTTGATTACCGAGCTATTGTTGCAACATGTCACTCAAGATTCATTTTTTAGACTCACACCTGGATCTTTTTCCTCAGAATTTGGGGGCTGTAAGCGATGAGCACGGAGAAAAGTTCCATCGGGACATTTCTAAGACGGAAAAACGTTATCAGGGCAAATGGAACCTAAATATATTAGCAGATTACTGCTGTACAATCAAAAGGGACCAACCAGGATCTAAATTTGCTAGAAAATCTTAGATCGTAACTTCATAATAAACCTTTTTTACATATTTGGTTTAGGAGGTTATTGTTTTTTGAAATATTTTAAATTACTTAAGAGAATAAAATTCTTGGCTAACAGATTTTTTTACTGCCAACCACCTATTAAAGTAAAAAATATCATAAAAGTCCATGTTGCACAACAAAGTTACAATTTTGTTTACGGGGCTGGTTTGAAAAGTCCGTGCAAAAATAAAAACTACATATGTGTTTCGGGTAAACCTTTTTTATTTTTCGACATAGTCTTCTTTTAGGCTTATACACTTCGTCCAACGATGTTCTAGTTTGTTGATCCCTTCCGAATAATAGGATTTGTCCAAGTCTGCAAAATATCCATTAGTGTCTGCAATCACCTCCTCGTTTGAATAAAATCTTTGTCCCGCCAGCCATTTCTTCAAATTGGGGAACAAATAGTAGTCCGAGGGAGCCAAGTCTGGAGAATAGGGGGATGCGAAACGAGTTGGAATCCTATTTCCATTAATTTTGCGACTACAACTGCTGAGGTGTGTGCTGGTGCGTTGTCGTGATGGAAAAGGACTTTCTTGTTGGCCAATCGCGGGCGTTTTTCTTGCAGCTCGGTTTTCAAACGGTCCAATAACGATGAATAATATTCGCCTGTAATAGTTTTACCCTTTTCCAGATAGTCGATGAGGATTATCCCTTGCGAATCCCAAAAGACAGTCGCCATAACCTTTCCGGCCGAAGGAACGGTCTTCGCCTTTTTTGGTGCAGATTCCCCCTTGGTAACCCATTGTTTAGATTGTTGTTTGGTCTCAGGAGTATAGTAATGTATCCATGTTTCATCCACAGTGACAAAACGACGCTTAAAGTCCTCCGGATTCTTCTGGAACAGCTGCAAATCATCCTTGCAACACTTCACACGATTCCGTTTTTGGTCAAGCGTGAGCAATCGCGGCACCCATCTTGCGGATAGCTTTCTCATGTCCAAATGTTTATGCAAAATATTATGTACCCGTTCAGTCGAGATGCCCACAGCACTAGCAATCTCACGCACCTTAACTCTTCTGTCATCCATCACCATATCATGGATTTGATCAATGATTTCTGGAGTCGTAACCTCCACAGGCCGTCCAGAACGTTCAGCGTCACTTGTGCCCATATGGCCAGTCCGAAAATTTTGAAGCCACTTATAAATTGTTCGAATCGAAGGTGCAGAGTCACCATAATGTTTATCAAGCTTCTCTTTAGTCTCCTGAGGCGTTTTGCCTTTCATAAAGTAATGTTTAATCACCACACGAAATTCTTTTTCGTCCATTTCTTCAAAATCACTCGACTTCCTTGATTCACACGAATGCCAAACACAAAGAAATAGACCAATATGGCTGAAACTTGGTGTGTGTTCATTCAAGAGATGCTACTAACTAAACATGACCTGGATACGCACCGGTGGTGCCAACTCTCGGACTTTGCACGGACTTTTCGAACCAGCCTCGTATATATATATATATATATATATATATATATATATATATATATATATATATATACATATATATATATATATATATATATATATATATATATATATATATATATAATATATATATATATGTATATATATATATATATATATATATATATATATATATATATATATATATATATATATATATATATATATATATATACCTTTTGTTATGATAAATTACCTTGACATTTTCGTACAAAAATATTGAACCCAGTGGGCACAATTGAATTTGTTATTTAAAATTTGAATTGCCCGCCATTTTAGGCCATTTAGTCCAAAATGGCTCTTTTTTTTCAAAGTTTGGGTCTCGACACCGATTTTCCTGTGCCATTAAAAAAAATTTTTTTGGAGCCATTTTAACCATTTTTTTTACATTTGTTTATTAATCAAATAACAACAAATATGTTTTTTTCGGTCATTTTCACGTTTTTAAATAAAGGTCTCGCGATACTTTACTAGATGTGATAAAAAAATTTCAAAATGACCGAAAAAACGCATTTTTTTTATTTGATTTACAAACGAAGATAAAAAAATGGTTAAGATGACTCCAAAAAAAATTTTTTTTTTAATGGCATCGGAAAGCTGGCGTCGAGATCTAAATTTAAAAAAAAAAAAACCATTTTGGACCAAATGTTTGTTTTGTTTTATGTCTCTTAGCCACGTGTTAATGTCCTCTACTTCATATATATATGCCTTATGTTGTCATTTGTTTCTCTATCCCAAAGTGTTCTTCCCACAATTCTTCTTAATGTTTTCATTTCACTTGTTTGTAAGTATCTCTGAGTTTTGCGTGTTTCTGGTCTTGCGTCTGCTGTGTAGGTCATAACTAGTCGAATTACAGATTTATATATACGAGATTTTACTTCTGTTCATTCAAGCATCCTGCTATTCTATTTGCTTTTACTATTTCTGTTTTATTTCTTCTTCTGTGTTGTTATTATATGATAATTTACTTCCTAAATGTTAATTATTATCACCTGCTCTATTATCTGATTATCGATTTTCAGCCTGCACCTAATTGGTTTTTTGGAGATAACTACTGATTTGGCTTTTTCAGCCGATATTTTCATATTAAATTTCTTTCCTGTTGTATTAAACTGATGTAATAATCTCTGTAAGTCACCTTAATTTCGTAGTATCGTCGGCGTAACACAAAATTTATATCTCTGTATTGCCCATTGTATAGCATTTTTTGTTTTTACCTGTTTAATTATTTCATCTAATATAATGTTAAACAGTAAGTCTCCTTCTCTAATATCAGTTGTTACCTCTATGGGCTCAGTTAACTCCGAATTTACTTTCACTTCTATTTAATTTCTTATGTAAATGTTCTCAATTAGTTTTATTATATCCAATGGAATATTTTTGTCATAAAGTGTGTGCACTACGTCTTGCAGCTGTACTCTATGAAATGCTTTTACCAAATCTATAAAGCATAAGAACGCTGGTCCGTTATATTCAATTGATTTTTCAGTAATTTATCTGATTACAAATACTGCGTTGCTGTATAATAATTGGGCGTTAGTCAACAAGCTGTTTCCAATCGGCTACGAGAGATGGGAAAGATTCCGAAGACCGATAGATGGGTACCACATGAGTTGAACGACAGGTAAATGGAAAAAGCGCAAAAACACGTGTGACATTTTGCTCGCTCGGTACAAAAGGAAGTCGTTTTTGCATCGTAAAGTTACAGGGGATGAAAAGTGGATTTATTTTGAGAATCCCAAGCGCAATAAATCATGGGTAGACCCAGGCGCACCATCCACATCGACCGCAAGACCGAATCGCTTTGGCAGAAAGACGATGCTCTGTGTTTGGTGGGACCAGAGGGGCGTGATCTATTATGAGCTGTTAAAACCTGGGGAAACGGTTAATACTAAACGTTACCAACAACAATTGACCGATTTGAACCGTTCGCTGCTTGAAAAAAGGCTAGAATACCGAAAGAGGCAACACAAAGTCATTTGGATTGATTCAGCCGATACTTGGTGGAAATCCATAACTAGAATTTTGCAAGAAGTAAAACACTACTTAAATTTCCACTAATTTTTTTGTTTTTAACACCATGACATGTTTCGCTGTACGACAGCTTCTTCAGATGGTTTGTTACAAAAAAACATGTCATGGTGTTAAAAATAAAAAATTTAGTGGAAATTTAAAAAAAAAGGCGAAAACTCAATCATTTTCTGAAAAGTTGTTGGCGACTGTTCTTTTGAATTTGAAGAATTTTGCTTATTGAATAAATTAAAAAAGGGGGCTGCAAAACCTGAAGCAGGTCATTAGAGAAAAAAGTTCAAACTCGAGAAGAACCAAAACTTTACTGTTACGCTCTACGAATTCTTTTTGTTCATTATTCATTTCATGAAAGATCTCATTGGCAGAAAATTTTTTACGCGAAGACAAGACTTTTTTTTGGATGAAATAAAACAACTCGAGAAATGCTAGATTTAAGTATATAAGTGTAGATCGTAGTTATATAGAAAAAACCATTTTTATAAGCTCTGCAACTTTTCCTTCATAGCTAGAAAAAATAACTTCACACTTCCTCGTATTTGTTGTTGAATTTCCTTTTCTGAAGCATAAGAATACCCAGATGCCGGCTTTACTTTGTCATAGTAATAATCCTTTAAGTTACGACGTTTGAAATAATGATTCCTTCAAAATTCGGTCATCCACGGAGTGGATTCCAGTAAATTTATCTTTTAGGTAAAAGTTCTAATTAAAATTTTACTAGTTACAAAATATATACCAATGTCACTAAACAAGAACATATAACGGGTTTTTCTTCAGATGGAGGATGCTGTCGGTCTTAATTAACATTTTTGTGACATTTAAATAACTTTCAAAATTATTAAATTACGAACTTGTATATTTAAAACATAATAATATGGTACATGGTTTTAAAACTTCAAAATTAAAAAAAAAAATTATAATAATGGCCTGTAGTTTCGGATTTCTATATTTAAAGTTTATAATTAGAATTAATAGATGTAACATGTTATTTCTAAATAAGCTAGAAAATTTTTCAGTTCGTCGCCAATCTCATTACCGTAACAAAATTTTATGTATTTACAAATCTTAAATATAATATACAATATAAGGTACACCTGTTCAAAGCATTTATTGAGTTGTCAACTAATTTTCGGGATCCATAGAAAATCAATTTGGAAACTTAATTAATTAAAGATAATTTCAGACAACTTGCGCTTCGTCGCCCCGCTATCTCTCTCTCCACCTCCGTAACATTATGAAAAATTAAGCTAAAAATACTTAACAGGTTAAAAACTATATAATATAACCGGTCAAGTGCAAGTTGAACTTGCGCTATTAGTGTTCCGTACGTTGATTGCTTTTCAAATAAAAAATTTTGTTACAGAAGTATAAAATGATCAGTCACTTCACAAAATACACCCCAAATGAGTTTTCAACAAAGTTTGTTTCCAATCTTTACTGAAATCTGACGACCTTGAAATTTTTGTTTTTTTTTTTATATACCAGATAAATTATTAAAGGTAATGCACTCGTGATAATTTTCGTTCAATCTACACCCCGTGGAGAATATTCCAGAATTTTTTCAAAATTTTTTCATAAGTACTTTTCGAGATAAGGCGGGTGGACAGCTATTTTTCGCGAATTTTTAAAAATAATACAAAGAAAAGTGCGCGCAAGTATTACATTATATATATATTTTTTACTCGTGTTTTCACAAGCTTTCATTTGACACCACACTCGATTACCTCCACTTCCAATTTCACCCCCCAAAACTAACCCCTTAAGTCAAAATTTAACTTTCAAAACTACATGGCTCTGATGAGGCCATCAATTCCTATATTATTATCAAATTTCAACTTTCTATGATAAATAGTTTCGGAGAAAATCGGGTGTGACAGACGGACAGACGGACAGACACCAAAGTGATCTTATAAGTGTTCCGTACGGAACACTAAAAAGACTGTTTTTAGTCAATTTCCACTGGTTTATTTAAATTGCGATGACGCGTTTCGCTGTCGATGCAGCTTCTTCAGATCTACATTTTACACTGTCAAGTTAGGTTTAATATTTACAGTTTTATATAATTTAATAATCATAATATTACATCTAATTAAATTACATTGATAGTATTAGGAAATCCACACAGATTTGGAGTTAGGAGAATAAATTCAATGGTGAATTGCTTAAATCTACCTGGTCGTTGAGTAAAGTACCTGTAGTCCTTAATCGATTTATTTGCATTGTCTCTAAAAGGTTTAAACCTTTTGTTGGGTGTGTAAAATTTTGAAATTCTTGTTAAATGTGTGATTTTCTGTTAAAAGATGATTAGCATATGTTGAATTAGATTTTCTATGGAAGAAACTTTTTTCGTGTTCTATAATTCTTTGTCTAAATGTACGTCCAGTTTGTCCGATGTATGTTTTAGGACATGACCCATATGTTAATTGATAAACCCCCGATTTATTGTCTTTATTGATTTGTGGTTTGTAGTTTTTAAGATATTTCCCTATAGTATTGCTAGTCTTGTAAGCTATGTTGATATTTTTTTGATTTAAAAATTTCCCCAGTTTTTCCGTTGGTTTGCCGAAATAGGTTAAGCATTTAAAAGTGGTATTTCTGTCCTTAAAACGTGGGTATATTTCTGAGATTGCCTTGTTTCTAAGTTTTTTTCCTAACGATACTATTGATTAAAGTAACCGAATAACCGTTGTTAACGGCTACTTGTTTTATGTAGTTTAATTCTTTAGTAAAATTTTCTTCTGATAAGGGGATATTAGTTAGTCTATGTATAAAACTATGATAAGCTGCAAGTTTATGATGGTTACGGTCGGTGGTGAGAACTATTGTGAATTGTGGTATCTGTATGACAAGGTTTGTGATATATTGCAAATTCATGTTTTTTCATGGCTTTACTGATTGTTAAGTCTAGGAAATTAATTTTCCTTTCGACTTCTTCTTCCATTATAAAACTGATATGTCTATGTAAAGAATTAATATACTGTAAAAAGTGAGTTAATTGTCTGTCCGTACCTGTAAAGCATACAATTATATCGTCTACGTATCAATACCAGTATAGACAATTATGACTATTGTTATTATGGTTGTTAAATATCATTATTTCAATACTGTCCATGAAAATTTCGGCAAGTAATGGACTTAATGGACTCCCCATAATCAACCCTTCCTTACTATTGTAAAATGTATTATTAAATGAAAAATAATTTTGTCTTAGGCAAGTTCTTAATAAATTAATTATGTCCATTTTTATAACTTCATTTATTTTGTTTTAATTTTAATTAGGAAATTATATAAAACTGTGAATATTAAACCTAACTTGGCAGTGTAAAATGTAGATCTGAAGAAGCTGCATCGACAGCGAAACGCGTCATCACAATTTAAATAAACCATTGGAAATTGACTAAAAACAGTCTTCTATAATATATATAAAATGCAACGTCTCTCTGTCTGTCTGTCTGTCCGTTAGTGCGCTTATCACTGGAGAACCACTTATCCGATTTACGTACTTTTTTTTTTTAAAACATACATATGTTCTCTGGCCAGGTTATAGGCTATATTTTATTACGATAGGTAGCATAGGGAATGAGCAGTGAAGTCGGAAAAAAGTTTGCCGCTAGCGCGTTCCCTTGCAGTATCCCGCCTAAACCATTAAATTTGGAACAATGTAGAAGAGAATATCTATAATCTATAATATATATAAAATGCAATGTCTCTCTGTCTGTCTGTCTGACCATTAGTGCGTTTATCAAGCGAGAATAACTTATCCGATTTACGTGTCTTTTTTTAAATTCATACATATATTCTTTGGCCAGGTTATATAGTAATAATAATAATCTATATCTATAATATATGTAAAATGCAACGTCTCTCTGTCTGTCTGTCTGTCTGTCCGTTAATGCGCTTATCCCTCGAGAACCACTTATCCGATTTACGTGATTTTTTAAATTCATACATATGTTCTCTGACCAGGTTATATAATAATAATAATAATCTATATAATATATATAAAACGCAACGTCTCTCTGTCTGTGTGTCCGTTAGTGTGCTTATCATTCGAGAACCACTCATCCGATTTACGTGATTTTTTTAAATTCTTAATTTAATATATGTCAAAAAAATCTATAATATATATAAAACGTAACATCTCTATGTCTATCTGTCTATCCATTACTGCGCTTAGCACTCAAGAACCACTTATCTGATTTACGTGTTTTTTTTTTATAAAATACAAAGGGAATAAACAGAGATAAAATGCTAATATGTAGGAAAAAAGATGGAAGTTTAGCAGTAAGCTTCGCAGAAAGACTGAATAGATGGGGGGAGTACTTTAAAGAAACACTAAATGGAGATGAAAATGAGTTGAATGAGAAATAGGAAGCAAAATTAACTGAAGGGCAGGAGGCGACAAATAAACCCTGCAAAGAAGAAATAAGAGAAAAACTCAGAACCCAAAAAAAATAAGGCCCCGGATGGAAATTGTAGAACTGATAAAAGCTGGAGGAGTAGATCTGGAAAATGAACTATGTCGGTTGGTGCAAGAAATATGGGAAACAGAAAAGATGCCAGTGAGCTGGAGAGAGTCGCTCATTTGTCCAATATACAAAAAAGGAGAAAAAACTATATGTGCTAATTACAGACCAATAGCCTTACTGGATGTCGTAGATAGTAGTGTTGACTATCAAAAACAGACTAGCAGAGAAAGCCGAGTCTATTCTGCCCCCCCCCCCCCCCCCCCCCCCCCCCCCCCCCCCCCCCCGAGAGTACCAGTGTGGATTCAGAAAAAATAGATCGGTTACAGACCAGATATTTTCGATTAAGCAAATCCAAGATAATAGCTTAGAACAAAATTTGGCACTACACTTGGTCTTTGTGGATTTCAAAGAAGCATATGACTCTGTAAATAGAGAAGGATTCTACAAGATAATGGAAGAACTAAAAATTCCAAGTAAATTGATTCGCATGGTGACAATGACCCTGAATGATACAGAAAATAGAGTGTTGGTTGAGGGCAAAGTATCAGACAAGTTTAAGGTGAAGAGGGGATTAAGACAGGGGGAACCAGTGTCGACATGTCTATTTAATTTGGTATTAGAGAAGATAATCCGGGAGTCAGAAATAAAAACAAATGGAACGATATACCAACAAACCTGCCAATGATTGGCCTATGCGGACGATGTAGCAGTGATTGCAAGAGCAAAAAAGAACCTCAAAAAGCCATAAGTAGAATAGAAGAAATGGGAAGGGTGAGAGGACTAAAGATAAATGAGGAAAAAACAAAATACATGGAATTACAAAGAAGAAGGATAATAAAAACAACAAAAGTTTAGATATAATAAACAACTTAGGGAAAAGACATATGTTTGAAAAAGTAGACAAATTTAATTATCTGGGAGTAACAATAACAGAGAGTGGACAAGAAAGAACGGAGATACAAGAAAAAATAGCAAAAGGGCAGAGATGTTTGGGAGCAATGAATCCAATATTGAAATCAAAGAATGTATCAAGAAAAGCAAAAGAAAAAATATATACGACAGTTGTCAGACCCACGGTGACATATAGATGCAAAACGTGGAAACTGAATGCAAGAGAAAAGGAGACGTTGGAGGTGTGGGAAAGGAAAGCTTTGAGAAGAATCTACGGAGGAAGGAAAGAAGAGGGACTGTGGAGAAGAAGAATAAACTACGAATTAAAATGCCTATATACGAAACCCCTTATAAGCCAAATCATAATAAGCCAGCGATTAGGATGGTTGGGACACGTGGCAAGGATGAAGGAAGAAAGACAGGCAAAGCAAGCCCTAATAAGAGGAGTGGTTGGAAGAAGGCAGTAAAGCAAGATCCGGAGTTGATCGGAATCCCGCACTGGGAAAAGCTAACAGGAGACAAAAAGAAGTGGAGACAAGTATGCAACCAAGCCATGGGCTTCTAAGGCCCCTTGAGCTATATAATAATATAAACATAACGAATAAGCAGTGACGATAAAGGTGAATCAAGTCCACGCGAGCGGAGCCACGGGCATGGCTAGTTTATTATATACTTATAATGAATTTCCATCAAGTAGAAGCTACAACCATCCAAAAGGTTAAAAACTACTTATGAGTCTTAAACTAAAAGACATTGCATTTTCATCGGAATCGCCGGAAAAATTAGCAAACTCAAATGGGTGATTATTGATTTGCATTTTTAAAGGATGTAAGCCATAACGAAAGTGACAAGAAAAGTACAGACTGTAGGTTAGGTTATGGTCGTGGTGACGTCACTGAGGTTCAAGGAATTTTTATTTTGTTTAAAGAAGGTTGGCTCAAAAATGCGAAACAGTAGTAGTTATTGAAAGAATACGAGGGGATATCGTATTATAAAGTCGTTAACTCGAAAATGCCGTTAAAACTGTGGGAAGAAAGGCGATACTTGTAAGGTTAACGTGAACCATGAAAAAGGGGGGTTGTTGTGTGAAAAAAGAGACATAGTAATAGACCTATTAACTAGAGGATGTTTTCGGGTCCCTGGAAATAGTGGGTTATTAAGAAAAGCATTGGAGAGAAGAGCAAAGAAAACTAAGAACAATAGTGTGGGGATAACTATAGTAGGTTGGAATATTATAGAAAAGGCTTGAGACGGGATGGATACTGAAGGTACGTGAACAGGTAATGAATGTCGTGCAGGTATTGCTATAAACAAGAGTCAATGAGAAAAGAAGGGAGAGGAATGTAAACGGAAAGTGGGGACCAAAGAGAGGACGAAGAAATATGAAACCTGAGTGTGAAAATCGAAAAATGTATGTATGTCAAGAGCAGATGAAAATTGTCTAGGGAACTGGGAAAAGGTGAAAAGGGAGAAGCCAAGAACGAGGGAACCAGGTGCATGAACGATTATCTTAAGTGCAGAAGATAGGAATAAACATTGCTAAGGTCGTTAACATCAGATCTCACATTCATCGAATTTGAATAGCCACCAGAGTAAATTAAGTCAGGAGATTCGAAGTTGATTCTGTGGTCCTGATTGGTAAAATGATTGGAAACAACACAAGACTGGATATTGCGACTCTCGTGTGAAATAATTCCATCTTTCAGGAACCAAATATATATATATATTATATATATATAATTGAGGTGTCACTATACTAGGCAATGAAACAAAGAAAATAAAATAAGATAACGGGACTTGCGCAATTAGTGTTCCGTACCTTGATGCTTTTAAAATAAAAGCTTTTGTTACAGCATCAAATGATCAGTGACTTCACAAAACACCCCCAAATGAGTTTTCAAAAAACTTCGTTCCTACTTTTAGTAAAAACTGATGGCTTTGAATTTTTTTTTTTATATACCGGAGAAATTATTAAAGATAATACACTCGTGATAATTTTCGTTCAGTCTACAACCTGTGGAGAATATTCCAGAATCAAAATTTTTTGATCAGTACTTTTCGAGATAAGAGGGGGGACAGCGATTTTTCGAATTTTTTAAAAAATAATGCAAAGAAAAGTGTCTACAAGTATTATATTATATATATTTTTAAAACTCGTGTTTTTTACAAGTTTACATTGGACACCCCACTCGATGACTGGTAATTTTTGTTTTTTTTTTCACATATATGTATATATATATATATATATATATATATATATATATATATATATATATATATATATATATATATATATATATATATATATATATATATATATATATATATATATAATAATATATATATATATATATATATATATATATATATATATATATATATATATATATATATATATATATATATATATATATATAATATATATATATATATATATATATATATATATATATAGAAATAATAAAAAATTATTTAAGAACTATGACTACACAAAATCGTCTTAATGGGTTAGCAATCTTGTAGTAGTAGTAGATTAGATCTGAAAGAAATTATTCGCGATTTTGCAGAAATGAAACTTTCGAAAAAATTGTTTTAATTTAGGTTTAGACTTTGCATATGTGTATGTACTAGTTTTGATCATTGTTTTAGTATATTTAAATTATCTCGGAAAATAGTAGGTACTAGTTTTAGTTTGTAAGTTCGTTGCCGTTAGCTCGTTAAAAATGTAAACTTTTTTTTTCAAAAAAACAGTTTTTCGTAAATCTGTACTAGTATTATTGTCTTAATTCAATTACAGTAATACCCCGCTTTACGCGAGGGATACGTTCCGAAAAAAATCGCGTTAACTGAAATTCGCGTATATCGAGGTTTATGATTAAACATAGTCAAAATTTAATACAAAAAAATACAAATCATTTTAATCAATCACTTTAATTCTAAGAACACTTTATGCAATACATACTCTTATTTTTTACGGAAAAATACATCTATTGTCTTTTGGGTAACGTTTTGTTTACGTTCTTGTAAAATACGTTCATAAACACCCAACACTGTTTTTAATTGTTTGACACACGGTCAAGACACGGTCATCATTATTGTCTATACTCTGCAATATGTCCAAACCTGAATAAATTTTTGAAAGTGCATTTTGTATTTCCCTGAAGATAAAACTTTCTCTTCTACTTGTTCTTCCTCATCGTAGATAGGATTATTCTGTAACTCGATCAGATCTTCATTGCTAATAGGATCGTCGTGCGTTGCTACAAGTTCTACGAGATCTTCTACCGTGACATCTTCAAGTTCAGACCCCTCAATCATTGCAGCAATGTCTTCAAGCACTTGTCTCTGCATCTGGACAATTCTTCTAGGTGCTTCCACTACATCTGGCCAAAGATTACGCCACACCCCATTCATACAACTCATTTTAACTTCCTTCCAAGCCTCTTCTATGTTGTGAATAGACTTCATAATGTTGTATGACTTCCACCACTCTCGCATAGACTGTCTTCCTTCCCCGTCAGTTTCATGAATTAGTTGGCTAAAAGTGCGGCGATGGTAATAAGCTTTGAAGTTTGCTATTGCTCCCTGGTCCATAGGTTGTAAATATTGACGTAGTGTTTGGTGGAAGGAACTTTACGTACACTTTTAAGTCTCTGGGCGTATCAAGTGAGGTTGGATGTCCTGGGGCATTGTCTAAGAGTAATATAAACTTTAGGTTCAAGCCCATTTCTGTCACAGTATGATTTGACTGATGGGCAAAAACTATTAGAATACCATTCTTGAAAAATTTCCCGTGTAACCCACGCCTTTCTGTTTGATCGCCACACAACTGGTAGACTTGTCTTGTCTGTGCCTCGCATTGCACGGGGTGTTTCTGAATGGTACACTAGTAAAGGTTTCAGTTTGAAATCACCAGTGGCATTACCACCCAGCAGAAGTGTTAGTCGATCTTTCGCAGCTTTGAAACCACTGGCTTGACGTTCTTCCTTAGAAATGAATGTTCGAGATGGCATTTTTTTCCAGTAAAGTGCGGTCTCATCAACATTGAAGATGAGACAAGCAGGAATTTTCTCTCGTCTAACGAAGTCTTGAAACTTGTCTGGAAACTCAGCTGCAGCTTGAATGTCCGCGCTGGCCGCCTCGCCTGTTATGTGGATATTGTGAAGATTAGAACGCTGCTTGAACCGATGGAACCAGCCTCTGCTGGCAGCAAAAGTCGGAGTGGCACTCCCTTCTCCTTCTTTTGTTTTCAGCATCTCATACAAAGATTTTGCTTTTGTGCATATGAGATCTTGACTTAGTGGTGTGTTCTTCTTATTCAAATCTTCGATCCAGACTGACAGTAATTTCTCCATTCTTTCTAAGATAGATGATCTCGAACGAGAAAGTTTTGTTGCACTTATAGGTGTTGAACCTTCGCTGGAGATTTTAATTTTTTCCCGATTTTTATAAATCGTTCTCACAGTCGATTCTGAGAGTCCAAAATCTCTCCCAACAATTGTTGCTTTGCCTCCATTTTCCATTCTTCTTAACACTTTCATCTTCAATTCCAAAGTGACGCTTTTACGCTCTTTTTTCTTTACAGGCGGCATTTTTAACGTAGGGTTAAATTATGTATGTATGTATCTCCAATAAATATTAAAACAAAACTGCCAGCCGACCGAACTAACATTACGGAACAAATGAACACACGAAACGAACGAGGAAATCCCCATAGAACAAAGTCGAAGGACAGGGAATTCCCAATTCTTCAAAGAGAATATTCAGAGAAAGCGGGGATCCCCCCGCGACCATAGAGAAGTTAATGACTACATGAGCGCGAAATTTGAAATTCGCGTTATAGTGAAACCGCGCGTAACGGGGTCGCGCTAAGCGGGGTATTACTGTATATGTCATTTTCCTGGTTAACATAGTTTTCTTTAAGCTTGGATGCGGCGGTATTTTTTAAGTTTGCCTACGGTGGCAAGAAAGCTAAGACCGAGCCTGCTGGTGCTTACCCATAAGAGAGTTTTTTTGTTTTTCAAACCGACTTTAGGTGATTTTTAATATCTTGTTTATTATTTTTTTTTTAATTTAATAGCTCGTAAATTTGATGAAAAATGTTATTATTTTTTTTATATTTGCTTATTTTTTTCTATAAAAAAATGATTATGTGATGATGCAGTATAAAAGTTATAACATAAATGATAAATCCTAAATTTTACAAACTGAAGCAAAGTATTGAAAAATGTCCTTGGAGCAATTTTTAAGTGACCGCCTTTACTTATTATAGAGAACAAGTGAAGGGGAAATAATTAATGCTTATTTGGCATCATTATATTTTATGATTTATTGGTAGCCATAAAAATATAATGTCCAAATATTCTACTTCAGTTATTATAAATAACTAAGGATGACATATGTTCACCTAAACAAGTTATTGAATAGTTCTATATTTATCTGTCCTTATTAGCGAAAAAAATAATTATATTCATGTGTGAAAGTATGCATCAACAGCTGATGGAATCTGTCTGGGGATTAGATAATTATTTTATCCCCAGCAAAAATTTTAAACAAGGTTGTTAATTTCGTTTGATGATTAGAAAAATGTTCTTTTTTAATAAAGATATTTTTAGTTATATTATATTACTGATAAATTCCTATAAATACAAAAAGGTGTTATTAGTGTTCTCTTGTATTTATTTATTTTTTTCAATGAAATTTAGATTTCTACGTTACACCATCACAATCTTTTTATAAAAAAAACCGACCAAGCGCAAGTCGGACTTGCACAATTAGTGTTCCCTACGGTGATTGCTTTTAAAATAAAAATTATTGCTACAGAAGTATAAATTTTATTCAATCGACGCCTTATGTACTCTTCAGAATAGGGTGGGGAGAACGATTTTAGCAATTTTTTTTAATTAATTTAAAGTTACTCGAGTCTTACATCGTATATATTTTTGAACTCGTGTTTTTCACAGGCTTTCATTTAATACCCCACTTGATGATCTTGGAAAAAAATTCTTTTGTTCACTTCCTATTTCACCCCCCCCCCCCCCCCCCCCCCAAACTGACCCCTTAAGTCATTATTTAACTTTCAAAACTACAGGGCTGTGATTGCGCTATCAATTCCTATATTTTTGACAAATTTCAACTTTCTAGGTCAAATAATTTCGGAGGAAATCGGGTGTGACAGACAGACGAACGGACACCAACGTGATCCCATAAGTGTTATGCACGGAACACTAAAGAATAGAATAGACAATGAAAAAGAAAAAAATCTTCGCCTCGAACGCATTTTTAAAAATTATTTAAAACAAAATATTAAAGTAACAAGAGAGAGCAATCATGTGAACGTCCGATGCAGATAGATTCAAATACGTTCCTTAGAGAAAACTGTAGGTAAAGTGATTTATCTAGTACTTCCCTGCTTACATAAATAATGTATTTGACTTTTTCCCACTAAAGAGAAACTTGACATTACAACTCGCTATTTAAAATGAAAGAGATGGTGAGATATTAATCACAAAAAACAGTTACAGAGGAAAGCCTTCAGAGATATTTACAGCTGAAAAGTGATATTAACCTCTACATTATATTTCTGCTAAAACTGGAAATAATTAAAAAATATCATGATTTTTAGATTACCCGACTCCAAATACCCAGAAAATGTCATATGACGATATATATTAATACATAAAACGTTTTAACCTATTTAACTTCTCCTAATACAAATCCTCATCATCATCATCAACTATGCAGTCCATCGTCGGACATAAGCCTCCCCTAAGCACGTCCATCTTCTTCGGTCCTGGGCCTTTTTTATCCAGTTGTATCCCACTAGTCTTTCGATGTCGTCAGACCATTGGGTTTGCGGGCGTCCTCTACTTCTTTTCTCATTCCAGGGCCTCCAGTTGATTACCTTATGGGTCCATCGATTATCAGAGAGTCGATATTACCCGCCCATCTCCACTTCAACCTGCTTACCCTCTCAGCTACATCAGTTACCTTGGACCTTCCTCCAATTTCTTCATTAGTCAGCCTACCCCTCAACGATATTCCCAACATCTTTTCATCGCTCGTTGAGCTACTTGTAGGCGGTTTATAATGTCTTGATTCAAAACTCACGTTTCCGTTCCGTATGTCAATACTGGCAACACGCATTGATCAAATGTGTTCGCTTTTAGTATATTTGGAATATTGGCAAGAAAGATGTTCCGCAACCTGTCAAAAGCCGACCAAGTCAATTGATGTTCTTCTTGACAGATCCACTTCCAAGTTTTCCTTGGATTTTATTATTTTTTGTCCAAGATATATGTACGAATCCCTTCTTGTGATTTTCGCGTTTTCAGTGTTCAGTTCTGCTTCTTTATCACAGTCGTCGTTTGTCATGAACATGCTTTCGTTTATCTTCGGATCAATCTCTCTGGACTTGTTGTTAAGTTCGTTCAGTATTTCTTCTCATTCTTCTTTGTTGCTAAATATAAGCACAATATCATCCGCGAATCGCAAATGATTAAGTTGCTCTCCTCCTATATTTATACACTTGTCCATGAAAGTTGTTTGTGCCAACGTACAAAATTTCGGTGAGATGGTATCCAATTGACGTAGCCCTCTTTTCATTTCTATCTTATGATTGTTTTCTTTCTCTATCTTGAATAATCTGCTAGTATCTGCTGTCAATTCTACAGTTACTTAGACTATTTAATGTTGCCCAGATTTCAAGAGAGTCAAACGACACCGAAATTTTAAAATTATACTCGTTTGACTTTTCTATTAACGTTCCTAATACTTGAAGATAGTCCAGTGTACTAAAGCCTTTTCTAAATCCTGCTTGTTCTCTAGGTTGGTAAGCGTCTAATTTCTTTGTGAGTCTCGCAGTTATTATCTGCATAAATAACTTTTACATTAAGGATAGTACGCTAATTGGTCTATAGTTGGTTAATTTAGACTTATCTCCTTTTTTGAAGAGCAAGACCACCACAGCATTATCCCAGTCTCGAGGTACATCGCACATATCAAGACACTTATTATACAATATAGCTAGCATTCGTAATATGTGCTCTCCGCCCTGTTGCAACATTTCGACAAGTACACCGTCTTCACCTGCTGCTCTTCCTTTTACCATGTTATTTAAAGAATCTTGTATTTCGTATTTGGTGATGTTAGGAATATCTTCAGATCCTTCAGTCATTACTCGTATTCGAACTGACTCGCTTTTGTCTGGTGGTGGTTCAACTTTACTTTAATAAAGGTCCTTGTAGAATCTCTCTATATTCATTCATAGTTCATTCGTTTGAGTTATTATTTGGTTGTTCTCATCTACTAATTTTATTATTTGTACTCGTCCTTCATTTAATGATCTTTGTAAAAGTTTTATACCCTTCTTGTTCTCCAGAGTTTCTTCAATTTTCTCATTGTTATAGTTTCTTCATCTTTTCTAATACATTTCCTTATATCGTTATTCAAAGTTTTTAACTTATTTTCACATGCCACCGTGTTTAGTTTCATGAATTTTCGTTAGTTTGACCGTTTCTCTGGAGAGATTTTCCTCTTTAATTTTTCTCGTGAGAGCTACTTTTTTCACAGATTCTACTATATAGTGAATAACTTTTCTATTAATTTCGTTGAAGGATGAACTATCCTCTTTGATTTCACGCTTTTCAAGTTTATGTATGCACTCATTTTTCATGTGTTTAAGTTGTGCTCTATCTATCATTTTCGTCTTTTAATTCATCATTTTTGTTCGTTCCACCATCGTGTTAAAATTTATTTTTGCCCGAACCAGTCGGTGATCACTTCCCATTTTGACCCTATCGATAACCTGAGTGTCTAATATTATGTTCCTCTTGTTAGATATTGTATAATCGATCTCGTTAGTTGTTATTTCGTTTGGGCTTTTCCATGTCCACCTTCTTCTTTCTTTTTTCTTAACATATGTGTTCATGATATGGAGGTTATTTTCGTTAACGTAGTTTATTAACAGTTATCCTTTAGCATTCCTCATTCCTGATCAGTAAGGGCTTACGCCATGTTCATTTTCCTCCTGCTTTACGTCGACTTTAGTAATTCAGGTCACCAAAAACAAATACAAATACAAATCCTATGATATCTAATATTGTAAGTATTTTCAAAATTTCTTCAATTTTCGAGAATTAATGAATAATTTTCAATTTTTCAGCAGTATTTAAAGTTAAACGACTCGCGAAATTGAGAATGGCTAAAAATACAAATTAAAGTTTAGTGTTGTACTAAATTTCGGTGCGTGTAATTTTAATATTTAAAATGTAAATTTAATTTATTTTAGTAACTAGGTCAGTTCTGCGATTCTGAGTTTGTGCAAGTATGATTTAACAGCTGTATCATATTTTTAGTAAACGTAAATGATACAGCGCAGATTTTAAAAACTTCAAAGGAATAATATGTTAGCCAAAACAAACAATAAATTTATTTTTATATTAATTGATTAATTTATATTATTAGATTTGGCTTAAAATCATATTCATGATAATACATCGGTCAAAATGGAAACTTTTACAGCTAATCTCTTTTATCCGTCGTGGCAACTTCTTTTTATAGAAACTTATCTGTGTTAAACCGTTGCTCTTATGTCGTGGAGAATGTATTTTAGCTGCAAAGATGCTAGTAAAAATGCCTATTTTATTCATTTTGGGCACCACCTATTTCTATTCAGAAACTGTGCTTGCCCAGCACAAAATAAAAAATTTTAGGTTCTGTGAACGTTGTAGCAATAAATTGAATTGAGATGTCACTATACTAGACAATAAAACAAAGAAATTGAACATACATTTATTTCTACGTATTTACGTATCAAACTTGTGACCCAGTTTATTTCTAAAAAAAATTAAAGTATAAAACTGTAATATAATGAACCTAGCCATGCCCGCGCCTCCGCTCTCGTGGATTTCGTTCCTTCCTTATATTACCTAAAGTAATAAAATATATTCTATAACCTGGCCAGAGAACATATGTATGAATTAAAAAAAACACGTGAATCGAGTAATAAACGCAATAACGGACAGACAGGCAGACAGAGAGACGATGCATTTTATATATATTATATTCTTTGTTACATGATATTGTTCCATATTTAATGGTGTAGGCAGTATATTGCAAGAGAACGCTCTAGCGGCAAACTTTTTTCCCGACTTGATTCACCATTATCGTCATTGCTTATTCCTTATGTTACCTAACGTAATAAAATATATCCTATAACCTTTCCAAATAAAAAATTTTGTTACAGAGGTATAAAATGATCAGTGACTTCACAAAACACACCCCAAATGAGTTTTCAACAAAGTTTGTTTCCAATCTTTACTGAAATCTGATGACCTTGAAATTTTTGTTTTTTTTATATACCAGATAAATTATTAAAGGTAATGCACTCGTGATAATTTTCGTTCAATCTACACCTCGTGAAGAATATTCCAGAATTTTTTCAAAATTTTTTGATGAGTACTTTTCAAGATAAGGCGGGTGGACAGCGATTTTTCGCGATTTTTTAAAAATAATACAAAGAAAAGTGCGCGCAAATATTACATTATATGTATATTTTTTACTCGTGTTTTCACAAGCGTTCATTTGACACCACTCTCGATTACCTAGTAAAATTTTTTTTTTACTTCCGATTTCACCCCCCAAAACTTACCCCTTAAGTCAAAATTTAACTTTCAAAACTACATGGTTTTGATGAGGCCATCAATTCCTATATTATTACCAAATTTCAACTTTCTTTGACAAATAGTTTCGGAGAAAATCGGGTATGACAGCCGGACAGACGGACAGACAGACAGACGGACAGACACCGAAGTGATCTTATAAGTGTTCCGTACGCAACACTAAAAAAAGCACGTAAATCGGATAAGTGGTTCTCCAGTGATAAGCGCACTAACGAACAGACAGACAAACAGAGAGACGTTCCATTTTACATATGTTATAAATGCAACGTCTCTCTGTCTGTCCCTTAGTGCGCTTAATACTCGAGAACCACTTATCTGACTTACGTACACGTAATATATTTTTTAAATTCATTCATATGTTCTCTATAGGATATATTTCATTACTTTAGGTAATATAAGAAATGAGCAGTGACGATAATAGAGAATGAAGTCCACGCGAGCGGAACCGTCGGCACGGCTAGTTATTATTATATAACCTGAAAAGAGAAATGAATGAATAAAAAAAAACATGTCAATCGGATAAGTGATTTTCGAGTGATAAGCGCACTAACGGACAAACAGGCAGAGAGACATTGCCTTTTATATATATATATATATATATATATATATATATATATATATATATATATATATATAAATATATATAAAATTGTCTGGCCAGATAATCTGGCCAGACAATAAACGTATGAATTAAAAAAAAATATATGTAAAGACGTTGCATTTTATATATATTATATTCTTTGCTACATGATATTGTTCCATATTTAATGGTTTAGGCAGTGTATTGCAAGAGAACGCGCTAGCGGCAAATTTTTTTCCGACTTAATTCACTATTATTGTCACTCCTTATTCCGTATGTTTCCTAACGTAATAAAATATATCCTATAACCTGGCCAGAGAACATATGTATTTTATAAAAAAACACGTAAATCGGATAAGTGGTTCTCGAGTGATAAGGTCACTAACGGATAGACAGACAGACAGACGCTGCATTTTTTATATATATTATAGAAGATAAATACGAAATTAAATTACTCTCTATGTCTTACAAAGAAACGATTTTCCGATTCTTAAAATATTACTGACCTTAAAAAGTTCCTTCTTCACTCGTACTGGAAGAGCTCTTCTGCTTAGGCCGGTGGGCTGAAGTCTTGGTAATAGGACTACAAAAAAAAGGACTGACAAAGATAGAAAGAAAACCGAGAAATATTCGAGAGACCAAGTAGCTGGGAGCAATGAATATTTAAAAACCTTTTCATAAGAAAATTGTTGCCGGGAAGGGAACTGGTGGTAAAAATTAGGAAAGACAATAGTAGCAGTAAAAGTAATAACACCATAAAACCGTAAGTCCAGAAACTGGCAGTAAAAGTCATAAAACCTGGAGTAAAACCCCTATCGACTCTTAGCATGTGGCCAGAGGTATTTGGAAGGAATGTAGTACTTCAAAATAGTGTCAGTCCGATTTCTCTAACAAAACAACCGTCCCTTTTACTGGGAATTCCAGAATAGGTCGAGAAGGGACGAAATAGTCAAAAAAAACTTACCCATAGAAGAGTTTTCCAGCTGAAAAATGACAGAGATCTTGGGATGCAACGTTTTCAAAAAAACAGGGGTACAAAATTAAGGTAGTACACCTATCATTTGACTTTCTCTATTGAAAACTGGTCCCGTGCTGTAGCCGTCCTGCAGGCGTCGTGCTGGTTCCAACATTTACGAGAGTATATTTAGAACTAAATAAATGTACTTACTTTATAGTGGATTACAAAAAGGAAATATTACGTACTGTAAGAAAACTCTAAAAAAATACTCAAGGTAAAAAAGAACGAATCCTTTCAGGTAGGAACATCTCTCTGAAAATCTAATGAAATTGAGGTAGACATGCTTTTATCAGACTGATAATAACGCCGTAGCGTAATGTAAAAGAAAAACTGTAAAAAATGGACTCTTCACGGTTTATCTGTATATTTGCGTCTGAAGGATAACTCAAATATGTAAACATCAAAAAACTGGTAAAGTCGTTCCCTCGCAGATATAGGTCGTAAAATTAAGAATGACTACCCTCTCAAAACTTTCCGCACACTTTACATTCCTTACATTTAAACAAGTAACTTCCAGTTTTCTAGCATATCTTGAGAAAAAAAATTCAGATATAATGGTAAATATAATATCTACTTTACGACTTAATTATGCTAGAAATAGGTACTACCTCTCCTAACAAATAATAAACATTAAAAAATAAAATGTTGGAACTCAACAATAACTGCAAGGAATGAAACTAACTTGCCAGCCTTTAAAACTCTAAGCCAAGCAATCTGTTTAACAGAACAAAAATAACCGAGCAATTTATAAAAACAAGTTACTATTTAAGAAAACAGGGAGGATAAGAGTGATACAATGAACCACAGACGAACTGATGATGAGTGATTTAGATTGAAAGATCAGCAATTGCTTTATATCTTTTTTCTTTAATCTTAACAACTTTTTGATATTATTGAAATATTAGGTATAGTAGTAAAATTCAACAGAACTTTAAAAAACTAAATAATTGAGTTACAAGAAAGTAACTACATTCAAGTTTCTGACATTATGTGTGCTAAACGTCAACTAACATGTCAAATTTGAAATATTTTGAACCTTCATAATTGTGAAAAAGTGAACCAAAATAAAAAGTTTTTCCTTAAAGCAAGCGTATAAATCTTGTCGTATACATGTCAATCAGAAATTACAGATAAAAGCAAGAGGTAGCGTAATTTGCTGCTTAATTTAAAAAGAAGCATTAGGTAAAGAAGACAACGAGAATGAGAAACATAAAATTAGAATCTGTGAAAAAACCAAAGAATCTATAAAGGAGAAAAAAAGACTATACGAAAAATGGCTGAATTCATAATCAGAAGAAGATCTATAGAAATATAAAGAGAAAAATGCAAAAACGAGGAGGATGATAAACAAAGAAAAGAACGAGAGATGGGAAAAATCGTGCGAACATGTAGAACAGTATATAGGAGGAACTAGAAGTACAGAGTCATGGAGAATAATTAAAGCATTAATGACTAACAATAGAGAGAAGACGTATATAGAGTACATCCCAGAAAGCGAGTGGGAAGATTATTATAAGAAGCTGCTAACAGAAGATAGACAAGAATTTCAAGAAGAGAACCCTGAAGAAGAACAGAATAAGGAAATAAAAGAGATAGAACTAAGCTATGAAGAAGTAAAGAAGACAATAAAAACACTCAAAAATAATAAATCTGCAGGGCCTGGGGGTGTGGTAAATGAAATGATTAAATACGGGTCTAATAAATTATATCGAATGCTGAGAAACATGTTCCACAGAGCGATAAATGGAGAAAAAATACCAGAGGAATGGTCAAAAGCTTATATAGTATCTATATTTAAAAAGGGTGACCGCAGAAAATGCACAAACTACAGAGGCCTAAGCATAATATCGAGTATGGGACGTTTGTATGGAAAAATAAATTAAAAATATCATGGAGGAAAATATAAAAGGAAAAATTGGAGAAAACCAAGCAGGCTTTACGGCCGGAAAATCATGTATAGACCACATATACACTATAAAACAAACAATGGAAAAAAAAAACTGGCAAAGAATAGAGAAGTTCATCTAGCCTTCATAGACATAAGAAAGGCCTATGACTCAGTACCAAGACAAAGATTATGGAACGCAATGAAAAAAATAGGCATTGACAAAGAACTAATATACGCGGTAAAAGCTCTCTACGAAAAAAACACAGTGAACATAAAAATAGGACATAAAATAGGGAAGAGACTCCAAACATCAAAAGGCCTATTACAAGGATGCTCTACATCCCCAACACTATTCAAAATATACCTCGAACAAATATTAAAAAAATGGAAGCAAAAATGTAGTGGAATGGAAGTCCCAATACGAGAAGATTACTTATATACTCTAAGTTTCATAGTGCAAGATGAGGAAGACCTCAGTTATATGGTAAAAAAATTGAAAGAAGAATACACTAAAGCAGGATTAGCAATAAACTTTGATAAAACGGAATATTTAACAACAAAGGAGGGAAACGTGGAGAATCTAGAAGTAGATAACGAAACAATAATCAAAGGAACCGATAGATTTAAATATCTAGGAACCATCATTTCAAAAAACGCAACATCAGAAGAAAAGATTAAAGCTAGATTAGGACAAACGCGAACATGCATAAGACAATTAAATGCGATCCTGTGGGACAAGCATATTACAAAGAGAAACAAAACACGCATATACAAATCAATAATACAAAGCATAATGACATACGGGTCAGAAACATGGACGATCAACAAAAGAAATAAATCTAAAATTAAGGCGGTAGAGATGGAGAATTGGAGAAGATGTTGTAGAGTGACACTTATGGAGAGAATAACAAATGGAGAAATAAGAAGCAGAATGAACATCAAAGAGAACGCAATAAACACCTTTGAAGAAAAACGATTAAAATGGTATGAACACATAAGACGAAGCGAAGATAATAGATAGATAAAGAAAATTAACGGAGTGGAGCCCTATAGGGAGAAGAAAAAGAGGAAGACCCAGATGATCGTGGAGAGACGATGTGGACGAGGCTATGGAGGACAGGGGTCTAACAGATGGAGACTGGGAAGATAAAAACGGAGGGAATCAAAGGCTGAGAGAAGGAAGACAGCGTCAGCTGTAGAAAATCCTTGTTATATATATATATATATATATATATATATATATATATATATATATATATATATATATATATATATATATATATATATTATTTCGAAAATGTTACAGGAAGGGAAAGATAAGTTGATCGAACATCCTCTAACATGTGGAGGTACAAATGTATGGCAGAGGCCAGAGGTACACGAGATGGCCAAATATGGAAAATTGTTTTCAACTAATGCTACAATTGCAAGCTTAGAAAACTCGCTCCATATGTTTTAATACTTCAAATGCGAAGTTGTGTTTTAATTATAAAGATAGAGTCAAAAAAATTCTTTGTCCTGCACCTGCACCTGGGCCTGCACCAATTTTGTTGGTGCAGGCCCAATAAATTTTATGTGTCATTTCAATGCAAATATCTTTCAACTTTTTATTTAGAAATTAGCTGCTCCAGATACATTTAAATTTAGTTTAAATATTTCAGAAAGTTGTCTTCCTATAACAAAAAACTTTGTAAGATTTGTCTTATTAGTCGAAATTACTTTTATCGACTGTATTTTTCCCTCTTTCCGGCATCTTTAGAGATCTTTATGCTTTGAGATTAGTACACTGAATAAGCCCGGAGAAACAAGTCAGACTCTGTGATCCACTGTAATAATTGGTTTCCATATCTCTAACAACTTAGGGTGTTTGTAATGTCGATGTATTCCCTAGTCTTTTGTTGATACAAATTGCATACATATAAGTAGGAATTTTGGTTTCTCTTACATAAGTAGTGTTACCTGTAGAACATCTGGTTACTATCCAATATTAAAATAGAGTTGTAAGTATAGTTTTTAGGCACAAATCTTGATGTGTTGCTGTTATCTTTTCACTTTCAGATGAGATTGGTATTTGTATACCGAATGTCCAGAGTACCGTTAGTTTTATTTGTACAAGAACATTTACAAAAGGAAGGAAATAATCTGATTCCGTTTCCATTGTAAATATTCTGTTTGGATGTTGCTCACTGAAGTGTTCCAAAAACGTATTCAGGCATTTCTTACCATATAACCATAACACATAGGTATCGCCCACATCTACACCCCAATTTTAGGTTTAGAGAAGAAGAAGGTAGGTTATTTTTTCCAAAATATTCCATAAAAACATTCACACAGATTATTATGCTAAAATATATTTTGTGGTAAATATTTCTCGTAAAAAATGAACAAAATAGTTTTTTCTTGAACATAATTAGCGTAGTTTACTTAATTGAGAAAATAAGTGCGGTAAACTACTGGCAACTATTAGAATATCACGCAGAGCATCGCATAGTCCATCATGAATTGTAAGTCGGATTAGTTCGCGTTTCTAAATTGCAAGAGAAACATGTAAAATTGACACCAAAAATTTTTATTTGCCGAAACGGCCATTTTGTATTGCAGTTAAGTATGCAATATTTAAAAATATAGTGATTATTGCTGTGTCAGAAAAAATTTTAGCTTTGGATAGTTAGAGCATCTTAATTTTAATTGTTTTTAAAACATTTTACTGCAAATATGGTTTGTTTGTTAAGCTTCAGATGCTTCTTAAAATGAAAAGGATAAAATCATTTGTTAAAATCCGGTTTAATTGTACCTGTTGTCAGTATTTAACACAATATATATATATATATATATATATATATATATATATATATATATATATATATATATATATATATATAGTGAAGTCCATTTACAACGAATTCCAAAAAATCACTAAAAATGCTTCGCTATATCCGAAGTTCATTACAAACAGTAAACAAAATCTAATATCATTTTTCACTACATTTTATTTAGATTGGGTGCTAATGCTTAGAAAAATGAATAGTAATAATTATTAAACTAAAAGAAAACGTTCAAAGGAAAATAAAACAAATCACACTACAGTTATTATTATGTATATTGGTACATACACTAGTATAAACGAAAACATTAAAATACGTAGTTTATACAATAAAATCAGTAATGTTCGTTTGTACAGTTTTACTTGAAAAAGAAATGGTGTTTATATGATTATCAAGGTCACAAAAATTACTCTATATATGTTCAGGAACGTCACGAGATTCCAAAAAATTGTGAGTTTCAGGCATTTTCTTAGTAATGTCTGAAATGGATGGAACATAAATATCATCTCCTTCTCTAAGCTCGTCTTCGTCGTCATTATCGCTTAAAATCTTTCGAGAAGCCACTGATGTCACAATTTGATCATCAGTTAATATTTTATATTATATAATATGTCAGCTTCGTACACAAATTCTAGACTATCAGTAGACTCTTTTCGGTGTTTCTCAATCCACTGAGTCAATGGTAGCTCATCATTTGAGTCATATCTATATTGCTTCCTTAAAAATCCGCCATGCTTAAAACAGTTTGCAATGGTTTCTCTACTGATTCTTTGCCAAGCCATATGGATAAAGTTTATAGCGTCCAAGAGAGTTACAGAAAAAATGTTACCTTTATCGATCGTCTCTAACATTTTCATAAGTAAAATCTTTCTATAATAACATTTTAAAGAATGTATCATACCTTGATCCATAGGCTGGAGCCTTGCACTTGTGTTTGGAGGCATAAAAACCAATTTTATTTGCTGTAAATGAACTTCAGGATCCACTGGACAGTTGTCAATCAAAAGTAATATTTTTCTGTTTGTGAATTTTAATTCTTTGTTAAAAATTTCTGATGTCATCTAAGCTTTACTGTTTGATTTGTACTTTACTGATACAGCACAATTCTCTCCGACAAATGTCGTGTGTCAGGCGTCATCTTTTAAAACAAACCCGTTTCATCCGCATTAAAAATGTCCACATATTTATAACTTTCTCGAATTTCCGTCCATACATTGGCCAACCACTGCTCAACAACACTCATATCAACTCCTGCAGTTTCTCCTACTATTTTACCTCCATTAATATTATGTCGCTTTTTAAATCGTTCAATCCAACTTCTAGAACAGTTAAACTCGGTGTTCTCTATTTTCCTTCCCAATTCACTAGCTTTCTCTTATAAAGTATAGCCGGTAATAGGAACATGTTCATGTCGTTTTTGACTAAACCATTTAAGGAGTCTATTATCGACTTTTTTTTACAATTAAAGTTTCTTTTATCATAGATTCATAAGATTTCTTGCCTCTTCTTCCATATGGTAGACCGTAGATTTAGTTAAATTCAACTGTTTGCAAACATCACTTTGTTTGACTCCATTTTCTATTTTCCTTCGTGTTTGTCTTTTAAAGTAAACGCTTTACGTTTTTGTGTACTCATTTTAAAATAATAACTTAAACATTCCTTTGCTACTTTGATCAAATATGCATTAGAACCGCATAACAAAAGTGATTTGTAAATAATATTGCTCGAACTATTGACGCGGCGGAAACAAGTAGAATAGGAGTTCTCAGCGAGCTTCGCTGAATTCCCTAAATCAAGTCGCGCTACATCGAGCACAAGGAGTGGCAAGTTCGTTATAAACGCATACAACACATCCAAATTTGGTTCGCTTAAACCGGAACTTCATTATAACCGGGTTCGTTATAACCGATAAAAATTTGCATTGGTCTTATGGAAACTTTTTCGTGCATTATAAAAAAGTTCGTTTTTACCGGAAATTCGCTATAAACGGCAGACTTCACTGTATATGTATATATATATATATATATATATATATATATATATATATATATATATATATATATATATATATATAGTGACTTTTGGACTTTTAAAAATTTAAATTTCCCACCAACCGATAAATGACAATCGGCACAGTGATGTTATTTTTTGGGTTTTAAATGATGAAGAATCCACCTATAAATTTAGAAAATTAAAAAATTTCATATGTCGCACACTTTCTGCCTGTCTTTGTATATATATATATATATATATATATATATATATATATATATATATATATATATATATATACAAAAATTTGTATAAAACTCTATATTTGACTTTGGTTTGCTGTGTTTTATTTACATCAAACTTGGAACTTATATAAGCATATAAAATGTCGATTTTTAAAGAAAAAAATGAAACATATAATACAAAAAGATATACATCTACACTATTTTTTAAGTAATATAGACAAGGAATAATTAGTAATTAAATAATATGTTACATTAGTTGACAAAAGTCACAATTACCTTCAGTTAGGATTTTTTGAGCCGGCAAAATTTAAGGAATATCTGGCAACCAGTAATAAATTTTCTGCATTTTATGATACGTCGTAAACTGCTGCTTCTTACTAAAGTTCTACGTAAAGTATAACGTCACTTATTGTCTCTTGAGAAAATTGACCATGACAAATAAACGAGATTCATTTTCATTGGCAAAAATCATGGGCTATTTAATTATTTTTAGAGTTATGAAATAGAATATTTTATAATACTATTCATAATAGTAATTTGGATATAATTATTTTTAGTCCAGCAGTTGGGCATTCAACCGTGCATTTTAGGTAGGATGCGATTTTATTTTTTTATCAAATGGATGTGTCCAACATAAGGTTAAATTTTAGTTTTCGGGGTCGTGGGTGCACCTATTCGGCTGCCATATCGAAAATAATTAAGTAAAAATAAGTAAATAGTTTTTTTTTATCATACAAATAAGATTTTTAGTTTCATCATTTACTCAATAAAATAAACTTTGAAATGCGTTGATTTGTATAGCTTATTGTCAAGTTTAGAAGGCATGAAATAAAATATTTTTTAGAAAAAGGTCGCACTGTTGTATAGAGATAGAAAATAAAGGTGATTAAAACTAAAAATGCACATAATTGGTAGAGAAATTTCGGACGTTTTTGGTTTATGATATTTTAATGTTTATAACCTATGTTGTGTGCTATCAACTCCAAACAAACGGACTTTACTTAGTTATTAAAGTAACAATAAAAAGTTATTACAAAAAGTTGTAGATTATGGTATAACCTGTGTGTCAGATTTACGGTTTTCGAGATATATGAAAAAAACCATTTTCACCCATATTTTCAATATGGCGGCCAAATGGGTGACCTCCGACACCAAAAACTCAAATTTAACCTTGCGTTCGACCCCTCTATGATAAAAAAATAAAATCACACCTACCGGTTGACCTTTTTTTTGCACCAAATTGACTGGACTATTTAGTTACATTTGGAACGGTACGTCAACATTAAAAAAAATTAAAGTATGATAAAAAATAATTAAATCTTTTTATTATACAACTGTACTTTTATGTTTTAGGATCATTGAAATCGTAAAAATATAATTAAATCTAGAAATTTTAATAGACATTACAAAATCTATTGAAATAGCTCTGTTTATTTAGGTTTATTTTTGATAGTCTATCTGTTTTTTCGGTTCATACAATTACTGTCTAAAGGCGCATATATGTTTCTACATGCTTTATTTCCGCGTTTTTAATTTTAGAATCGATCTTTTTTGTTCTGTTATATTTGGTGATATTTTTGCTCTAACTAACCTGTTTTAGCAGTGTAAATCATGAAAATTATAATAATTATCCAGAAAGCAAAACAATATAGTAATGTGTACTTCTAGTTCTTACTTTTTATTTCCCTCGCTAAGGAAGTATTGTATTCGAAAAAAGTCGCTCGCTGAGATTTTGGCATTTCTTCAGGGTGTTCAGAAAACGAAAAACATAGTTTCCAATTTCCTTCATTATATTAATCTGTCGATCTCTTTTTTTGCCTTTCTGCTTCCACAATAATTCCCAAACGAACTAAAATATCGATTTAAAACTTTGTATATAAATATTACTTGAAATATGGAAGGAACCTATGGTTTTTGAGCAAAACTACTTCACAAGAAGGGTGTATGTTATGAATTTTTCCAAGAAGTTACAGAATGAACAAATTTCAGGCATAAATATTTATAGGCAAGCATATAAAGGTACGGCAAGAAATTGAAGTGAATGTTTCGAATATATCAAATTACTAGCCGTGCCCACGGTTCCGCTCGCGTGGACTTGATTCACTTATATCGTCACTGCTTATTCCTTACGTTACCTAACGTAACATAGAACATGTATGTTAAAAAAAAACAGGTAAACCAGATAAGTGATTCTGGAGTGATAAGCTCACTAACTGACAGACAGACAGAGGGACGTTGCATTATATATATATATATATATATATATATATATATATATATATATATATATATATATATATATATATATATATAAAATGTTTGTTTGTTGTCTGTTAGTTAGTGAGCTTATCACTCGAGAATCACTTATCAGATTTCCGTGCTTATTTTTAACATACATATGTTCTATGTTACGTCACTTAACGTAAGGAATAAGCAGTGACGATACAAGTGAATCAAGTCCGCGCGGGCGGAACCTCGGGCACGGCTAGTAATATGATATATTCGAAACATTCACTTCAATTCTTTGCCGTATCTTTATATGCTTGCCTATAAATATTTATGTTTAAAAGTTGTTCCTTCTGTAACTTCTTGGAAAAATTCATAATATACTATTGAAACAAAAATTATCGACACCCTTCTTGTGAAGTAGTTTTGCTCAAAAACTATATGTATATATATATATATATATATATATATATATATATATATATATATTTATATATTTATATATATATATATATATATATATATATATATATATATATATATATATATATATATGTATATATATATATATATATATATATATATATATATATATATATATATATATATATATATATATATATATATATATATATATATATATATATATATATATATATATATATATATATATATATATATATATATATATATATATATATATATATATATATATATATATATATATATATATATATATATATATATATATATATACATATATACACATATATATACACATATATATATATATATATATATATATATATATATATATATATATATATATATATATATATAATCTGGACAGAGAACAAATGTATAAATTTAAAAAAAAAAACACGTAAATCGGATAAGTGGTTCTCGAGTGATAAGCACACTAACGTAGAGGCAAACAGAGAGACGTTACCTTTTATATATATTATAAAAGATTATAGATAACCTCGCCAGAGAACAAATGTATGAATTTAAAAAAAAAACACATAAATCAGATAAGTGGATCTCGAGTGATAAGCACACTAATGAATAAACAAACAGACAGACCGAGAGAAGTTCTATTTTATATATATATATATATATATATATATATATATATATATATATATATATATATAGAAAAATTATAGATAACCTAGTCAGAGAATAAATGTATAAAAAACGCGTAAATCGGTAAGTGTAAGTGATAAGCGTACTAACGGACACACAGACAGACAGATAGAAAGACGTTGTATATATATATATATATATATATATATATATATATATATATATTTATAGATAACTTGACCAGAGAACAAATGTATGAATTAAAAAAAAAACATGTAAATCGGATAAGTAGTCATAGTCATAAGCGCACTAATAGACAGACAGACAGACAGAGAGACGTTGCATTTTATATATATTATATTCTTTGCTACATGATATTGTTCCATATTTAATGGTTTAGGCAAGAGAACGTTCTAGCGGCAAACTTTTTTCCTACTTGATTCACTATTATCGTCACTGCTTATTCCTTATGTTACCTAACGTAATAAAATATAGCCTATAACCTGGCTAGAGAACATATGTATGTTTTAAAAAAAAGCACGTAAATCGAATAAGTGGTTCTCGAGTGATAAACGCACTAACAGACAGATACACAGATAAACAGACATTCAGACAGACAGAAAGACGTATTTTATATATATCATAGAAAGAATGTTTCAGGGTTCTTGGAGTCGAATAATCTGAAAATCGATGTATGAGTCTGGGCAGGCATTGAAGATTAACCTCAAGCAAAAACAATAGTATTATTATAATGGAATCGATGTTTTAACTTAATTTGTAAGCTTGCTATGAAATAATATTGTCCACTTGTCCAATACCTTTGTAAAAATAAATTCCTCCACTATAATTAATATAGTCTACAACAAGGCAATTTACTATAATAAGTAACTTGTTTGTGCAGTTATTTTTCGTTTTCCATTTCTTTCGCGGGTATGTTCTGGATCGAATGTTTATTTGACGTTGTTTATAGGTGGATATTAATAAATTTAATCTATATAATTAAGCGTTATCTTTTTTAACTTTTAAGAATAAATATTTTGTGCTAAGACGTTAACCACGAAAAAAGTTGAACACAGCAAAGATTACAGAGATACATGCAACTGAAAAGTGATATTTTCTTAATACGTTTTATTTGAGCTTTTTAGATTATACCGAAAAAATATACAATTGATGTCGAAACGTAGTAATTACAATTTTCTTTTATTTCTAATGTACTCCTTTAGCCAGGAATAAAATGATGACACTATCAGCTAATTTATACCTAAAAGTGTTACTTGATTTGAACTGAAATATGATTTACCAACGTAAAATCATTCGAAGTCAAGAAGTTAGCTTTTCCGAGTAAGAATTTATAATTTTTGGACAAATAATGAGGCCAAATTAGGTACATATATGTAAGTAAAATAAATGCTGTTCTATTTATATCGACCACCTCGTAGGGAAAAAAATATATACATTTATATATTGAATGTTACAATGTTATTGTATATATAGGTAAAGGATGAAATTACAAAAAAAAGAGTTACACGCTTTATCGACTGTTGATAATTTCCATGAATTTTTGGGACGCTAATATTTTAAGCCTGTAAAAAAATGGTATTGTTGCTTGCTTCTTGAGCAGCTTCTTAAGCAGTGTTAATTAATTTTAGGAATATAAAGGATCCACCCCCAAAATCCGGACAAAATTTCTTAATTAAAATTTAAAAATTTCAAAAAACCTTTTCCTACATCACTAGTGGTATCTTTTAATAGAAAACTACCCTCGCCAACACTTTTAAATGAACTTATCTTGTAGTACAGTCACTTAAGCCAAAAAAGAGGGTCAGCCTCAGAATGAGAGATAATAAGCTGTAAACTTGTACAATCTTTTTTTTGGCTTTAAATTGTCTCAAACGTCTTATAAAATCTCGTGTCCGCGTCTTAAGATATTCAAGGTCAAAGGTCACACAAATCGGTTTTTCGCAAATATCTCGCTTCCTATGGTTTCAATGATATTTGCATCTATTATGAAAATTGTAGGGCGTCGTTTTGATGCTGCAATAGAATTTTTACTGATGTACACTTTTCGACACTCGGCATGCATATTCACGAAGGTTAAGGTATTTAAATAGTTTATGTGGCCGTCATTTCTTTCAATACTTATAGTTTTTAAAGTTTGTAAGCCGCGCACTACATTAACAGAATCACCTTCTGAAAGTGACTTATCACATATAAAACACAAATCAGCCATAACTCTTAAAATTATACGTCCGTCGTTGCCAAGATACAATTTAAAACTAACGAATAAACTTGGTTAGTAGAAAGTGGTCTCTTGAAAAAGAAATCGGTCTTAACTATACAATGGAACATCTGTCCCAACTGACTATAAATAGAAAAGGTCGTATTATAGGGGTCCGTATTCCCAGGTATAATCTTAATAGTAATATAAGTATTTAAGAGTTTACACATTTTAAAGAAAAAGTACTTAATTCTTTTTCTACTTAAAATAAAATTAAGATATATTAGAATATAATTAAAATATACTTAAAGTATTTCACTTAACAATTTTTTAATTACACGAAGTAGCTAAGTATTATTAAACGAATATATTTCATAAATGAAAAATATTATTAAATATAATGTATTAATTAATGAATAATGCAAATTATTCATAATTATAGATATTTTAGTGATTAATTAACTTTATACGACGATTCACGGTTGACCTTGCATTATGCTATGTATGGCTGAGCGCTGCGCGGTCTCCGCGCTCTATCTCAAAAACGGTTAAGCGTATAAAAAAATGTTTAGAACAAAATTTGTAGAGAATTTTATGCTCTATAATTTTCATAATAATTGCAAATATCATTGAAATCATAAGAAGCGAGATATTTGCGAAAAACCGATTTTTGTGACTTTTGACCTTGAATATCTTAAGACGCGGACATGAGATTTTATGAAACTTTCGAGACATGCCAAAATAAAGGTTTATACAAGTTTACAGCTTATTATCTCTCATTCCGAGGTGAAACCCCTAATGTGACTGGACAATTGTGACAGCTTGTTTCTGTTCGAAGAAATGTGGCGTCATAATCTTGCCCTCACTGGAGACGACCCTTAGACCGTGAATAGAGGCCGAAAACTTCATTTTACCGATCTAACGATATCTTCAAAAGTCTGCGAAGCAAAATATCCAGTCGCACTTAAGAATATTAGTTTCGTGCAAAAATACAAACATACCTTTACAATAAATATATTCTAAACGCAAGGAAAGTTTCACAGAGCCTATTTATAGCTTGTAATAATTTTTTTTATTAACACCATCTCTTACTTTCCTTGCTAAAAGGTAGTATTGTCTATGTGAAAAAATCACCCTCCGAGATGTTTTAGACATAACAATCTATAATGAAACTTCTTCTGACTACCTCACAAATTACTGAAGCTCGCAACGCATTTAAACTATTGTCAAAATCATTTCACTTGCGTTACAAATTGTCTCGATGAGAGAGGGGTCGATTTACAAAATATTTTGTTAGACATAAAGAAAAATTCATATCTATTATTGTTCATAAAAGATTATAGAAATATTCCTTAAACTTATATAATTTTAAAAAAAGTTACTGAATAATTATAATATATTAAAAATAATAAACTTCAGTAATTACTACTTTATACGCTTCTAATTCACACTAATGTTATTATTATGTATTACGAGTTCATCATACAAGCTCAAGGTTTAATATTTCTTCTTCTGTTGAATTTATTTCTTTTTATAAATTTTGGTATTTTATTCACATTTTAAAATAAAATAAATTTAATTTAGTCTTACTAGAAGTGGAAAAATAAGTAGACCTTCGTTGCGATCTCAAAAAAATATAAATGAAAAAGTAAGCGAATAAACATCGACTTATTAGACTGATGAACCATATATTCAGAGCGATGAAAAAACGTGTAAAACCCAGTTTGGGTTTAAATATGGTTTAAGTATATTAAATCCCCCTTTGACAATAAACGACCCTATTAAGTTTTTGTGCATAGTTGCCAGGTATTACGATAAACGTATTTTTATTTTACCTGCTTTGTATACCGCCCTCACTTGCAACTGCAATCATATTGGATCTATTTTTACCTATATATTTACTACCTGGCAACCCAGTTTGGAGCCTTTAAGCATTTGATAATATAGGCCTAATGACCACAGGTCCCCATTAAGATTCCAAAGATACTTTTTATTATTTTTATTTTTAGTTTTACTTACAACTTACAACGTAACGGTTCTATTTTAATTATGTGGCGTCCGTGGGAAAATTGCAATAGTGGCTAGCGCAAGAGAAAACATTTATGACTTGACGCTAAACAAATAGTGAAAAATGTTTACGACAGTTTGGTAAAAAGAAATTTGAATAAACAAAGTGCTTTGCAAGAAACTAGTGAACTAACAAAAACCATAATTTCTACGATTAAGGGTATTGTAGGAAAACCATCATTCAGGAACAGAAAAAAACGGAAAGATTTTCAAATGCATCATGTAGACGATTGTGAAAAAGACGTCATCAGGGGAAAAATATATTCTATGTATGAAGAGCAGTTGGTGCCGACACTAGACAAAATAAAATTAAAACTGGTGCAGGACGGGAACAATCTACATTGTGGCCAATCAATCCTTCACAGAATTCTCTTAAGAATGAGATTCACGTTCCGAAAAATCAACAAAAGGCAAGTAGTGATGGAGTCACAAAGATTACGAATCTTGCGACATACTTATTTACAAGAAATTAAAAAGTATCGATCAGAGAATTGGCCAATAATTTACCTTGACGAAACTTGGTTCGATACCCATGATACTGTGCAAAAAGGGTGGGTTGACAGCAGTACAAAATGTCAGACTAACGCACCTTCAAATAAAGGTAAACGAATAACCATTTTGCATGCTGGATCTGAAAAGGACTGGGTTTCAAATTGTCTACTATTATCTGCAAAAAACATAAAAGATTCTAGTTTGGCCTATCACGAAAACACGACCGCTGAATTTTTTGAAAATTGGTTTCAAAATTCTCTTTTGCCAAATGTTCCCGAACAAAGTTTTATAGTTATGGAGAATGCAAGTTACCATAGTCGCCTACTAAATAAGGTTCCTAACGCAGCCAACACCAAATCGGAAATACAGGAATATATGTTAGAAAATTACATTTATTTTGACTTTAGTTTTAAAAAGTGATCTTTTGGAAGTTTTGAAAGGCTATAAATTGAAAAAGAAATATGTTTGTGATAGTAGGGCTGAGAAAATGGGACACACTGTTTTGCGGCTTCCTCCGTAATAATGTGTGTTTAATCCAATTGAACATATTTAAAAAGTTATAAATGATATACCTTGTGAAAGCTGGAAGAATTGCATTCTTGGATTCTGGCTGTATTTTTTCCCGTTAAAAAGCAATGTTTGAAATTCTTTTTGTTCCATCGTTTTGTAAAAATCAAAAGTAGTTATAATTCGCAAACTAATATACAAAATGCCATGACAATTTTACACAAATCTTCTGAGGGTTGATACTAGCTGAAAATCATAGGCTTTTTGTTTGTGCTGCCATCTCCTCGGAAATTCCCGGACTTTTCACCGCATGTAGTATAGATGCCTTTTTGATTCCATTTTACTAGCTTATATAGTAAATAAGGAATTTTAGGGATCCGCTAATTAAGGAATATTTGATTTAATCTCTCTAAAATATGCATACGACTATTTGGATTCTCATTTCATGGTTTCGTAATTAAAACGCCAATAATAAAATTATTAAATTATTTGCACTCTGCGAAAATAATGTTTTTTTTTGTTTCTCTTAGCATGTAATTACTGTATTCGTGAAAAATACTTCCTATGTATTTTTTACATTTGTTCAAGTTTCTGGGCTCCTAAACACATAATTTCTTTAGAATTAGGAAATATAAAAACAAAGAAATTTCCCAATTAACTACAGCTGAATATCAATACTGTATAAGATAAACCTTCGTTAGAAATTTGCAAAGATCCTACATCACTAGAGATACGCGTTACGTTCCGCATCACAAATAGAAACCGATTCTTACACTAGGCCATGGTTCAGTGACCAATAGTCATATACAAATACTTGGCTTCTGTAGACTTCGTTTAGTATCGAGTAGCCAAGACTCTTAAAGATGTCTCGTAGAGTCGTAGCCGAAGCCTCGGAAAATCACTCCAATTTATTTATTCTAATTTTATTATTTCGTTATTCGGTGCGATGCAATATAACACGATGCCTGATAAATTTCGACCAGTAATCGATTACTGCTTGTCGGTATCTCATATTATTTGTTCCTGTACTTGAAAGTAGCGGATTCAGAATGCATTTTCCTTTCCCGCAATGGGGTCTCGATCCCAATTTTGTCTGATATTATGGTCTTTATTCTACTTAATACGTGCGGCAGGTGGTAACTAAGAAATATAAGGATAATTAAAGTGAAGGCTATCACCCAAACTTTTAAGTATTTGTTTTCTTCCATCTTATAACTTTAATGTTCTTGTTTATTTGCAGTGTGATCCACAAAGTACTTACGGTGCTTGAATTAGAATGCTCTATGATTGTTTCGTACTTGTAGTTCTCGGCTAACTGAAGCATTTCTACCTGCATTCGCGTCTTCCTTAATTCAGTTCATAATAAAGATAAAAATTTTAAGATGACATCTTTGTGTAATTTATTCTTCCAGAATTAATCCTATTTATAGCTGATTTAGGCATTACACATTGCCTGCATATCCCTAAATTTTCTACCTGTCGTAACCGGGAGGGGACTCCGAGACTTGAAACTCCATCTTCTGTAACATAATAAAAAGTAACTGTATGTCTTAATCTACATACTTTCAAATATCTAATTTACCGACAGTCGTGTAAAAACCTTAACAGCATAAATCGTAACGTTATTATTAATAGTCAGAACATATGTAAGCAATTAATTGACGAAACGAAGAGAACATGTAATCGAAGAATTAAAAACAAACATCTAGCATGGCCTAACGAACTAAGATCTTTTGGGTCCCATGTTAAACCAGTTAGTGAAAATTTTACTATTTCAACTAGCACTTATACGATCAAATAATATAACATTTGTTGAAACAGCCAAATTGTTAGCTGAATTCCTTGCTTCACATTTAACTTCGTCAGGACTGTTAAATCTTTGGCACAATGGCACTACACAAAAGTTATTACTACTACACCAAACACCTAATTTTTGTGCTCGACGGGCGTTTCACTAACCATCATCAGGAGCGATGATTGACTAAATCTAAGATTAAAAACTAAAAGATAGTATCATTGTTACGTTTGATTTTTTCATTTCATTCTTTTATTGCTCTATTGCTGCTAGCAAAATGTGTATTGCTATAGTGATAATACTTTAAAATTCACTCTGAAAGAATATAAAGTTTTGAGTATTTTTTAGTGTTCCGTACGGAACACTTATAAGATCACTTCGGTGTCTGTTCGTCTATCACACCCGATTTTCTCCGAAATTATTTGACATAGAAAGTTGAAATTTAGTTATAATATAGAAATTGATGGTCTCATCAGCACCGTGTAGTTTTTGAAAGTTAAATTTTGATTTAAGGGCTTAGTTTTGGGGGGGTGAAAAAGGAAGTGAAAAAAAATAAAAAAAATTTTTTTTACTAGGTCATCGAGTGGGGTGTCAAATGAAAGCTTGTAAAAACACGAGGTCAAAAATATATATAATGTCTTACCTGCACACACTTTCTTTGTATTATTTTGAAAAAATCCCCCCCTCTATCTCGAAAAGTTCTGAATCCAAAAATTTTGAACAAATTCTGGAATATTCTCCACCGGGTGTAGATTGAACGAAAATCATCACGACTGCATTACCTTTAATAATTTATCTGGTATATAAAAAAAAAAAAAAATTCAAGGTCATCAGTTTTCAGTAAAGATGGGAAACAAAGCTTGTAAAAACACGAGTTCAAAAATATATATAATGTCTTACATACGCACGCTTTTCTTTGTATTATTTTGAAAAAATTACGAAAAATTGCTGTTCCCCCCTTTATCTCGAAAAATACTGATCCAAAAATTTTGAAAAAATTCTGGAATATTCTCCACTAGGTGTAAATTGAACGAAAATTATCACGAGTGCATTACCTTTAATATAATTTATCTGGTATATAAAAAAACAAAAAATTTCAAGGTCATCAGTTTTTATTAAAGATCGGAAACAAACTTTGCTGAAAACTCATTTGGGGTGTGTGTTGTGAAGTCACTGATCATTTTATACCTCCGTAACAAAAATTTTTATTTCAGAAGTAATCGACGTACTTAACACTAATTGCGCAAGTTCAATTTGTTCTTGACCGGTTATTTCTAATGAACTAACCACATTTGGCTTCTGGCTTCTCATTTTTCTCATGCCTGCAACTTTACTCGACCTGGTCGCAACCATCGAATCGGGACAGGTGAACCACGGCACGGCCGAGGTTCTTGCATGGTAGTATGTAGCAGTAGTCGTGCAAGCAAAACAGCAAAAGTACCATTCTTCAGTATTCACCAGGTACTGTCCGACGCACACGCGAACAATTGGTTGGCTCTTCTTTGTTTTGTCCATGTTTGATTGATTTTATGTTTTTAATTGTCAGTTGTTCTTGAGTGACACTGTTGTTTTTGCCGGTTTCGGTGGTTTTCACTTAGCGGTTTTGGTGAGTTTTTGTTTTGGTAGTACCCAGCGTGGTAACTGTGTGTTCAAGATCTTTTTTTGTTGTATTTGCTGTTGGTGAATAACATTTGGATTGCTGAGATTGACTTTTCCTTCAAAATTAAAGTAAGTACTAGTTTTCTTAAGAAATGCTTTTTATAGTTACGTATAACTATTGGAATTTCCTTTCTCCAAAATCATTACTATTACTTATTTTATTGTTTTCGTTCATATGAAGTGTTCGTTATGATGGGATTGTAAGGGTAATGTTCATGTTCAGTTCATGAGACATTGTGTACATTGCGATTCCGCAGCTTGTACATCTAGCCAGCGAGAAAAGAAAAATTAACCTTAATTTTTCGGCATAGAGATGAAACTTACTAAATAAAAATCTTCAAAATTTCTTTCATTTAATTTAAACTTAAATTTCCTATTCACTAAGTATAAAATTATTTTTAGTTTAGGTTAAAGATTTGTAACTATTGGTATGATATGTTTTAATTTTTTGCGGAAATTTCGACAGTGCTGCACCGATTTTAAACAAATATAGTATAAAAATTGGATAGATAATCTATACCTATATATGTACAGAGTGGTCCAAATTGGATACTTTTAAAGGTAAACTCCCTTTATCTAAAGGAGATAGGCGAAAAAATTTTTATAATAAACTCAATTTGGGAAAAATGATTCTAATTCTTTTCCTATTGAAAATTTTTGATTTCTGTAAAAACGTTCTCAAAGCACTTTTTTACTTGGATTTCAACAGTGTAAGTTACATTTTTTTATAACTAATATTTTAATAGTTATTAACGCAAAAATATATTTTTTTAAATGGGATACCCTGTATATTTTTCCTTATCCGAATAGAGCTTTAAATTATCATTCTAAAAATATAGCACACTTTATATTTTGCTTAAATCTACTTCAAAATATATAGGTTTTCAATTTTTACGCGAGTTTTAAATGCACATATTGTGAAGTAGGCCTTGGAAGGAGCGGCAATATCAATTGTTTACCGGTAGCAGTCAAATCTTAAAAAAAAAAAATCCCTGAAGTAACTCTAAGAGTCATAACTACAATGAAATTTACTAAATGCTATAGCACTTTAAACTATGTATGTTTCATTTACACATAGCCGGCATCTTTTCTGGACACTTCTTTCTTATCAAGTTGTTTAGTTCAAGAGGAGTGAGAGCTGCAAAAATTTGTATCACTGCGACTTCTAACTGTTGCCTGGTGTTTGTCGGCAATTTAAAAATTAGGTCTTTCAATCTTCCCCAGAGATCGAAGTTCATGGGTGTTAAATCCGATGACCTTGCCGGGCAACGGTTCGGACCTTGGTTGGCTATCTGGTTATTATCGAAATTGGCCGATAAAAATTACTGATAACTTCAGCGTTATGAGGGGGTGCCCCGTCGTATTGAAAAAATATATTTCTAAGGTCCATTAACGGCAGTTCATCAACAAGAGGTTCTATTTGCTGCTTTAAAATTTCTAAATATCTCTGGGAGGTGAATGTTCCTTCGGAAATAAATGGACATATAACCTTGCTTCTAAAAGTTCCTGCCCACACATTAAATCCAAATCTGCCTTGATTTCTTTGCTCCACAACTAAATGAAGATTTTCTTGTGCCCACATATAAGAATTGTAAGGATTAAAATTACCTGCATTGCTTACATAATCTTCGTCTGTCCAAATGCAATTTAATGAAAAATTGGAAACATGGTTACAATTCTCCAGAAACCATTGGCAAAAAATCATACGCCGTTGAAAATCTCGGTCTCTAAGCTGATAAACTTTTCTTGTGCTATATGGCCTGAATTTGTGCTTCTTCAAAGTGCGACTTACGTTAGTTCTTGGCAGTCCAGTGGATTCTTTTAACTGTCAGGTTAAAGTGTTGGGATTATTTCCGATAGTTCCTAAAACTACTATTTCTTCTAACTCCTTATTCCTGTTTTATGCATAATTTTTGGGTCGTTTCTTTTCAAACTGATCACTATTAACTAGGTTATGTCGCAATCGAGCGAATATATCCTTGAAGGGTTGACGCCTCTCTGGATACCGTTCGTGGTACAAATTACTTGCCGCTTCCGAATTTTCTCCGGTTTGTATGAAACACACTATCGTAACCCATTTTTCGTAGTTCTCAAACTCCATTGCAATTTATTTGACAATTCAATAACTGATCCTGAAGTAAAATTTGACAACTACGAGTAAACAATTGAATTAAACCATATGGCCGCTCCGTCCAAAGCCTACTTCACAAAATGTGCATTTAAATCTCGCGTAAAAACTGAAAACCTTTATATTTTGAAGTAGATTTAAGCAAAATATAAAGTATGCTATATTTTTAGAATGGTAATTTAAAGCCCTGTTCGGAAAATATACACGGTATCCCATTTAACAAACATATTCTTGCGGTAATAACTATTAAAATATTAGTTGTAAAAAAATGTAACTTACACTGTTGAAATCCACGTGAAAAAGTGCTTTAAGAATGTTTTTACAGAAATCAAAAATTTTCAATAGGAAAAGAATTACAAACATTTTTCCAAAAAGCAGATTTTTGAAAAACACCCTGTATATCTGAAATGGTACTAGATATCGATATGCGGTTTTCACCATTGAGTTTATCATAAAGATTGAGCTTCAGACACCGACATCAGTTTTCGTTTATCTCCTTTAGATAGATAAAATAACTGCTTTAAAATTAAATTATTCCTTTTCGATTTATAAACGAATATAGACTGTTAATATATTCGTAGAGATTCATTATAAACTAGCCGGGCCCGCGGCTCCGCTCGCGTGGACTTGAGTCACTACTATCCTTACTGCTTATTCCTTATGTTACCCAACGTAATAAAATCTCTCCCATTGTTTCCCCTTATCTCCCAATATTTCTCCTTATCTCCTATTATCTCTACATAATTTCCATTATCTAGGCTTATCTCTGTTCATCTCCCATTATTTCTCCTTATCTCCCATTATTTCTCCTTAACTCCCATTATCTTACCTCATTTCCCATTATCTAGGCTTATCTCGACTTATCTCGCAATATTTCTCCTTATCTCTCATTATTTCTCCTTATCTCCCATTATCTCACCATAACTCCCATTATCTAGATTTATTTCTGCTTATCTCCCATTATTTCTCCTTATCTCCTATTATTTATACTTATCTCTCATAACTCACCTTATCTCCCATTATCGAGGTTTATCTCGACTTATCTCCCATTATTTCTCCTTATCTCCCATTATCTCACCTTATCTCCCATTATCTAGGCTTATATCGAATTATATAGAACATATGTATAAATTTATAAAAACCGGTCAAGTGCAAGTTGAACTTGCACAATTAGTGTTCCGTACGTAGATTGTTTTTAAAATAAAAATTTTTGTTAGGGTGGTATAAAATGATCAGTGACTTCACAAAACACACCCCAAATGAGTTTTCAACAAAGTTTTTTTCCAATCTTTACTGAAAACTGGTGACCTTGAAATTTTGTTTTTTTTTTTAAATATCAAATAAATTATTAAAGGTAATGCACTCGTGATAATTTTCGTTCAATCTATACCCCGTGGAGAATATTCCAGAATTTTTTCAAAATTTTTGGATCAGTACTTTTCGAGATAAGGTAGGGGACAGCGATTTTTTAAAAGTAATACGAAGAAAAGAGTGCGCAAGTATTACATTATATATATATTTTTCACTCGTGTTTTTCACAAGCGTTCATTTGACACCACACTCGATGACCTAGTAAAAAAAAATTTTTTTCATTTCCGATTTCACCCCTCAAAACGAACCCCTTAAGTCAAAATTTATGTTACGGTGGTATAAAATGATCAGTGACTTCACAAAATACACCCTAAATGAGTTTTCAACAAAGTTTGTTTCCAATCTTTACTGAAATCTGATGACCTTGAAATTTTTGTTTTTTTTATGTACCATATAAATTATTAAAGGTAATGCACTCGTGATAATTTTCGTTCAATCTACACCCCGTGGAGAATATTCCAGAATTTTTTCGAAATTTTTTGATAAGTACTTTTCGAGATAAGGCCCGGGACAGCGATTTTTCGCGAATTTTTAAAAATAATACAAAGAAAAGTGCGCGCAAGTATAATATTATATATATATTTTTTACTCGTGTCTTCACAAGCTTTCATCTGACACCACACTCGATGACCTAATAAAAAAAATTTTTTTTCACTTCCGACTTCACCCCCCAAAACTAACCCCTTAAGTCAAAATTTAATTCTCAAAACTACATGGCTCTGATGAGGTCATCAATTCCTATATTATTACCAAATTTCACCTTTCTATGTCAAATAGTTTCGGAGAAAATCGGGTGTGACAGACAGACAGACAGACAGACAAACACCGAAGTGATCTTATAAGTGTTCCGTACGGAACACTAAAAACACGTAAATCGGATAAGTGGTTCTCGAGTGATAAGCGCACTAACGGACAGACAGACAGAGAGACGTTGCATTTTATATATATTATATTCCTTGCTACATGATATTGTTCCATATTTAATGCTTTAGGCAGTGTATTGCAAGAGAATGCGTTAGCGGCAAACTTTTCTCCGACTTGATTCACTATTATCGTCACTGCTTATTCCTTATGTCACCTAACGTAATAAAATATATCCTATAACCTGGCCAGAGAACATCCGTATGTTTAAAAAAAAAAGCACGTAAATCGGATAAGTGGTTCTCCAGTGATAAGCGCACAAACGGACAAACAGACAGAGAGACGTTGCATTTTATATATATTATAGATATCCTTTGCTACATGATATTGTTCCATATTTAGTGGTTTAGGCAGTGTATTACAAGAGAACGCGCTAGCGGCAAACTTTTTTCCAATTTGATTCACTATTATCGTCATTGCTTATTCCTCATGTTACCTAACGTAATAAAATATAGTCTATAACCTGGCCAGAGAACATATGTATATTTAAAAAAAAAGCACGTAAATCGGATAAGTGGTTCTCTAGTCATAAGCGCACTAACGGACGAACAGATAGACAGACGGAGAGACGTTGCATTTTATATATATTATAGATATAGATTATTATTATTATTATATAACCTGGCCAAAGAATACATGTATGAATTTAAAAAAAGACACGTAAATCGGATAAGTGGTTCTCGCATGATAAACGCACTAATGGACAGACAGACAGACAGAGAGACATTGCATTTTATATATATTATAAATTATAGATATTCTCTGCTACATAATATTGTTCCATATTTAATGGTTTAGATTGTGTATTGCAAGAGAACGCGCTAGTGGCAAACTTTTTTCCGACTTCATTCACTATTATCGTCACTGCTCATTCTTTATGCTACCTATCGTAATAAAATATAGCCTATAACCTGGCCGGAGAACATATGTATGTTTTAAAAAAAAAGTACGAAAATCGGATGAGTGGTTCTCCAGTGATAAGCGCACTAACGGACATACAGACAGACAGTACAGACAGACAGACAGACAGAGATACGTTGCATTTTATATATATTATAGATGTAATAAAATGTATATCTATAACCTGGTCAGAGAACATATGTATGAATTTAAAAAATCACGTAAATCGGATAAGTGGTTCTCGAGGGATAAACGCACTAACGGACAGACAGACAGACAGAGAAACGTTGCATTTTATATAGATTATTATTATTATATTATATAACCTGGCCAAAGAATATATGTATGAATTTAAAAAAAGACACGTAAATCGGATAAGTGGTTCTCTCGTGATAAACGCACTAATGGACAGACAGACAGACAGAGAGACATTGCATTTTATATATATTGTAGATTATAGATTATAGATATTCTCTGCTACATAATATTGTTCCATAATTAACGGTTTAGGCTGTGTATTGCAAAGAAACGCGCTAGCGGCAAACTTGTTTTCGACTTTACTCACTATTTTACGTCACTGCTCATTCCTTATGCTACCTATCGTAATAAAATATAGTCTATAACCTGGCCAGAGAACATATGTATGTTTTAAAAAAAAAAGTACGTAAATCGGATAAGTGGTTCTCCAGTGATAAGCGCACTAACGGACAGACAGACAGACAGAGAGACGTTGCATTTTATATATATTATAGATAATGTCATAAACATGAATTATACTTTCAAATTTGACGCGCAGCAGAGTGATCGGCCCTGGGTATGTAGAACCTAGTGTCCCTTAGAAACAGGGGTTCTCTTTTGTAAAAGATGTTCACGTCCCGGGTATCGATTTTTAAATTAGTTGTTAGTTTTTAGAGTTCCAGTGTATAAAGGGGTAGCGTTCGCTCTTTTTCTTAAAGAAACACCTTTTGTATCCATATGCCCCTCTCGCCGATTGGTTATGATGGTATATGATGTAATACAGTAATGAAAAATATATTATCATATATGATTTTTTGTGTCCATATGAATAGTATGCATCAAAAATATTCAGTTAATTTCTTGGCAAAAATATCATACATGTAAATTTAAAGCCAACCAAAAATAAATAATTAATTTTTGGAATTAGTCACGGAAATATTTTAATAGGGAAACATATCGTATAGGCAGAGACAAAAGATCCGGTAGATATAAAGTTCTGAATGACAGAATTCAGATTCTTTCGATGTTCTGTCAAAGATAGACCTAAAACAGAGGTGTCAAACTCAATTTTGCAGAGGGCCATATATTAAATTTAGAATGTGTAGGCGGGCCAGATTCAAATAAAAAAAATGTACTGAATTATTATAACATTTTATTTATTTAATTATATAGTATATAATATACGGTTGGTAAAAATTATATCAAAGTTATAAAAGAGGGTAATTATTTTGAGCTCGAGGATCCAGATACCTGACTTCTCTTGTTTTTGACAAGCTCATTGATGTCAGGTATCATATTCGTTATAGTTATTTTAAGAATTGATTGGAGATGTTCATTCGAAAGTCTTGTACGATGTTTGTTCTTATTTATTTTCATGACGGAAAACATCTGCTCATATAAATAGGTGCTACCAAACATGCAGAGAATGCGTGCTGCATGCTTTTTTAATTCCGGGTAGTTATCCAAACTCTTGAAATATTGTATATAAAATGTAAGAGCGTTAATCTCTTTAAATTTTTCTTTCAAAATACTGTCCGATTGAAGATCTATCAACTCCATTTGCAAATGAACTGGTGCCTGTGAAGCTTCAAAATTGAATGGATTGTTGAAAATTGGGAATTCCATTTCATTCATTTTGTGAAAGTCTTCAAAACGATTGTTGAATTCCGTGATCAAATTTTGCAGAAGTTGAGAATATTGATCCAATTTTTTTTGGTTCACTGTGCCAAATGATTTTAAATGAGGGAAATGATCCAAAGTTTGATTTTTTACCTGATTTTCCCACAGCCTCAACTTTGTTTCAAAGCCTTGAATACATGAATACATTTGAGTGACAATCAGATTTTTACCCTGTAACTTTACATTCAGGTCAGTCAAGTGTTTATTCATATCTACCAAAAAGGTACAATCAACCCACCAGTCATTGTCATAATCAATTGGGTTGCCTTTTTCTAACATGAAAGCTTGAATAGGGTCACGTAATGCAAAAAAATTTTCTAAAACTACTCCTCGACTGAGCCAACGAACTTCGGTGAAGTAAGGAACATCAGAAAACTTTTCGTCCAAATCTTGTAAAAACTGCCTGAACTGTCGGTGATTTAGTCCTCTGCTCCTTATAAAATTTACTATTTTAATTATAGGTTGCATGACATGGTCCATTTTTAAATGTTTGGATGCCAATGATTCCTGATGAATTATACAGTGAAATCCCTGATCTTTTCTGTTTTAATTTAGTTACAACGCCCGAATGTTTGCCAGCCATGGCAGGAGCGCCATCTTTAGTTGTGCTGCTAAGTATATTCCAGTCGAGTTCATATTCTGCTATCAAATGCTCAATTGCAGAATAAATATCATTTGCTGTTGTAGTACCTGTCAATGGAAAGCACTTTAATAGTTCTTCAGTTATTTCAAAGTTACTGTTAATACCTCGTATAAAAACAGCAAGTTGAGCTGTATCAACAGTATCAGTGCTCTCGTCAACAGCCAGTGAAAAGTTTGTAAATTCCTTAATTTTCTCCTTCAGTTGAAGAACCAAATTTTGAGATAAATCATTTATTCTTGAAGCAACAGTGTTTCTTGACAGCGAAATATTTTGAATTATTGACTTTTGAAATGGAAATGAAACATCGGCAACTTTCAACATACAGTCTTTAATAAAATCACCATCAGTGAAAGGTTTTGATCTCTTCGCGATTTCTAATGCAATAATAAAACTTGATTTCAGGGCATCTTCGCTCTCAGTATTAGCTTTAGTAAACATCGATTGTTGACCTTGAAGTTTAGATTTTAAAGATGACAATGTGTCCATTCTTATTTTTTCAGTGTAACAATCGAATTTTGATTTATGATTCGTATCATAGTGTCTCTTCAAGTTAAACTCCTAACAAACAGCAACTGTTTGATTGCAAATCAAACACAGTGGTTTACCTTTCCATTCTATGAAAAAATATGCAATTTCCCATTTAGACTGAAAAACTCTGCACTCACTATCAACTTTACGTTTTTGTGACATTATGCCAAAATCGTAACAATTATGGAACTCGACACAACAATTATGGATATCGCACGCGCACGATACAAACAAATGCACAATACCTTCACAATCACTACTTCGCAGTACAACTAAAATCCTTCTCCGACCGTATCGCTTCGATTACTCGACTCACACTCAACTGACTCACGTCGCGCCGACGCACTCCTTTTATAATATCGATAAGGAAGGTTCTAGTCTAGACTCGAAGCGCGTGGAAGATTCTATTGTTCTCAACAAAAATAATAGGGTATTTCCGCTTGTTGCTAAGAGATGGCGTTACTGCCTATCTCTCTCGCTTGTCAAGGCACGCGCTGCCCTTGAAATTACTTATAAATGTAGTGTGCGCATTTTAAAACTTCCGTAGAGGAATCGAGTGAAGTCTAAAAGCTCTAAAAAACATGATTCTTCTTTCTGTGACACATTGCGATCGCGGGCCTTATTGATACGTCCCGGGGGCCGGATGCGGCCCGCGGGTCGTATCTTTGACATCCCTGACCTAAAAGGTCTGTATTACTTTCAGTCTTCCTTCCACAAAATAGCTTTTAATCCTAAACAAATCTCAAATTGGACTATCCATGGCATACTGCTCTCACACTCTGTATTTATTACGTTATATCCAGAAGGGAGCTTGACTGGGAATCCGGAACTCAATAAGTATCTTGATTCTTTGGACCATCAAAGAAAAGTGAAACTTGTTATGATGAATGTAATAAATACTTACACGAAAATTGAAAGATGGATGTGGTACACTTGATTCCTCCCAGAACAGTGTATACGAAGGACACACGTTACGCTAATACATCACATCCGTGTGAAGTTCAACTCGTCATTCCTTGTACGTTCTTCTTTAAGAACTGGTTTGTATAGAAAACATTAACTTTTTGGAATGAAGGACCCAAAATTGTGTTTAGCACCAAGTACAACCTACAGCAATTCCTGACCAACATGCGTCTCTTAGTTTCCTGGAGCACCCATAAAGACGCAATATTTTTGAATGTTAATATCACAGAAATTACTAAAGTTCGTTGGTTTGGAGCTGATAGCACACAACATGGGTTATAAACATTAAAATGTCATAAACCATAAGTGTCCGAAATTTCTCTACCAATTATTTGCATTTTTAGTTTTAATCACCTTTATTTTCTATCTCCATACAACAGTACGACCTTTTTCTAAAAAATATTTTATTACATGCCTTTTAAACATTACAATAAGCTAATTAAATCAACGCATTTCAAAGTTTACTTTAATGAGTAAATGAAACTAAAAATCTTATTTGTGTGATAAAGGCCTAAACGAATACAATTAACAATTCTTAAGAACTAGCAATCTACAGTGTTATAAAGCGTAACGATAATAGGTACAACAAAATTATTTGTGATTTTAGCAGTTATTGGAATATTATTAACTAAAGTACTTATCGGTAGGTAGGTGCCTAAGTACTTAAGTATGCAATAAAAATATTTTGTGTAAGTATAAAAGTAAAGCAAAAACCTATAATATGCTTAGTTCAAATCAGAACAGCGATGACTTCAACTTTCAGTTTTGCCCCGGTTAAACTTCGCGAAGTCTGTAAATCTGCATTTTTCTTGAGAGAAATAACAATGATACTTAACCTCCACGATGCCCTAGTTCATCAACAGCCAACAAGCCAAGTCTGTGAAATTGTGGAAACCTGCGCCAACATGACGGGAGTTGGATCAGCAACTATTTATAGATTCCTAAAAGAAAGAAAACGCGGTCCTTGCAACGAACCTCAGAATCACAAAGGAGGTCGATGAAGACTTTAAAAACGCAATAAGAAGAAAAGTACACAATTTTTTAAATTAAGAAAGAAATACTTACACTACATAGAGTTTTGCAAGAAATCAGAGAAGACCAGGACTTATTAGATTTAAAAAAATGGAAATTATGGAAAATCCTTCATAACCTGAATTTTCGTTGGGAAAAACGCAAAATCTGTTCTTGTTGATAAAACAGAAATAATTTCTGTCTACGAGCAATCAGAAAATTTCGAGCCAAAGGAAGAAATATTTTTTATTTAGATGAGACTTGAGTTAATGACGGACACACAGTGAAAAAATTCTGGATTAACAAAAACATTAATTATTATATTATGTAATTAAGAGTGCTAAACAAGCTTTTATGGAAGGTTGGTCAACTGGATTACAACTCCCTTCAGGAAAAGTTCGCAGGATAATTATAGCACATATTGGTAGTTACAACAGATTTCTTAATGGTGGCTTGCTGAAATTCGAATCATAGTCGACTAAATATTAGCATGAGGAAATGACGCCCGATATTTTTGAGGAGTATTTCCAACAAATGATTGAATGTATACCAGCAGAATTAGTTATTGTTATAGATAATGCCCCATACCATTCAGGATTATTAGAACGACTCCCGACAGATTCTTAAAATTGCGAAAGAAAATAAGACATAGTTCAAGAAATACGCAGTCGATGAGATGACAAAGGAATGTAATATCACAGTGCTTAGATTACCTCCATATCATTGCAAATTGAATCCCATGATGCTAATTTGGTCACAAATGAAAGGTTTCGTTGCAAGGGAAAACACCACGTTCAAACCTCAAGACGTTAAGGCAATTATTACTCGCCGGAATATAGAGGATCAAAGAGGATAATTGAAAAAATGCCATTCGACATGTTATAGAAGAAGAAAATAAAATGTGGAAACTTTACGAATACATCGAAGAAAGTGTGGAAATAGAACCTTTAATTATCAGTTTAAGAGAAGTTGAGTCTTCCGATTTTAAAGATGATGATTGTAATTAAAGAACTTATATATCGTGAATTGTAAATTTGTATATATAAAGGGTGTTTTTTATAGAGGTATAGAACTTTGAAATGGGATAAAACAAAGATGAATTTTTTAAATTGACATGAAATTTACTTTATTCGAAAGATAATCTTCTGGCATTATAATTTAAATATGACTTCTGGCATATGGCTGGCTCGGACGTAGTCTAATCTGGAGGTCCAATTTTCGATGACTTTTTCCAACATTTGTGGCCGTATATCGGCAATAACGCGGCGAATGTTGTCCTCCAAGTGGTCAATCGTTTCGGGTTATCGGCGTAGACTAGCGACTTCACAGATCCCCACAGAAAATAGTCTAGCGGCGTTAAATCGCACGATCTTGGAGGCCAATTCACGGGTCCGAAACGTGAAACTATGCGGTTACCAAACGTTTTCTTCAATAAATCAATTGTGGCACGAGCTGTGTGACATGTTGCGCCGTCTTGTTGAAACCACAGCTCCTGCACATCATGGTTGTTCAATTGATGAACGAAAAAGTCAGTAATCATGGCTCTATAGCGGTCACCATTGACCGTAACGTTCTGACCAGCATCGTTTTTAAAGAAGTACGGACCAATGATTCCACCAGCCCATAAAGCACACCAAACAGTCTGTTTTTCTGGATGTAACGGTGTCTCAACATACACTTGAGGATTATCATCACTCCAAATACGGCAGTTTTGTTTATTGACGTATCCATTCAAACAAAAGTGAGCTTCATCGCTAAACAAAATTCGCTTATGAAAATCTGGATCAACGGCAATCTTGTTTTGGGCCCAATTGTTGTACGAGTTGGATTTTGTAAGCACGCAAACCAAGATCTTTCCGCAAAATCTTCCATAAAGTGTATGGACACATATCCAATTCCTGTGCACGATGGCGGATAGACTGATTCGGGTCTTCCTCTACGCTACGCTCTACAGCAGCAATGACTTCTTCTGTACGCACTGTACGACGTCTCTGTGGATGCGTATTATCATTTAGAGTAAACGTGTTGCGAAAACGTTCCATAGTTAATCGAATTAATTGCTCTGATGGACGATTATGTTGACCGTAACATGGACGTAGTGCGCGATACGTATTTCGAACAGAACCATGATTTTCAAAATAAATTTGCACAATTTGGAAGCGTTGTTCAGGCGTCAGTCTATTCATGTTGAAATGCCAAACCAAACTAAACATAAATCACTTGACAGCTGACAAAATGGCCGCCAGTTAAAAAAGTGTTGCCAACTTAAAGTTTTATACCTCTATAAAAAACACCCTTTACATAGATCAATAGATTAAAAAATTTTTGGTATTAAGTCTTATATTTTTATAACTTTACTTTTACTTTATTAAACACTAAAAGCAGATTACGCTCGGCCGGCTATGCTACCGATGAACCCTCATTTACATTTTATAACTCTTTAACCTTTAAAAATAATTCAAGACAGGTAGCAAAATCCAGTAAAATGCATAAGAAATCTCTTTTTTTTGAGCGCACCCCAATATGTATTTGCATCTACAACGAGAGAATTCTGCTATCAACTCTAAACCAATACACTTTAAATCTAATGCTATACAGAATTTGATAAAAATTGACGTCTTACATTTTAATAATAAAAACCAAACTCCAGTATTTAAATTTTGTGAAGCTCATATAAATACGAGTAGTATAGTAAGTACCTATATTTATCAGCTATGCATAGTAGCTATAAATCCTTTCTTTCTTTATTCAATTCCGAATTTATCTTTTTTATGTTAACTAAACAGCAAATCAAACGATACGTAAGTAAAGTAATTATAAACAAATCAAGAATTTGCATAAATCAATGACAGCTAAAAACTGTATTTACATGTTGAACAAATTTATATTCAATATCAGGCCGTTTAAAATTACTCGTACCTTAAATAATCAGATAATCACGCAGACGAAGCTGAAAATGAAGATAAAACAAATATTTTTTAAAAGTACTTTGACATGTATTCAACTTTAGCATATAGAATCTCATAGAGACAAAATCGGCTTAAAAACTTCTCTTATAAATTAGTTTCATCTTTTTTAATTTCCTAACTAAAGGAGAGTATTATTCATGGAAAAATTACATTCGGAGATTTATGCTTTTCTTCACGTTTTAGAGTTCCTAGTTTACCATAGTCACTCATTTCCGTCGGTGTGTTGACACGATACCTCTCGAACGAAATGAAATATCAATTTTAAACTTGGTACACATAACATGTAGGATGAAAAGTCTAGCTACTTAAAACATTTTTTTTTTTGCAAAATTCGACTTTATTCATCAACATAGTCTTCTTCAAGAGCGATACAATCAGTCCAACGCTTTTGTAACATTTCTTGTAGAAGGAGTTGTTTTTGCCTTCAAAATAGGCCTCAGTTTCGGCGATAACTTTTTTATTGGACACTACCTAGTATATATAACCACTACACCAAATACTTTATTTTTGCACTCGACGCGCGTTTCGTTAACCATGTTAGCTTCATCAGGAGCGATGATAAAGTGTTTGGTGTAGTGGTGATATATACTGAGTAGTGTCATTGTGCCAAAGATTCCACATTCCGAACATAACTCTTTATTGGAGCCAAATCTCTTTCCTGCGAACATTTTTTTGAAGTCTGCGAATAGATAATAGTCGCTGGAGGCCAAATCCGGAGAATACGGTGGATGAAGAAGCAACTGAAACTTCAATTCATGTAATTTTACCAGCGCAACCATTGACTTGTGACACGGTGCATTGTCTTGATGAAAGAGCACTTTTTTCTCATTTGGAGCCGTTTCTTTGCGATTTCTGCCGTCAAACGCACCAATAACTTTATATACTATATTGATGGTTTTTCCTTCTCGGCAGAGTCGATGAAAATTATTCCATGCGCATCTCAAAATACAGAGGCCAAAACCTTCCCAGCCGACTGTTGTGTCTTTGGTCGCTTCGGGAGGCTTTCACCGGCTGCTGTCCACTCAGTTGACTGCCGATTTGATTCCGGTGTGTAGTGTTGGATCCATGTTTCATTCATTGTCACATATGTCATAAAAAAATCCTTTTTATTGCGCTTAAACAGTTCTCAACAGGGCTCAGAAGCATCAACACGTTGTTGTTTTTGGACCACTATGAGCAAGCGCGGTACCCATTTCGAACAGAGGTTTCTCATGCCTAAATGTTCATGCAAAATATGACAAACGCGTTCTTTTGATATCTTTAGGGTGTCAGCTATCTCACACCATTTCACTTTACGCTCATCCAAAACAATTTTGGGGATCTTTTTGATGTTTTCCACCTCATTTGGGCGTCCAGAGCGTTCAGCAACATTTGTGTCTGTACGACCGCGTTTAAATTCAACATAGGAGTAAATAATGAGCGATTTTCCAGAGGCAGAGCCCATGTAACATTTATTAGGGCATTGCTTTACTTGAACGGCATTTTTTTTCCATCAAAAAACAGTGTTTAATCAACACACGAAATTCGATTTTTTCCATTGTTTTGAAAATATCAAAAGTAGCGTCACTAAAACCACTGTAACTTGTAAACTAATCGTTGAAATGTGATGAAATTTTGACACGTATCGTTTGAAGGTTGGTACTTCCTAAAAATCATATAGATTTTTTGAAAAGGGCTACATCTATGTGTCAGATCAAAAACTTTTCAGCCTACGTATTATAATATCTTATGAAGGGATGAAATTTATAATTTTTGAGCGATATCGCTTAAGGCGAAGGTATTGAAAGGGGTAGTAGTTGATAAATTTTGTTTTGTTTTAAGAGTAATATGCTAATTTTTCCTGTTATGGAGATAAGCAAATATTTCGTGTAAATATTTATAGTAAAACGGAAAGGAGGTAAAAGGGGTGGGGGGATTAGAGGGGTTGTTGGACGGTTGTATATAGGTTATTATATATCCTTTTTAAGATTTCTGGAGTCGGGATATTAAAAAAAATTGCTTATTTTTTTCCTTATTTTCAATTTTAACACAAGAAGGAGATAAAAGGAGTAGGGGTGGTTAAATATTGTATAGTTTCAATAGTATTTTGAGATTTTTCCCGGATTTTTTGATTGATGTAATTGACAAATTTTAATTTATTTATTATTAAGTAATCGCAATATATCTCGAATGTATCTTCTTTAGTCTCCATCTTCACTTCAGCAGGCATAACGCTGGATACGTAGGGCGCAAGGAAATTTATATATATTTGTGTAAACCCCTTTTTTACTTTCGTTCTCCGCCTTTTTATATCGCACCTGTTCTGCAGCTTTTGGCAATGATTTCACCTGTGTACCCTGCCGCTGTAGTGTGTTTTAGTTATCCATAAATTTGAACGTTTTTCTTTTATATTCTCCTTCAGGTTTTGGATCGTCTTTCCGTAAATCTCTTTAATAATTATGGAACCATTTTACAAATATTCAATAAGGAAAATTCCTTCGCAGTCTAAAAAACAGTTTCCAGCATATGTTTGGAAGACGACTTAGTTTTCGTCTCCTCTGGTGATAGAGAGAGAGGAGATATACAAATTGCTTTCCTTGCCAGCTGCTTTGATGTCAGAAATTTGGAGATCAATCTTGCAGAAGCTTTTTCGCCTCTAAATTTTCTTGCATAATTTTAAAATCTGTAGTTTCTGATGCTTTAGCTTCCTTGCGATGATTTCCTCAGTTCTTGCCAGAACTCATCCTGAAATGAGTCTTGACCCCATTGCAATTGTTTGGACCAAAATTTTATAAAAATTAATATTTGCTATATTGTGATCTTTCAAATTACTTTCACTCATTTTCTGGATGAAAAGAGTAGTACAAAAGCAACAAGTAACGAGCTCGTACAAAATTTCAGCACAGTAATTTGACAACCAAGATATTTTCTTACTATATTCTTTCAAGACTAATTCGATAACTTGGACAATACCCTTGTAAGCAGTTTGCCTATTTTTTTAATATAATACTAATAATCTCATAGTACCCTTTTTATATCGCACCTGTACTGCAACTGTATTTTGTGAGTCTTATTTATTCTTCCGTATAATCAAAGTCCAACATGTCAGTCTTTAGTTTTAATGAGCCTTAAGTAGGACAGCGACAAAGAAGTTACAATACGTGTGTCATTTGCTGAAAGAAATTTTACTGAGTTCAATTCCTCCTATGTCAGGAAATACCCTCAACCTCCGAGAAACTCACACTTGGTCACCTAAACCATAAACGCTAATAAAATAGGGGCGTTTGAATTTTTTACGCCTTTTAGTATTTTTTTATTCCTATTGAGCAGTCAGTCATCGCTCCTGATGAAGCTAACATAGTTAGCGAAATGCGCCTCTTGTGCAAAAATAAAGTGTTTGGTCTAGTGATGATATATATATATATATATATATATATATATATATATATATATATATATATATATATATATATATATATATACATATATACAAAAATTGTGAGTTTCGCAGGGTTGCAGCCAGATTATAAAGTATTTTCTAGGGCATTCACAAAGGTCACTCGGTTTTTTAAACATAGAATTAAGTTTATTTTCATTCTTTTTGGGTGGTATGAGAAATAATTAAGATATCTACCAGAACTATTAGGCTTAATGTACCAGTCTAGAATGATTTTGTTGTTTTCTTCGCATCTGATAAGTTTAGTATCTAGAAATGGCACGCTATTGATGGTGTTAAATTTTGAATATTTTAATTAATGACTGTTTTTCCTTTTGAATGTTTTTATTGTTTACATGTACACTGTGTGGTGAAAGAGACAAAAGGTTTGTTTTTGAGAAAGAAAGAATGTTGGAAGAGCCTAGTTTATGTTTGTAACCTCACTTACAGAAGTTTTTTAATAATTTTTTTAAAGCCTTTTTTTAATGACCACCGTCCCCTTTTGTAGAGTGACTGAAGAAGGATTGAATATATCCGAAAACTTTCACTAAGTAAAAAGAGTATTATTTTTTGTGAATGCCCTAGAAAATACTTTATAATCTGGCTGCAACCCTGCGAAACTCACAATTTTTATTTAAATACACAGCCGTGAAATTGATAACTCTTACATATATATATATATATATATATATATATATATATATATATATATATATATATATATATATATATGTGTGCCAAAGATTCCACATTCCCAACATAGAGCTCCGGTCATTTGAATTCCACGTACATATCAGTTCATTCGTCAATGCTTAAAGTAAAGCCCCTCGACAGATAAGAGACATTGAAAATATGGATTTTAAGAAGACTACTAACGTTTTCTAGATAGATTACATAACCGACGAACAGGTTTTTGGGAAGAGCAAATACCAAGCGATAGCTATCGAACAGTACCGTATCTGATTTCATCACTGATACTGCCGCGTTATTCGAAATGGTACAAAAAGAGACTAGATAACCGTACGGTACTGTAGGTCGAAGAAGAAGATTTGATAATAAATAATATTTTTGACTTTAGTCTTTAATTATTAATTTCATGAAGTTTTAAACTGTGCGGCGGAGCTTCCAAAAGTCGCAAGACATATTGGCAAGTATCATTACAAAATTGGAAATAATTTTTCAATTAAAGTGACCACTAAAAGTAAAAATTTATCAGCAAGTGATAAAGAAAAACTATAATTAACGTGTCCTACGCTATAAAAATAATAATAAAGCAACTGTTAACATGTTTCTTATATGTGAGAAATAGCCATTGTTACTTATCTACAAACGATAATAGTCCATAGTAAAATTATACAAGAGCAAGTAGTCAGTATACAGTTTTAATTGGTTATTCTTGTTTGCTTTTTCTTCGTCTACAGAATTTCCGTTAAAGTAAGCTTAGAGGTGTATAGACTATAACTCAGGGACGGATTAAAAGCTTTAGGGGCCCTAGAGTACTCAGTAATTGGAGGCTCCAATAAGAGCTATGGTTTATCTTCCATTAATGTCTTTTGCTACGGTAAGTTATACAATTTGTTTCTGTTTAATACAGATCTAGATATTAAAGAAACGTGATTCTTCGGATTAGACCGTGTCAATTTAAAGTCAATTTCGGAAGTTACGCCTACGATTGAATACTATAGAATATTAAATGAGCTCGGAGAAGTAGAGGCCGGTATTCACCAAACTGTGACCCAGAAAAATTTTATCGTTGGGTAATCCTAATTTTTGTCTACTATCTGTGGAAAATTAAATAAATTTTTCAAGCAATTTGGCTATTTTACCTGTGGTTGTAGTATCTACTGTTGAATTATAATTTGAATTATAATTTCGTTGGACTTTTAAAGTGGTTAAACGAGAATGTGACCTGATCAGTACCATATTCATTGTATTAGAGTCTTATTTATTTTGTCTATTCTGACAGAGCTCTAAGTCAGGGGTCGGCAACCTTTTAACGAAGGGGTGCCAGTTTTTATCCATACATTTTGCGTGCCGACATAGGTACTTACTACAACTAAAATTAACAAAAATTAACTTAAAATATTGCTTTTAGAAGGTTTAATTACAAAAAAATTTTAACATTTAACAAATAATTTTATTATACTAGTTCTAGGACCTAGTGTGAACCCTGTGCTTGAAGTTCTTTAGAGAGTTTTCTTATATCCGGTTCATGTCTGGTTATTTTCAGTGTCACACATGCTTCCGAGTTGTCTGTTGTCAGCCTGCTTCGGTACGGGTTTAAAATCACTCTCATATGGGAAAAAAGTTGTTCACAGATACAGGATGATCCGAAAGCTGTAAGCATGGCAAACGCTACTTTCTTAAGACAAATAAATTTCTCTGGTAAACTCATCCAACAACTGAGTATCTCGTTTGAATGGTTCTGGCAGTCACCTTCTAATACCCTTCTTAATTCTAGAAATTTCGTGTTCCAAAACTCGGAGCTTTTAAATTCAATGTATTGAAGATAAAAATCATTAATGTCCTTCCATGAGAAAAGAGATATGTCAAAGCAACTGCTGGAAAAATCCATTAAATCTGGTTTGATTAAAAAAGCGAACATAGGACTATGTTTATCAAAATCCTGACCCCACTCGATAAACTCCTCTTTTAAATTAGTCATATATTTAAGAATTTCGTCTATGAGTGCACCATCGTCGACACTGGATATATAAGTTTTTAAATTTGGAAAATATTTATATGTGTTTGTAGTAATATCGCTGATAAATAAATCTATTTTTAATTTGAATGATATTCAGGATTCGTATAAATCCAGAACTGTTTTGCCTGAACCTTGTAACTTTAAGTTGAGTTCACTGAGATGGTTTGTAATATCAGTAAGAAACATTAGCATACAGATCCAGTTCTTATCTTCTAGTTCAGGATAAGCATCCACTTGATGTTTTTCCAACAAGAACGATTTAATTTCGCCCAGACATTGCACAAATCTAGGGAGCACTTTACCACTGCTGAGCCAGCGTACATTATTGTGCAATGGTATATCTGAATATGCACTTTCTAATTCCTGCAGAAACGCCTTAAATTGTGTATGGATCAGTGAAGAACGACCGACAATGTAGTTAACTATTCATCACGGATTTTAAACTTCCAGCGGAGATTTTAGCGCACAAACTCTCTTGGTGAATTATGCAATGAAAATTCAAAACTGATCGACCCATGCGTTCAATAAGAAGGGAAACAAATCCTTTATGACTCCCAATCATAGTAGGAGCGCCATCTGTCGTTACGCAAAAAATTTTATTTAAATCAATGTTCCGCTTTTCAAAATGTTTAACAAATTCTGAAAATATATCCTCTCCTCTTGTAGTTCCCTGCAATGGGAGCAGACAAATCAGCTCTTCATACACACTGCCATCATCGAAGTATCGCGCAACGATTGCCAGACGGGCAATGTCACTAATATCGACACTTTCATCCAATGCTACACTAAATACAAGTCATTTCGGTAATTCGTCTCTCGATGGTCAGCGCTGATGCCGGTATATCCCTAATCCTGGCCAATATTGTATCCTTATTGGGCAAGTCGTCGAATAAAATCTCGCCAGTACTCAAAAACGTTTGCTTCATAAATTCTCCGTCAGTGAACGGCCTACCCTTTTGTGCCAACGTTTGTGCAATTTTGAAACTGCATTCAGTTACCTGATTTTTTCCTTGGAAAACTTTGCTAAAGAATGTTGATTGTTTCTCGTCTTGTTTACTTGCTCTTTGTATTGCCTCCCTTTTATCGGCGTTATCTTTAAATGACGATTCATGTTTTATCTGGAAATGTCGTTGAACACTAATGTCCGGAAAACTATGCTTTCCCGACATAGGACACAAATGGCCCGTTCGTTTTGCTGTACAAAACCATAATCTGTTGTCCATGAAGTTTGAAATGATCGAACGTCTACCTTTTGTTTCTTTGCGGCCATAACGCAACGTAATTTTAATTTTTAAACTTTTCGACGACTATTGACTGGAACGGATGTTACTTCTATACTAAATGATCCAAACATGTAGCCGCTTGCTATATATAGAAAAATAATGTTTCCAGAAAATTCCAATAATTACGTTTATTAAATTTCTTAGAACAAAAATTATTATCTACAACGCGCCCATTTCAATCAAAGGGCCGCCTAGAAGTTATATCTAACAAAAGCTAAAGTTCGGCAATATAAAAAGAGTTGCGGCGCGCGTCGGAACGATCCAAGTCAAGTCAAACAAAAACCGCCTTATAGCGGCTCTTTTGATCTGAATTGAGGACGTTTATTTGTGTTTTTGCCTAGGCTTATATTTTGAGGCTTGCCGCCTTTAATACTTGCCGAAATTAAAGCCAAACCAATGCATTCAGTAAAATTATAAATTACAAAATATATATTTTGTAGTTTTTGGTAATAATACCTAGTGACCTATATAATATAACGTTTTTGTTTGTATCGTTAAAGTAATACTGTCTTCGATTATTTACTTAATTTCGAAACATGTCACAGATTACAGAATTAATATGTAAACTTTGAATAGGTACGCTTGCCATTCAAAGTTGTTTGGCGTGCCAGAGATGGCACGCATGCCATAGGTTGCCGACCCCTGCTCTAAGTATATTCTAGGGCACTAATATATCCAGAAAGGGAGGAGAATCATCTGTTCAAATTTCCAATGTGAATTTTAGTTTTGAATGTTGTTGATTAATTGAAGTGTTTCTGTATAAAGATTCAACACTAAGACTAACTATAATATATTTTTAGTCTAAAGTTATGATTTTGAACTTTTTAACACAATAAAGTTTTACATAAATTTGCCAGGTTGTTATGCCTTATTCAAAAATCTTTTCATGATATTTTAATCTTGTTATTAGACACTAATAACTTCGATTTTTTCGGTATAAATAAAACCGACCCTGCCACAGGTTGGCCAGTTGGTTAACTACAAAATATATCATTCATATATCTTAAGACAAAAGCAGTATTTTAATATGGGAGTCATTCCGGTGGGTATGCTGGGTATTTAAAACACACTTGAAAACCGTTCACTATTTTCGTTAGAGGCTCTCAAGTCGTATTGAGATATGACACATCATGAACAATAGTAACAGTAAAATGAATATAAATATATAACTGTTTATTTTTAAACAAAATCTTTCAATGTGCCATTGCGTTTTAACAGTGTCCTAACTGATTTTTGCGGTATTATTTTTCAATAAAAATAACTTTCTTTTATTATCTTCGTTCGATAATGTAGAGTAAAAGAGATGAACATAATCGAGTGTATAGTTTAGCCGCTAAAGAGAGAGGCTTAGACCTTCAGGTCGGCTACCTACAATAATAGTCAGGTTAAAAATTCTAATAAGAAGATGTTTTCTTTTAAGTTAAATTCTATCTAGGTATGAGGTAGGTACTCGTAGAGTTTAGAACATATATATATATATATATATATATATATATATATATATATATATATATATATATATATATATATATATATATATATATATATATATATATATATATAGTCGACACTCTATATAGTGAAAGATCAAAATGTTGACCGAAATTTCACTATAGAAAGTTTTTCACTATATAAAGAAAAAATCCGTTTATATTGCTATGTATGTATTTTATATTGGCAACAAAAAAAATTGCAAAATTGAATTATTAGAAAAGATTTTATTAAACATTTGAAAGTTTAAATAGTACATAGCATGTACATACATAAAGTCCGTACGTTATATCTTTACCCGTGCGTCATAGTTTTCAGGCCATATAACAGACGACTATTATATTATTTGTCTCTTTTCACCAATAAATTGTAGGTATTGGTAAAAAGAGACAAAAAATATAATAGTCGTCGGGGATATTGCCTGAAAACTATGACGCACGTGTAAAGATATAACGTACGGACTTTATGTATGTATGTACTACATACGAAATAAAAAGAATACTACAAAATCTGTTAATACATCTGTACATACTACGTACATACGTATTAGGAAAAATAATCAGTTATTTTCTTTTGAACATTGCTTTTGAAAAATAATTGTTGCTCAACAAAATTCTCGCATTTATTCAAATGCATAAAGATTTGATCAGGTACACTTTCCTGGTCCCTAAGAGTAGTTCGCACAATGTCAAATGCATTTCTTATTTCATTTTCACTAAATTTAGCAGGACATTCCCCGGTTTCAGTTTCTTCTTCATGATTTTCTATACTTTTTATATCCTCAATTATGTCTTGGTCAGTTGGGAGATCTGTCGTGCCAACATCATTGGCGATTTCTAAGAAATCTTCAAGTAAAAAATCTGCGTCGACGGTAGCAGTTTTTTGTAGAATACCCCATTGCCTTTTTAAGGTAGCGAGATCCATTTCGTCTTCTTCTTCCCATTCGTGAATTTTTTCAGTAAAACCTGCTTTAGAAAAGCAGTTTTTGATAGTTTTCTGAGAAACATTTTCACTCCATACTTTAGCGACTTCGGTTATACACTCTTTAAGGGTAATCAATTTTTGGACTGGAAGGTTGTTATCAATCACATTAACAATTTTGTGAACAAATCTGTTTCGGTAATGATGTTTTATGTTTTTTATAATACCCTGGTCCATAGGTTGCAATTTGGAGGTCATGTTTGGTGGAAAAAAGATCAATTCAATATTCCTTAATTTTTTACTTACAGTAACTGGATGTGCAGGACAATTGTCTATAAACATCACAATCTTTCGCTTTTGGCTTTTCATTTTCGTATCCAGTTCTTTGATCCATCTTTCGCCGCACTCATGCCGCTCCTGGAGCGCTTTAGGGATTTCCCTGCAGCACGTGTGCTAGACCCATAAAAAAAAATCTTTCGAAAATTTCAGAAGTCATCCATGCCTTTTTATTATTGGCGTAATCTAACTCCAGAGATTTAACTCCTTTTAAACAACGGGGATTTTTGCTTTTACCTATAAGCAGTAATTTCAGTTTTTCTGAGCCATCCATGTTTGCTCCAACCATAAGTGTCACCCTTTCTTTACTTGTTTTAACACCAAAACATTTATCACTTTTAAAAGCAAAAGTTTTATTTGGCAAACATTTAAAAAACAAACCGGTTTCATCACAATTGAAAACGTTTTTTGGCTCGTACTTTTTCAATGCACTTTTTAAAACAGTTTCAGTCCAAATGTCACAGTCCTCTTGACTAACGCTTGCACTATCGCCAGACACCGTCTTGAAAACAATTGAATTGCGAGTCTTCCAGGCACTCAACCACCCTTCACTAGCTTGAAAATTAACGCAGTTAAATTCTTTAGCAAATTCTAGAGCTTTTTGCTTTATTAAATTTCCCGATACTGGTACGTTTTGATGCGTACGGGCCACTTGAAACCATCGTAAAACTGCTTCATTTACATCCTCGTAAGTACTTACCCGTACTCGTTTTTGACTGCTTGGAACACTAGGTTTCTTGATGATACTGTCGCGACTTTTTATTATCAGAGAGACGCAACTTGGAGAAACACCAAATTTTGCAGCAACATCAATTCTTTTGCAGCCTTTATCAACTTTCTTCAAAACTTTAATTTTCTCAGCTAAACTTAAACACACTCGCTTGGACATCTTACTTGATTCTTAAACAAAAAGAAACTGAACCTGAATTTGCGAATTACTAGGCCTCGACTATAAAATGGCTTTTTCCCCGGGTTTCTATAAAATGGGTTATTCCCCGGGTTTGTCACAGAAATCTACCTGATTTATTGTCAACCATTAGGCGTTATAAACGCGTTAAGAACCTTTTCAAAAGAATGCGTCATAAAAATGGAATTCGTGCTAATGTTAGATAAAAATGGGAAACCCGAAATGACCAAGATCTCAATAAATGCATAAAAATTTATACATAAAATTCCGGTAAAAATTTTATTATATAGAGTGTTACTATTTTACAGATTCACTATATGCAGGGCTTTTTACATGAAATTTCATTAAAATATTCTAGGTCTGGAAAAAATTGCACTATAAAGAGTTTTTCACTATATAGAGTTTCACTATAAACAGTGTCGACTGTATATATATATATATATATATATATATATATATATATATATATATATATATATATATATATATATATATATACTATAGAGGTTTTCACGGATGGTGGAATGTAATACATTATAATTCCGGGTTTTAATCCGTTCGTCTAACATTGAATTTGCACGTCTCGCCAAAATCTCACTTGGCATTTTCAGGTGTGAGTGAGAGAGAGCACTTGAAAATGCTTAATGAGATTTTGGCGAAACGTCGTGCAAATTCATTGTTAGACGAACGGATTGAAACCCGGAATTTTAATGTATTATATATATATATATATATATATATATATATATATATATATATATATATATATATATATTTTTCTATATAATTACCATCTGCACGAATACAGTAGAGTTTCGTGAATTATTTCATTCCATCCAAAAAAAAATATTTTTTTTGCGCCTCAAAAAACGACGTTACAGAGGTTTTTATTTGACATCTTATTTTGAATATCCAGTTTGGAATTTGGCGATAGTAATGCGTAAAGCCATGCCACAAATCCTTTTTGTAATATATGGTTGACGTGTGAAATTTTAGTCTTGAATCAATGACAACGCCCAGATACTTTATATGATTTTTAATCGGTAGCTGGAAGTTGTTTATTTTAATTGGCAAATTTATTTTATTTCTGGTATGTTTTTTGGTTAAAATAATGTCTTTACATTTAACTTCACACCCTTGTAAGCAGTTTGCCTATTTTTCTAATGTAATACTAACAATTTCACAGTACCCTTTTGGAATTAAGTAAATATTATATAAATTGAGGTAGTTTACGTATTTTAAAATATTACAACTAGCATTTTTAACTTAAAACACATTTTTTTTGCAAAATTCTACTTTATTCGTCAGTACAGTCTCCTTCGCAAGCGATACTATCAGTCCAACGCTTTTCTACCATTTCTATGCTTTTCTTGTAAAATGGTTTGTCTTTGCCTTCAAAACAGGACTCAGTATCGACGATAACTTTTTCATTGGAGCTAAATCCCTTTCCCGCGAGCATTTTTTTGGGTTCTGCGAATAGATTATAGTCGCTGGGGGCCAAATCTGGAACATACGGTGGATGAGGAAGCAATTCGAACTTCAATTCATGCAATTTTACTAACGTAACTGTTGACTTGTGACACGGTGGATTGTCTCGATGAAAGAGCACTTTTTTCTTGTTCGTTTGGGGCCGTTTCTTTGCGATTTCTGCCTTCAAACGCACCAATAACTTTATATAATATTCGCTATTGATGGCTTTTTCCTTTTCAGCGTAGTTGATCGAAATTATTCCATGCGCATCCCAAAATACAGAGGCCAGCCGACTGTTGTGTCTTTGGTCACTTCGGGCGGCTTTCACCGGCTGCTGTCCACTTAACTGACTGCCGATTTGATTCCGGTGTGTAGTAGTGGATCCATGTTTAGTCAGTTGTCATATATCGCATGAAAAAATCCTTTTTATTGCGCTTAAACAGATCCAAATAGCGCTCAGAATCATCAACACGTTGTTTTCGGTCCACTGTGAGCAAACGCGGTACCCATATCGAACAGAGCTTTCTCATGCCCAAATATTCATGCAAAACATGACTAACATGTTCTTTTAGGTGTCAGCATTTTCACTTTACGGTCATCCAAAAAATGTTTGTGGATTATTTGTTTTGTTTTCCGGTGTTCATTTGAGCGTCCAGAGCGTTTAGCATCATTTGTACGACCGCCTTTAAATTCAGCATACCAGTAAATGATGAGTGATTTTTCAGGGTCAGAGACCCCGTAACACTTATCAAGCCATTGCTTTGCTTGAACGATATTGTTTCCCATAAAAAACAGTGTTTAATCAACACACACGTTTTTTCCATTGTTTTGAAAATATCAAAAGTAGCGTCACTAAAACTACTGTGACTTGTAAACTAATCGTTGAAATATCATTTATCGTTTGAAGGTTGGTACTTCCTAAAAATCATATGGATTTTTTGAACAGGGCGACATCTGTGTCTCAGACCAAAAACTCTTCAGCCTACGCGTTACTTGATTACATATAAGCAAGATTTTTATACTTTTTCGAAATAGTTTCGAAGATATAATTACATTTTTTTGCGATTCTGTTTATCAATTTTGAAATAGTTTCATAGATGTAAGAGGTTTTAATTACTCTAACGAAAAAATCCTTTTACATTATTTTACTCAAATTTTTGTTGTTTCTGAACTCGTTTTAAACAATATGGTGGGAGACTTGACGAAGTAATGTACGTATAAACACTTGAAAGAAAACTGCATGAAAATTTGATTTTTTGTGCTGCAGCTATACGCGGATATATATATATATATATATATATATATATATATATATATATATATATATATATATATATATATATATATATATACATACATATACATACATACATGCATACATACATACATACATACATACATACATACATACATACATACATACAGGCACAACACAGACACAACTAACCTGAACTAATCGTTATGAAATTTTGACACGTATCGTTTGAAGGTTATTACTTCCTAAAAATCATATGTATTTTTTGAAAAGGGCGACATCTATGTGTCAGACCAAAAACTTTTCAGCCTACGTGTTAAAATAACAGTCTTTATAACGAACTTATTATTATTTTACTTGACTAAACATAAACAATTTTAGTTATGGCCTAGTACATGTGCTTTTGGTAAGAAAAAAATCAACATAATTCTTTTATATATCAGGTAAGAACTTTTAAATAAAGTGATAAAATTTATGACATTGGTGATTCATAAATTTTGGGATACGCGTATAACGTGATTTAGCAACAGCTGTACCAGGTGTACAAGTATGAAATGCGGATTTCAGACAACAGATGGTGCACCAATGCGGTTTGTGCTATAAAGATTTGACACTGCGCCATTTTGTTGTGTCATCAACAAGTGTCAGACGTGCACGAATGATAAATTGGAAAAGTGTGTGCATAGTGTTGTGTTCAATATGTCGAAATTTATACCGAACAAAGGACATTCGCGGATAGCATTAATTTTTTGTTTTCATTTGAAGAAAACTGCTGTTGAATCATACCGATTACTTCGAAAAGCTTATGGTGAACATGCACCATCGCAAGATACGTGTGAACGATGGTTTCGGCGTTTCAAAAGTGGTGACTTTGATATTGCAGACAAGGAACGTTGAAAACCGCCAAAAAAATACGAAAATGTGGAATTGCAAGCATTGTTGGACGAAGATGATTCGCAAACACAAAAACAACTCGCCGAGCAATTGGGCGTTAGTCAACAAGCTGTTTCCAATTGGCTACGAGAGATGGGAAAGATTCAGAAGACCGGTAGACGGGTACCACATGAGTTGAACGACAGGTAAATGGAAATGTGCAAAAACACGTGTGACATTTTGTTTGTTCGGTACAAAAGGAAGTCGTTTTTGCAACATATAGTTACAGGGGATGAAAAGTGAATTTATTTTGAGAATCTCAAGCGCAAAAAATCATGGGTAGACTCAGTTGCACCATCCACATCGACCGCAGAAAGACGATGCTCTGTGTTTGGTGGGACTAGAGGGGCGTGGTCTATTATGAGCTGTTAAAACCTGGAGAAACGGTTAAAACTAAACGTTACAAACAACAATTGACCGATTTTAACCGTTCGCTGCTTGAAAAAAAGGCCAAAATACCGAGAGAGGCAACACAAAGTCATTTTTCTTCATGCCAATGCTCCGTCACATACGGCAAAACCAGTTCGCGACACGTTGGAAGTAGTCAGCTGGGATGTTCTACTCAATGCGGCTTACTCACCAGACTTGGCTCCTTCCGATTACCACTTGTTTGCAACGAGTGGTCACGCACTTGTTGAGCAGCGCTTTGGTTCGTACGAAGATGTGAAAAAATGGCTCGATAAATGGTTCGCAGCAAAAGGGGAAGATTTTTACTGGCGTGGTATTCACAAATTGCCCGAAAGATGGGAAAAATGTATAACAAGCGATGGAGCATACTTTGAATAAAACACTTTTTATCATTCTTCCGAATTTAACATGTTTTTTTAGAAAAAAAAATCCGCATTTCATACTTGTATACCTGGTAAGAGGTTTTAATTACTTTAACGGAAAAATCCTTTTACATTATTTTACCCAAATTTCTGTGTGTTTCTGAACCTATTTTAAACAAATATGGTGGGATACTTGACGAAGTAATGTACGTATAAACACTTGAAAGAAAATTGCATGAAAATTTGCTTTTTGTGCTGCAGCTATACGCGGATATATATATATATATATATATATATATATATATATATATATATATATATATATATATATATATATACATACATACATACATACATATACGCACCCAGACATAACTAACCTGAACTAATCGTCATGAAATTTTGACACGTATCGTTTGAAGGTTAGTACTGTCTAAAAATCATATGGATTTTTTGAAAAGGGCGACATCTATGTGTCAGACCAAAAACTTTTCAGCCTAAGTGTTAAAATAACAGTATCGTCTTTATAACGAACTTATTATTATTGTACTTGATTAAACATAAACAATTTTAGTTATGGCTTAATGCATTCTTTTATATATCAGGTAAGAATTTTTAAAACAGTGATAAAATTTATGGTATTGGTGATTCATAAATTTTGGGATACGCGTATAATGTGATTTAACAACAGCTATAAACATAAATATAAGGTGTAGGTTGCTTAGCTACAAATCTTTTTACAAGTTCAAAGATTCGCAGGAAACCAAAATAATTTTCTAATTAGTAATTCACAATTTTTTTTTGCGTTAATTTGGAATCTTGGTATAATCATGCTGTGGGCGAAGCAAAGAAACCTTTAGAAAAATTCGGAATATTATTTCGTAGTAGAAAGCTGTCTAAGAGAGTTACCGTTACCTTTTCTTAATTGGAGCAACCGACCTGATAATGATGACCTTTCTCAAGAAGTCTGTAACAAGACGGTGGTCTGTAATGAAACAACTTTTGTTTAAAAAGAAAATGGCGTACACTTAATAAAACAATATAAAATACCATTATTATCAAATGAGCAAGATATCTACACATAGTTTATTTTAATAGCTCCCCTTATCTTCCTATATCGTAGCATGAGAATTTTCCTTTAAGTAATTTTCATTTTTTTACTTAGCAATGCCTTGAATGCATTTCACAGAATTACAAGCAGACTCGATAATAGTTAATTCAAGATAAATACTACGTTCGGTACGAAGCTGTTCTATTCTTTTTATTCTTTAATTAAGGACAGATTATTTGAAAAATATACAGAGTGGTTTATTTACAACTTGTATTAAGTAAGTATCATTTATAGCCAAGCCTGTTTCTCCCTCTGCTCGACTGTCTGTCCGTCATAACTACTCAAAAATTACTGAACCTACATAGTTGGAAGGTATATCACTCACTATCAGCAATCTGTCTGGGTGCGTGTATATCCGCGTATAACTGCAGCACAAAAAATCAAATTTTCATGCAGTTTTCTTTCAAGTGTTTATATGTACATTATTTTCCACTATATTCGTTTAAAACAGGTTCAGAAACAACAGAAATTTAAGCAAAATAATGTAAAAGGGTTTTCTCGTTAAAGTAATTAAAACCTCCTTACATATACCAGGTGTACAAGTATGAAATGCGGTTTTTTTTTTCTAAAAAAACATGTTAAATTCGGAAGAATGATAAAAAGTGCTTTATTCAAAGTATGCTCCATCGCGTGTTATACATTTTTCCCATCTTTCGGGCAATTTGTGAATACCACGCCAGTAAAAATCTTCCCCTTTTGCTGCGAACCATTCATCGAGCCATTTTTTCACATCTTCGTACGAACTAAAGCGCTGCTCAGCAAGTGCGTGACCCCATCGATGCAAACAAGTGGTAATCGGAAGGAGCCAAGTCTGGTGAGTAAGCCGCATGGGATAGAACTTCCCAGCTGAGTGCTTCCATCGTGTCGCGAACTGGTTTTGCCGTATGTGATGGAGCATTGTCATGAAGAAAAATGACTTTGTGTTGCCTCTTTCGGTATTTTGGCCTTTTTTCAAGCAGCGAACGGTTCAAATCGGTCAATTGTTGTTGGTAACGTTTAGTATTAACCGTTTCTCCAGGTTTTAACAGCTCATAATAGATCACGCCGCTTTGATCACACCAAACATAGAGCATCGTCTTTCTGCCAAAGCGATTCGGTCTTGCGGTCGATGTGGATGGTGCGCCTGGGTCTACCCATGATTTTTTGCGTTTGGGATTCTCAAAATAAATTCACTTTTCATCCCCTGTAACTATACGATGCAAAAACGACATCCTTTTGTACCGAGCGAGCAAAATGTCACACGTGTTTTTGCGCTTTTCCATTTGCCTGTCATTCAACTAATGTGATACCCATCTACCGGTCTTCTAAATCTTTCCCATTTCTCGTAGCCGATTGGAAACAGCTTGTTGACTAACGCCCAATTGCTCGGAGAGTTGTTTTTGTGTTTGCGAATCATCTTCGTCCAACAATGCTTGCAATTCCACATCTTCGTATTTTTTTGGAGGTTTTCCACGTTCCTTGTCTGCAACATCGAAGTCACCACTTTTGAAACGCCGAAACCATCTTTCACACGTATCTTGTGATGGAGCACGTCCACTATAAGCTTCTCGAAATAATCGGTATGATTCAACAGCAGTTTTCTTCAAATGAAAACAAAAAATTAATGCTGTCCGCAAATGCTCTTTGTTCGGTATAAATTTCGACATATTGAACACAAACAACACAACACTATGTACACACTTTTCCAATTTAACATTCGCGCGCGTCTGACACTTGTTGATGACACAACAAAATGGCGCAGTGTCAAATCTTTATAGCACAAACTGCGTTGATGCACCATCTGTTGTCTGAAATCCGCATTTCATACTTGTACACCTGGTATGAAACTATTTCAGAATTGATAAACAGAATTACAGAAAAATGTAATTATATTTTCGAAACTATTTCGAAAATGTATAAAAATCTCGCTTATATGTAATCAAGTATATCACACCTCAGCACGTGAAGAAATGTAAAGTGTTTCAGCTTATCTTTATGTTTAACAGCTTGGACGCAGTCATAGAAAATTGCTTACGTAACTCTTAAAACACGTGTATGATGTAGCGCCTGAAGAATAGTTGGGATTAGTAATGGCACAGAAAATATAGTTATCGCTACAAAAAAAAAACAAACCCGTGGGATATAGTAAATGTACCGCCGGTACATTAAAATATACCTAGCCAAATTTCTCAGAGATGTCGCGTATATTTAGTGGTCTCGAACGTCAAAATGCGAAATTGGTAGAGTTGCCCACTAATATCGGTATATTTGTACCCAAAATCGGTATATGAAAAAAATACTATAATCAGTCAACTGTATTTATTTCAAACTTCTTTATCTTTGTAAAATAATAGGAATTTACAGAATATACTAAGTATACAATTAAAACTAATGAGAGTAATTATTATTTTTTACAATATTTTATATATGAGTGAATAAACACTAGTGAATACTAGTAAAACATAATGAAATCGAAATAACAAAAACATAACAGACTAACTAATTTGTAATTTGTTTATTACTAAAGATATCTAACATCAAATAGGTACACAAACTTAAATCTAATTAATTTTTACGATTTTTAGGGTCACACCAATATTCTTTGGCTATAGCCGCAGTCATCTTTGAACTAATTTCGTCAGTCATAAACACTTAGCATTATTAAATAGTCGTTTTGTATGTAATAGACCAGTGATTGACTTAGTAGACAGCATATTTCGCTGTTTTGTTTTCATGAGATTAGTATGCGAGAATATGCGCTTAACATTAGGGGATGAGTGGGGCAGTGATAAAACAATAAAGATGAAAGTAGAGAACAAAGGAAACATTTGAGTGTCATCGCCATACTTTAGTAAACTGACATTATCCCAAATTAGTTTTATGTCATCAGGAAATGTTTTGTTTTGTTCGCAATTTCTTAAAATACGCCACTCTGTATTAACTGGCTGGAAATCATTGTTCTGAACAATATTGGGAAATAGTCTACTAACAGGAATTATCGAAGTAGTTTTGCCACTTTTAACATTCGTTGGTTTAGTTATGTCTAAACCTTTTATTGGATTATTTTTCCATGGAAACCGCGCAGTTATTTGTTGGCAAACTTCGAGTTAAAAAATTAGGGGTCTGCGTTTAAACAAATTTACTTGATCTGGGCTTAAATCTGAATTACTAAGTAGTGTATCAGACGCCACAGCGCAATAGTATACGGCATCGATATCCATAAAATGTCTAGGATTTTTAAAATCAACATTTTCGATTAGACTACTTGTTAAATATTCTCTTTTTAAAAAGCAATCAAAAAAAGTTCTTAATGTTTGACTTATTTTTTCATATAAAATATGAATTTTCGGGTGTTCTGCTAGCATTCCTTTGTTTAAATCGTTAAATAATGGCAACATAAAAGTTAAAAATTCCAAAAATAGCAATGTAGTGGGATCTTGAAGCTTTTGTAATATATTTTCTGCAGCTAGAAAATGATCATCATTAAATACTTAGTCTATGAAAAATAGTTTTAGAGGAGAAAATTGTTCCAATACTCTTTTTACTGCTACATGTACTGATAACCAGCGTCTCTGAGAGGGGTGAAGTATTTTATGTACTTTCAAGTCACAAAAAATTTTAAAAGTCTTTAAACTCTGCAACTCTTTTTGGACTAGAAGACAAGTAATTGTACATGTCCCTATAAAATCCTCTATAAAGCGTGGCAATTTGGTACAAGCATATGACGTGAAAAGGTGAAACCAGTGGCATGTGTACTTAAGTATAAAAATATTGAGAATTTTGTTTTGCAGCAGTGTCACAACAGAATTATTATGCCCCATCATTACGTTTGCCCCATCAGATACAAAACCTATTAGATTGTTAGTGTTCCGTATGGAACACTTATAAGATCACTTCGGTGTCTGTCTGTCCGTCTGTCTGTATGTCCGTCTGTCACACCCGATTTTCTCCGAAACTATTTGTCATAGAAAGTTGAAATTTGGTAATAATATAGGAATTGATGGCCTCATCAGAGCCATGTAGTTTTGAAAGTTAAATTTTGACTTAAGGGGTTAGTTTTGGGGGGTGAAATCGGAAGCGAAAAAAAAAATTTTTACTAGGTAATCGAATATAGGGTCAAATGAAAGCTTGTGAAAACACGAGTAAAAAAGATATATATAATGTAATACTTGCGCGCACTTTTCATTGTATAATTTTTTAAAAAATTGCGAAAAATCGCTGTCCACCCACCTTATCTCGAAAAGTACTTATCAAAAAATTTTGAAAAAATTCTGGAATATTCTCCACGGGGAGTAGATTGAACGAAAATTATCACGAGTGCATTACTTGTAATAATTTATCTGGTATATAAAAAAAAACAGAAATTTCAAGGTCATCAATTTTCAGTAAAGATTGGAGATAAACTTTGTTGAAAACTCATTTGGGGTGTGTTTTGTGAAGTCACTGATCATTTTATACTTCCGTTACAACATTTTTTTTTTATTTTAAAAGCAAGCAACGTACGGAACACTAATTGCGCCAGTTCAACTTGTATTTGACCGGTTTATTTTTATATGGGATATCAGCGCTTGTAAATAAGTTTACAATATGTTCAAATAAGGATATTGCATTAGCAGCTTCTAAAGGAATAAGAGCTAAAAAACAATCACAGATGCGATGCTCTTTCGCATATCGCAGGACTAAGCACAAGTGTTTGGTTGTGCTAAGATCAGTGGACTCGTCAATAATAAATGAAAACTTAGTTTCCCGCAGATCTTCACATAAATTATCAAAACTTTCTTTACCTATGATATAATCAATTATGGCGTGAGTTTTCGTTGCCGAACATTCTGGAAATGTAAGATCGGTAAAAAAAATCGGGAGAATTTCCTTGTATTCTCAGAAATCGTGGCAAAATCGTTAAATTTCGGTAGGACAGACCCCATATAGGTAGAAATACCGAGAATCGATAGGTTCGAGACCACTTCGTATTTTTCTCTCATGTTGTTACATATAATGCAACTTCTACTTGCGCTGAATCTCTAAGAAACGCGACGAGATACATTTTAACTTGTCGGCGGTAACCAGCCAGCTTCGTTTCGGGGCGGCATTTTATTCCACTCGTTCGTCTTTCTGTAACGATAGCTGTGCCTTTTTACTGTCTATTATTACTTTAATGATCGCTACTTTCAGATAGCGGGAGCTGCGGCTACTTGCTGGTAATATATAGTCAGTCCAAAAAAATCCCCATACATCACCTGCTTTCTATACAATTTTTCTGTTATGTTTAACTAATTAATTGGTACTGGGGGAAAACATGTTTAAATTAATATTTGAAACTTATCCAGTGAGGATTAGTATTAAAAACAACTACGGAACATTTTATTTAGACGTTACATCATGTTATAAACATGTAAACAAAATTAATGACAAAAAAGTCTCCTTACACTCAAGAACTGCATTAAAAAAACCACGTTATAATCAGCCGCATTCTATCAAGCCATCTATTGCTCATTAAATTGAAAATAAATGAATAATTTTCGGCCATACTTTATAATCTGTCACTTGTTGCTAGTAATTTTGCACTAGGTTTTCAAAGTAGTATTAAAAATAAGCGAGAGAAATTCCGAAATTTCATTTCAAGGTCTAAAGATCATAATTGACAGAAATATAAGAAAAATTGTTAAAAAGTCGGGTTCCTATAAAATTCGACCACGATCCGGTCGTCCCAAGAAACTGACTCCACGTAAAGAGGCCAGTATTGTTAGACAATTAATTATAGATCCCAAGAAAAATGCACCAAAATTGACAGAAGAAGTACGGGAACTATTTTCGAAAAATGTTTGTTCATAAACAATGAGAAATTGTTTACACAGAGCAGGCTAAAAGGGGTGTGCAGATAGGAAGAAGCCGTTAATTTCGAAAGCTACTCGCAAAAAGCGGTTAGGTTTTGCTAGGGAATACGTTACTAAACCTTCTGAATTTTGGGAATCCCTAATCTTAACCTAAACATTTTAAAAGACAGTTTAAGAGAAAGTGTCCAAAAATTAACACTTGAAAAAAGATACATTTCAAATACTTAAGATCAAAGAGCACAAACGACAAAGTAAAATACAAAGAATCCCAAGCTAGAGTACGCAAAATGATTAGTGACAAAAAGAACAACCAATGGGAAAAGACATGCTCAAGACTGACTACTTACATAGGAGGAAGAAAAAGCACAGAAAGCTGGAGACTTCTTAAAAATATGAGAGCAGAACGGAAAAGAGAAATCTTCTCACCAATAACACCAGAAAAATGGAACCAATATTTTACAAATATGCTAACAGAAGATAGACCAGAGTTCAAAAGTACCCAACATGGACACCCAAATATAGTTATACGAGGATCCCCAATAAGGATAACAACATCAGAAGTTAAAGAAGTATGTAAAACGCTAAAAAATGGTAGAGCTCCAGGATCAGGAAACATCCCAGGAGAGATAGTAAAATACGGAACTGAAAAGCTATTTAGCGCTTTGAGGAACTTATTCCAAAGATGCATTAACACATCAGAAGTACCCGAGGAATGGAAAATATCATACATATCAACGATTCATAAGAAAGGAGACAAAAATAATTGCGATAACTATCGGGGAATAACGGTTACAGGATCTATTAGCAGAATATACGGAAAAATACTTAAAAATAGAATAGAAACGGAATACGCGGACGTAGAAGCTGAAGAACAGGCAGGCTTCAGAGCAGGAAGATCCACAATAGACCATCTCTTCTCACTGACACAAATCCTAGAAAAGAAAACCGCATTTGATCAGGAAGTCCATGTCTTGTTTGTTGATCTAAAAAAGGCCTACGACAGCGTGCCCCTAATGAGATTGTGGGAAACACTACAACAGAGTAATGTAAGCACCGAAATAATTAAAGCCGTAAAATCCTTATACCAAGACGCAAGAAGTAGTGTGAAAACCAAATATGGTATAACAATAGGGTTCCCGGTTACAAAGGGTCTCAAACAGGGCTGCTGTATATTCCCAACGCTATTTAAAATCTATTTGGAGAGTGCACTGAAGAACTGGAAAAGGAAATGCAGCAGTATGGGATTACCACTGGATGACAATACTACATTGTACACGCTATCATTCGCAGATGACCAGGTAGTAGTCGCTCAGGACATCGATGATATGGAATACATGACACGAAAACTTATGGATGAATATGAAAAATGGAGCCTAGAAGTTAATATTAAAAAGGCCGAGTACATGTGCGTCGGAGGACAACAGCAGGACTTGAAACTGGCCACAGGACACACCATCAAACACTGTGCCAGTTATAAGTATTTGGGAACGAGAATATCTAGGGACGAAACACTGGAAGAAGCAATATTCGAGAGGAATATCCAAGGAAGAAAAGCGATTGCAATGCTTAATAGTATACTATGGGACAAAAACATAACCATTGAAAATAAGAAGAGAATTTACAACTCAATAGTGAAAAGTATAATAACTTACAGCTCCCAGCTACAGAAATGGATTTCTGGAGACGAGCAGCCAGAAAATCTAGAAAAGACCGCATACCAAATGACATGATAAGGCGAGCTTTAGAAATAAAGCACGATATAGTGGACGAAATCAGAACCCAACAGTTGGTATGGTACGGACATGTACAGAGAATGTCACAAGACCGACTGCCTAAAAAGATTTTAAATTGGAACCCTCATGAAAAAAGAAAGCGAGGAAGACCACGCCAAAGCTGGAGAGCAGGAATCAACAAGGAAGTACTAGAGAGAGATCTGGAGGAGGAGGGATGGAGAAACCGGGAGGAGTGGAAATTAGGCATCGGAAGACGGAAGACGTTATAAAACCGATTGATATATATATATATATATATATATATATATATATATATATATATATATATATATATATATATATATATATATAAAAGATACATTTCAACGTACGAGAATGAATGATCCATAATGTGCGAGATCAGCTTTATACACCTCCGCAATCACCCGATGTTAACCCCATCGAGCATTTATGGGAAGAACTTAAACGGCGCGTTCGCAAACCTAATGTTTCAAATAGAGAAGAATTAAAAAACAGAATATTGAACGAATGGGAGAATATGCGAACAGAAGTTACTAGAAAGCTGGTTGTAAGCATGACTAAATATTAGTTTAAACGAAGTTGTTATTTTCCGTTAAACTCCGTCAAACTATTATTGGTGTTAAGTATATGGAGACTTCTAAATAAAATGTTCCGTAGTTGTTTTTAATACTCGTCCTCGTTGGTCAAGTTTCATATATTAATTTAAGGTAGAACTGTCGATACCACATGTTTCAAATGTGTGCTTTGGCTCAGTTGACTTCCGTAGTATTTAGATTTGGCAACGCCGCGTAAAGCAAAAGAGATAGAGATATGCTTATAGTAACTCTGTTTCACTCAAAATATTCAATATTTAAATCTGGCGCAAGACACTACCGCTTGATCTTGCGCAAACATCAACAAGTTATAGGTTATGTACGTATGTTTACTAAAATGTCGTAGTCAAAATTAAATCATACATTTCATTGAAAAGGCACAGAGTTACACAAAAAAAATATGAGAAAAATTTGAAGCAAATTGCATTAGCAAATAAATTCAGGCATTAAACATGGCAAGTTTGTGACACCCAACCTTATAACCGACGTGAACACTCCAGTAAATATAAATAATGATAAATCGGATGATGTCGCTGGTCGCAGAATATTTCACCCCAAAACACTTGGAAAAAATATGTTTTGTAAGCAATTAAACATTACAAGAAATGATTTACTTGGTCCTTTCCTGAGTTGGGAAGATGCTTGCAATAAAATAGAGCTTTCACAACATTTGCCTAATGCAATTAAAGAAATAAAATTATTAAAAGATTGCGTATCTGTAAGTATGAGGAAAAAAATGGTTGCTGCAAACGTGACTTATAAAATGCTTGAAAAGACATATAAAAAAAATAAATATCCTGGTATAGTCCAAATTTTAGGCAAAGACGAGAACGGTGCTGTTAAAGTTACCAAAAGGAAAAAAATATTAGAAAAATTTTTTAATTATTTCGAATCTAAAGAAGAAAATAACTTGATTTGTTCATTTATTCGATAAACATAAATGTATTAAAAAGTTGTTCATATTTTTTAATAAAAAATTTTTATACTACTGATATTCTCACTTACCAACATATTCCATTTCATGCATGTTTAAATTTCGCGCGTGTCCTAACCTCTTTTACAACGTTGCCATATCTAATTAACAACGAGATAAAACGTAAGTTTTTTTCTAATTATTTGATAATTACGATTAACACATGGTCTGAACATCGATTTTTAAATAACTATAATATTCAAAAAAAATTTCTTTTTCAGTTGATACCATTATTATTGTAATCTGAACTGTACTTTTTGTGAAATAAAATAAAATCTATGATTTCTCATAAGGTTCAATGTTATAGAACAAAAATTTTTTCTGATTCTCTGTAGCCCTTTAAAAATTTAACTGGTACAGTATCTTATTATAATCTACCACTATGCCAAGTTTCATTGAGTTCTGAACGATAATTCTACGACCGACAGTACTACCTTAAACATGTTTTCTCATATTTCCAATTAATTAGTTAAACATAACAGAAAAATAATATAGAAAGCAGGTGGTATATGGCGATTTTGGACTGACTGTATATTATTTGTATTTTTTTGAAGTGCAGTTACGGAGAGGGTGACGTCAAATTAAAATGTTAATTTCTAAAAAAGATACAAATTTTGAATTTTAAAATCAGTTAAAAATAACTTTTTAATGATTTTAACCTTAATAGAACACAGTGAAAGAAGACTTCTTGGACGTCATTATCTCGTGTTATTTTAATCTTTTAAATATTATTAATAAATTATTAGCAGCTTTTGGTAAAAACGCCTATTAATCTATTCATTTGGGTCAGGTTTGTGTAGATTAAAAGAAACTTGTTTTGTATTTAAAGTCTGTTGCCAGCCAGGTCAGTTTCCTGGGAATTATGGATCATACAGCTATATTATAATTAATAAAATCTATTTTGATACCATCTCATTGTGTACAAGAAAAATACCTAAAATACATCACTATTTTAGAGGAGTTTTTTACCGGCTTTCGAACCCTAAGACTAATAATGAGTTGCGAAATTAAAGCTGTTACGAGCAATGCAGGCAAGATGTGGAGAAGCTTGTGTAAAACTTACAAGTGCTTACACTCTCTTCTATAAAGGAAATGAACCAAATAAAATAAACTGAGTAGGATTCCTCATTCATTAGAATATATCAAACAATATAACACAGTATAATGCCATATCGGAACGAGTAATAATGATTGAAATGAGAATATCTAAAAGATATAGTTGTAAAATAGTACAAGTCTATGCTCCAACCACCGACCACGAAGAGGAGGAAACTGAGGAATTTTATGAAGAAATAAATACCGCCCTTAAATCCAGTTCAGCACATTACACACTAATAATTGGTGCCCTAAATTCTAAAGTCGGCGTAAAGCAGGAGGAAAACGAACATGGCGTAGGCCCTTACGGATTTGAAATGAGGAATGCTAGAGGACAACTGTTAATAAACTACGTTAACGAAAATAACCTCCCTATCGTGAATACATATTTTAAGAAAAAAAGAAGGAAGAAGGTGGATATGGAAGAGCTCAAATGGAATAACGGCTAACGAGATCGATTATATAATATCTAACAAGAGGAACATAATACAAAGGTTATCAATAGGGTCAAAATGGGAAATGATCACCGAATGGTTCGGGTAAAAATAAATTTGAACACAAGGATGGAACGAAGAAAAATAGTGAATCAAAAGATGAAATTGATAGATAGAACACAACTTAAACACAAGAAAAATGAGTATATACATAAACTCGAAGAACATGAAATGAAAGAGGATACTTCATCCCTCAATTAAATTAAGAGAAAAATTGTTCATCATATACTAGAATTTGCGAAAGAAGTCGCTCTCACGAGAAATATCAAAGAGGAAAAGCTCTCCAAAGAAACGGTCAAACTGATACAAAAACGAAAATCCATGAAACAAGACACGGTGGCATGTCAAAATAAGTTAAAAACTTTGAATAACGATATAAGGAAATGTATTACAAGAGATGTAAGAAACTATAACAATGATGTAATTGAAGAAACTCTGAAGAAGAAGAAGGGTATAAAACTTTTACAAAGATTATTAAATGAAGGACAACTACAAATAGCAAAATTAGTAGATGAGAACAACCAAATGATAACTCAAACGAGTGACCTACGAATGAATATACAGAAATTCTACAAAGACCTTTAGGAGAGTAAAGTTGAACCACCACCAGACAAAAGCGAGTCAGTTCGAATACGAGTAATGAGTGAAGGATCTGAAGATATTCTCAACATCACCAGATACGAAATACAAGATTCTTTAAATAAAATGGCAAGAGCAAGAGCAGCAGGTGAAGACGGCGTACTTGTCGAAATGTTGCAACAGGGCGGAGAGCTCATATTACGAATGCTAGCTATATTATATAATAAGTGTCTCTATATGTGCGATGTACCTCGAGACTGGGATAATGCTGTGGTGGTTTTGCTCTTCAATCAGCCTAGTATCCGTAATGTACAAGTTATTTATGAAAATAATAACTGCGAGACTCGCAAAGAAATTAGATGGTTACCAACCTAGAGAGAGGTTTTAGTACACTGGACCATCTTCAAGTGTTAAGAACCTTAACAGAAAAGTCAAACGAGTATAATTTTAAGATTTGGTTGGCCTTTGTGGATTACGAGAAAGCGTTTGACTTTCTTGAAATCTGAGTATCATTAAATAGTCTAAGGAACTGTAGAATTGATAGCAGATTATACAAAATATATATAAAAATGCAACATTTCAGATAGTATTGAAAGAAAACACCAATAAGATAGAAATATAAAGAGGGGTACGTCAAGGGGACACCATCTCCCCGAAAATGTTTACGTTGGCGCTAGAAGATCTTATCAAACAACTTCCATGAACAAGTAAGGGCATACATATATGAGGAGAGCAACTCAATCAATTGCCACTCGCGGATGATATTGTGCTTATATCTAACAGCAAAGAAGAATTGGAAGAAATGCTGGACGAACTTAACAACAAGTCCATAGAGATTGGTCCGAAGATAAATATCGCCAAAACCATGTTCATGACAAATGACGACTATGATAAAAAAGCAGAACTGAATATTGAAAACGCGAAAATCACAAGAACGGATTCATGCGACAAAAAATAGTAATATCCAAGGAAAATTTGAAAGCGGATCTGTCAAGGAGAATATCATTGGCTTGGTCAACATTTGGCAGATTGCGGAACATCTTCCTTTCCAATATCCCAAATACATTAAAAGCGAACACATTTGAACAATACGTGTTGCCAGTATGGATGTACGGAACGGAAACTTGGGCTTTAAATCAAGACATTATAAGTCGCCTATAAGTAGCTCAACGAGCGATGGAAAGAAAGATGTTGGGAATATCGTTGAGGGATAGGCTGACTAATGAGGAAAGTCGAGGAAGATCCAAGATAAATGTAGCTGAGAGGGTAAGCAGGTTGAAGTGGAGATGGGCGGGTTATATCGCAAGACTCTCTGATAATCGATGGACCCATAAGGTAATCAACCGAAAGCCCTGGAATGAGAGAAGAAGTAGAGGACGCCCGCAAACTCGATGGTCTGACGACATTAAAAGACTAGTGGGATACAACTCGATAAACAAGGCCCAAAACCGAAGAAGATGGTCGTACTTAGGGGAGGCTTATGGACTGCATAGCTGATCACGATGATGATGACAAGCAATACTATAATATTACCCTATGTGTCATTACTTTTCAGTATTGTACTTTCCATTAAAATATTTGTAGAAAGGATTCAAGTCGCCAACCATTCTGGTTCTGGGTCTCCAATCAGGCGAACAGGTCTTTTCAGAATAGAATCCAACAAATGCAGTGTATGTTTAAGAGCAGAGTCCTAAACATGGGAGCAGTATTCCATCGTTGGTCGGATTTAAGCTTTGTACAGAATTAACAGCTGTTATAGAGTATAAAACTTTCTAGCTCGAAATAATATTCCCAGCTTTTGCGAAGTTCCCTTTGCTACACTTGCAATATGTTCCTGCCAAAACATATTTGCTCCCATTATGCTAGGAAATTGAGTGACGATGTTAGGGGAACGGAGTGCCCCGACACACAACGTTAATTTTTTCAGAAAAAACTGCCACCTGGGTTTTTGTAGCATTAAATTCTACTTGGTTACTGTCACTCCAAGATAGAGTCTCTTCTAGGTCTTAGTTAAGTTGAACGACTTCCTGCCGTCTGCGTATATTTGCATGAGTAGCCGATTTTCGAGCGTTCAAGTGAATGAAGAAATAAGCGTACTCTCATCTGCAAAACTGTAGATTGGATTCCTTGTCCTTTCCAGTAGATCGTTAATGTAAATGAGAAAGAGTAGGAGGCAGTATGGAGCCTTTGGGCATACCGACATTGATAGTGAAGGTGTCCGTCGACTGCCACACGTGAGGAAACGCGAGAACTTTTCAGACATACTGGCTGAACTGGTAAAATAATTTGCCAAGCACAGAAATTATTGCTTCTTGACTTTGCCAAGAATGTCCTTTCTCCGATTTCTAATGCAATCATATCCCTTCCCGTTTATAGACTGTGTCAATTCAAATTGAAAATAAGGAAAATTGAACGTTATTTTCGAATTATTGTCCCCAAAAGCTCAAAAAATGCCATACAATATTACGTATTCAAAACCTAAAAATCGAGTGAAGTCGCACGAAACGTATCATCAAACTCTTCTCTCTCAGCTCGTGTAACTATGACGCTCACAATTTATAATTTTCCCGCATACTTCAAATGGAACTGAAAAAAATTGATATGATGTTTGCGTTTCTTGATATTTATGACGTTACCTAGTCCCACCCTCACCCTCAGGCGATATATGGACGATAATAAATTATACTTTAATATATTTTGTAAACTAAAAAAATTTAAAAATCCCATAAAAATTTTAAAATGTATAGTGATACCGTATAAAAAAAGTAAAGGTCTCTAAATTTGCCCCCGATATCTTATTTTGTTAGAAAAATATTGTGATAACCGATCTAACAACAAATTGAAAAGTGCTCTTCCTGATTTAGTGAAGCGTAAAGAAATGTAAAAACCTCGAAATACTCCTCACAGCGAAAGAAAAGCAGAAAGTAAAAATAGTATAAATCCTAGTTCCTAATTATAAAAAGAAAAACAAACCGAAAGTCGTTGACCTCAAAACAAATCGTTTGCCAAACTTAAAAGACTATTAGAAATGGAGAAAATTATTAGTTTGTTTGTACAGTACCTCACTTAAAGAGACAAAATAGAGATAAATGATATACTATAAAACATAATGTTCTTTTCTTTCAATAATATTTTATATATTCATCAAGGCAATGTTCAGTTTAAAATTAATTTTCTTGTATGGAAAATAGATATTTTTGTACATTCATGAATGAATTTACTTTTGAATTTTATTTAAATATGTGTATATTAATATGTAATATATAAAGTCAGTCCAAAGAGTCTCCACACACCACTCGCTTTCTATACTATTTTTATAATTAATTGTAATTATGAGAAAACTTGTTTAAATTAATCTTTGAAACTTAACCAACGAGGAATAATATTACAAAACAACTACGGAACATTTTATTTAGAAGTTACATCGTTGTTATAAAAATGCAAACAAAATTAATGTAAAAAAAAGTCTCCATACACCCAAGAACTGCTTTAAAGAAAACACGTTATAATCAGCCGCATTATATCAAGCTATCTATTACTCGCTAAACTGAAAACAAATAAATAATTTTTGGCCATACTTTATAATTGGTCACTTGTTGCTAGTAATTTTGCAGTGGGTTTTCAAAGTAGTATTAAAAATGAGCGAGAGAAATTGTTAAAAAGTCACATGCTACTGTTCAGTACATTGTAAACCAGTATAAATCAACGGGTTCCTATAAAATTCCACCACTCTCCGATCGTCCCAAGAAACTAACTCCACGTGAAGAGGTCAGTATTGTTGGACAAATAATTATAGATTCCAAGAAAAATGTACCTAAATTAAAAGAAGAAGTATGAGAACTATTTTCGAAAATGTTTGTTCACAAATCGTGAGAAATTATTTACACAGGGCAGGCTATAAGGGGTGTGCAGCCAGAAAGAAGCCGTTAATTCTGGAAGTTAATCGCAAAAAGTGGTCAGCTTTTGCTAGGGAATACGGTACTAAACCTCCTGAGTTTTGGGAGTCCGTAATCTTTAGTAATGAAACTTAAATGAACCTTTTTGGGTCTGATGGCAGAATTAAAGTTTGGAGAAAGAAGAATACCGCATTCGATATTAAAAACATTTATTCCACGGTGAGACAAGGAGGTGGCAGTGTTCTACTTTGGAGATGTATGTCCGCTGGAGGGGTTGGAAAATTACGTTTTATTAATGGTACCATGGATCAGTATGTTTATCTGAATATTTTGAGAGACAATTTAAGAGAAAGTATCCAAAAATTAGCACTCGAAAAAAGATACATTCTGAAAAATCTAGAAAGCTGTCGAATTTTGACATAGTTTTGCCGAATTTTTTTTCTTGAAGAAAATATAGTATTAAATTTTAAGCCTTTGCTATTATTCTTTATTGAATAACATACTATTTCCTCTGTTTACATAGTAAACGCATCATTATAACACTATTTTCACAAAAAAAACCATTGCTACGCAATTAAGCATTAGCTATAGGACATTAGGGGAACTTAATTTACTGGGCATCTTTTTCAAGCAAATAAACTTAGTATGGATGGCTTAAGTGATTTCGAAGAGGTCGTGAGACTCTTGAAGACGACGAAAAGTCCATAAACTAAACTGAGTGAAGTTAACATTTAATAACCGGTCAAGTGCAAGTTGGGCTTGCGCAATTAGTGTTCCGTCCGTTGATTGCTTCTAAAATAAAAAAAAGTTGTAACGGAGGTACAAAATGATCAGTGACTTCAGAAAACACACCCCAAATGAGTGTTTCCCTCTCTTTACTGAAAACTGATGACTATTCGTTTTTTTTTTCTTACATACGAGATAAATTATTAAAGGTAATAAAGTCGGGATAATTATTGTTCAATCTATACTCTGTGGAGAAGATTCCAGAATTTTTTGATCGGTACTTTTAGAGATAAGGGGGGGACAGCGACTTTTCGCGCTAGTATTACATTATATATTTTTTAATTCGTCTTTTTACAAGCTTTCATTTGACACCCCACTCGATGACACGCCGCCCAAAACTAACCACTTAAGTCAAAATTTAACTTTCAAAACTACACGGCTCTGATGAGGCCATCAATTCCTATATTAGCACCAAAGTCGTGGAAAAGGCTGTCAATCAGCATCTTCTAAAATATCTTGAAGGATTCAACATTATTAGCGATCACCAATATGGTTTTCGTAAACATAGATCAACAGGAGATCTTCTGACTTATATAACGCATGTTTGGAACAACGCAATTGAACACTTCGGAGAATTTCGAGCGGTTGCTCTTGACATATCCAAGGCATTCGACCGCGTTTCTCACGATGGGCTGTTGGCTAAGCTACGTTCTTATGTTATGTCTGAAAAGTTCTCTTTATGGCTCTCATGTTTCCTCAGAGAGCGTTCTTTACGAGTGGCAGTCGACGGATGTCTTTCCAACACCTTCACTATCAACGCCGGTGTACCCCAAGGCTCCATACTGTCTCCTACTCTCTTTCTCATTTATATTAACAATCTGCTGGAAAAGACCGAGAATCCAATCTACAGCTTTGCAGATGACAGTACGCTTATCTATTCATTCACTTTGAACGCCCGGACATCGGCTACTCAGACGAATATCCGCAGACAGCAGAGACTCGTTCAACTTAACAAAGACCTGGGAGAAATTCTATCTCGGGGTGCCAGTAACCAAGTGGAATTTAACTCTACAAAAACTCAGGCGGCAGTTTTTTCTAAAAAACTTAACGTTGCTGAGCCCGACATAGTTATGTCGGGGTACTCCATTCCTCTAACATCGTCACTCAATTTGTTGGGCGTTAATTTGGGAGCAAATATGTCCTGGCATGAACATGTTGCAGGCATAGCAAGGAGAGCTTCTCAGAAGTTGAAAATATTATTTCGAACCAGAAAGCTTTACACTCTACAACAACTATTAATTCTTTACAAAGCTCAAATTCGACCAACCATGGAATACTGCTCCCATGTTTGGAGTTCCGCTCCCATACATACACTGTATTTGTTGGATTTTATTCAGAGAAGAGCTGTTCGTCTGATTGGCGACACGGAACTGACCGGCGGCCTTGATTCGCTGGAACATCGAAGAACGGTTGGCGACTTGAGCCTATTCTACAAGTATTTTCATGGAAAGTGTTCGAAGGATGTGGACCGCTTAATTCCTCCCAGAGCGGTGCATGTTAGAAGTACACGTCGCGCTAATACTTCACATCCGTATGGTTCAGCTTGTTACTCCTCGTACAACGCTTTTCAAGCAGTCTTTTATATGGAGAACATCATCCCTTTGGAATAATTTGCTCAGGACTGTGTTTCCCACCGAGTACAATTTGCAGCGATTCAAGAACAACGTGAATCGCTTTCTCCGCACACGTGTCGCTCCTGTAGCGCTTTATGGACTTCCCTGTAGCACGTGTGATCTTACAGAAGTGTTCCGTACGGAAAACTAAAAAAGTGTGTGTGTGATTTTATAAAAGAAAACTGACAATTGTCCGTAAATTAAGTATGCAATATTTTTTTATTCAAAGGCTAAGTTTTCGTAAATTTGTAGATTAGTTTTTTTTAGCAAAAACTAAATTCGTATGCCGTATTCACCTGATTGAGCACTCTCTTTCTCAGACCTTACTTGCCAATGCCAGGAAAGCAATACAACTGTATTCCAAAAACCGATAAAATAAATTCTATTAAAAGGTCGGGATCTTGTGGGATTAACGGCGTATAGAGGTTTTCTACCTTTATTGACCGTCGGTGTTCCGTAAAAAATGAAAACTTAAAAAGGAATATTTGAATGCAAGAATCGCTAGTACCAGGTATTACCAGTTTCAAAGTCTTGTCATTGTTACTACCAATTAATACTTTACAGTATTAACTATTTTTGCACTACTCAAATTCATTTTTACTCTGTTAAGTATTTAAAAAAAAACAAGAAAAAATTTTTTAATTTAGGAATTAAACAACTTTTACGGTCATTCTAAATATAGTGTGCATAAATTTAACGCTCCAAATTAACAAACTAAGTTATGCAAAAATATTAGAAATAATATAAAAATACCACTTCCAATTAGTAAATTAAGAACGCCATATGGCAAACGAGAATATTTTTTTATATATCTCTTCCTACATCGTATATTCTTAGTTTTGCTTTCAAACGTCTGAATTACTAATGTGATCGAGAAAATGTGATGAATGTATTTTTCTAAAAGTAGCAATTAGTCACAAACCACAGATCCTCGTTTTGGTAATAAATAAATTAAAATATCAATTTTTAATCTGTGGCTATTTATTGTATTTGCTCCTGTGAAAAATAACAGAAATTAAATAATTTTTATGTTGAATTAACGGATCCCCAGGTGCAAGTAATTATTTTATAAATGTCAAAAATATAATTAAATCAGGGAGCAACGTTCACGAGAATGACGTCAATAACAGTACGGTTTTTTAAGTTTAAAAATTCATGACGAATAAAATAAAATTATAATTGATAATTAAAATAACTATTTTATCTGCGTTTCGCAAATAACCGATTCCGGTTTAATGAATTTTTAACATTCCTGATTCAAATATTTAATGACAGAGGAAAATGCATGCAGCAGAAATGATATATAACGGCTTATCGTATTAAGTCCATCAGTAAGTTGTTTTGTTTTTATATTTGTATAGGAGTCCAAGAATAATGGACAACAACAAAATCACAAAATTAGGACATGGCATGTTTCGTCTCATTTCAGAACTCATCAGTTAGTCTAGATAATAAGGCAATCACACACAATCAGCAAAGCTTTAAAAAGCGTATATTCAGAGATACCAGTTGCTAACAAACACCAACGCCATCCATAGTGAAATGCCAAAACTTTTAAATGAAGAGCAAAACACACTGTCGCGAAAATAAAATTTCATGCTGCTGTCACCATAGGCGAATAATTTACTAATATTAGTGTTAAATGTTTGGAGGTGACAGTAAAAAGAGGATGCTAGTAGCGTTGTTATTATTAGTAACTCTGAAAATAAAGAGAATAATTTAAACAGGAAACTGCTGACCCTGGTATAGAGACCATTTATATATATTACACGGACACCTCCCTTGAACGGACAGTTTCTCATGGTCCCGACCGACTCTCATATAATTGGCATTGTGTTATTTCCCTCTTAGACGTACATTCTCTTGAACGGACGCGACCACAAAAAAATGTTCTCTTAACCGGGCAAAAAACAATAAAAAATAAACGCCTTGTCTCATTTTTCTGTGGCGAGTATGGCTGTTGCGTTTCCCAAACCGAGGATTTACCGATCTCAATTTTTCGGTTCACGCGGGGATTTAGTATTAGTCTGACACAGTGGGCGACACATTCATTGTAGAAATGGCTCCAAATAGAAAAATTCCCACGCTTAAACAAAAAATTGAGTTTGTTGAAGTTCACAATGAGGAAAAGTTAAGTGTAAAGGACTTATCCAAGCGTTTTAATATCGGAAAAACACAAGCTGCTAATAAAATTAAACATAAAGAAATCCTTCTAAACAAGCGGATGTCGAACAGCAATTCTGGGAAAAATGCCCTTCTTTAATTAAGTGATATTTACCGAGAGACATCTATAATGCCGATGAGACAGGCCTGTATTTTAAGGCCTACCCAACAAAACACTAACATTAAAAAAAGAAAAAAGTGTTGGTAGTAAATATCCCAAATAGAGGTTTACAATTTTGCATTGTGCAAATATGGCGGAAGAAAAAGAAAAAATCTTAGTCATTGGTAAGGTAGCTAAACCCAGAGCATTTAAAAATATTAACATAAACGACCTGCCTGTAACTTAGAAATATAATGAGAAAGCTTGGATGACAGGAGAAATTATGACAGAGTAGTTGCAAGATCTTGATTGGACAATGACAAAAGGAAAAAGAAACATTTTGTTATTTTTAGACAATACAGGATCTCATCCAAAAGACGCTTAAAAAATATAAAAATCTTGTTTCTGCCCCCTAACTGTACATCAGCTTGTCAACTACTTGACCAAGGAATTATAAAAATTTTAAAATTTATTACCGAAGTCTAATACTAAAACACCTGATAGTAAACATTGAAACTGATGGTACAGCTTTTGAGTTAATTAAGAAAATTACGCCAACAGATGCAGTTTATTTAGCAAAAACCGCTTGGAAACAAGTAACCAAAAATTGCTTCCGTAAAGCAGGATTTAAGCATGAAAATTGAGGCTGTTACATCTGATCTAGAAGATAATTTACCACTTAACGTACTTGCAGATATCCTTAAAAATAAGAATTTGTTGGAGTTGACTGATAACGAACATCTTAATGATTTTTTGAACGTAGATGAAAATTTGTATGTTGCAATCCAGATTCAGAACAAGAAATTGACATTCCAGTTGAAATACAAGGACTTTCCGAAGATTCTGATGTCGATGAGGTTCCAGTATCAACAGATGCTATCCCAGATTTTGGTTAAGCTATTACCCTAACCAAGCAGCTTAAAAGTTTTGCCGAAGATCACGGAGATGCAGAGTCTTTCCAAATTAGAAACACGATTTGTGGACGTCATTTTAAAGAAAAAAAGGAGACAAACTACAATATATGAATTTTTGCGTCATTAAAGTGACCTTTCATTTCATATATATTACTCTGTCCTAGTATATTTTATATGTACCTAAAGGTAACAAATCTTTATTTTGTCCTAAAGTTTTTAGGTTTTTTGTTTATTTTAAAAATATGTACATATATAAGTATACGTTTTAAATGTCGCAAATTCTTTAATTACAGTTTCCATTCAAAAAAACGATTTTTTTTGTATTTCTTTTAAGCAGATACCCCTCTGGAGAACGGACACTTTTGGTCGGTCCCGTTGATATCCGCCCAAGGGAGATTTCCCCATATATATATATATATATATATATATTATATATATATATATATATATATATATATATATATATATATAACAGGAAGGTCAGTAAAAGTAAACAAAAAGGTCTTAAAGTTCTTAGTAACTGTAGTTTTATTCTAATATCGAGCTTACGGTGCCAATTCGTACATCATCTTCAGGACCAAGGAGACATAGAAAGATTGCTCATCTGCCAAAGGACCAATTGAAAGAATATGTCGTATTTCAACAAGAAGAAAGGAAGGGGCCCTATCACTTATGATATTTATAAAAGATAGAGTTATTGAATTAGAAAGGGTACTTACTGAATAATCACAGTTGGCTCTCTGTCCAAGGATAAAACGATCTATGCACTTGAGGGAAAGGAAGTATTGACACATGATTTTAAAAAAATTAACAACGAACTTATTTTTCTGTACATAAATTCACAACAAATAAGAGAAACAATTAAAGGAAAGATATCTGAAAACCAAAGCGGATTTACTCCGGGCAGGTCGTGTATAGACAACTTGTTTACTTTACAACAATTGATAGAAAAGAAGATCCAAAAATATGACGAAATACATATGACCTTTATAGATCTTAAGAAGGCATACGATAGTGTACCGAGAAATAAACTTTGGCATGTCTTGAGAACAGTAGGGATAAAAGAAGGGATGATAACAACAATAAAAGAGTTATATAATGAAAATATAGGATATGTGAAACAAGGACGCTATCTCTCGGAAGCTATCCACATTACAAAAGGTCTAAGACAAGGGTGTTGCCTTTCACCAATCTTATTTAATATATTTGTAGACAACGCTCTAAAGAAATGGAACCGCACTTGCCAAAGCATGGGCATCCCCATTAGTGATAAACACCTATTATCGTTAAACTTTGCAGACGACCAAGTAATAATGACACAAGATGCATTCGATATGGAATATGTATTGAAGAGATTATACACAGATTACAAGGAATGGGGACTGGAGGTGAGCCTTGAAAAGACGGAGTATATGGCTGTGAACTTGGAAATAGAATTTGATGTCTTAATTAACAACGGTACACATGTCAAACAAGTTAAGGAATTTAAATATCTAGGAGTACTGATTGACAACAAAAATGGCATAGGTAAAAAGGAAATACAGAATAAAATACACAAAGCCAGGAGGATCATAGGAGCTCTTTACTCAATATGGTGGGATCAAAACATAACTACACAAAACAAAAAGAGAATTGGAAGAACAATGGTAGAATCGGTTTTAAGCTATAGTAGTGAACTGTGGGTAATGAAAGAAGACGATAAAAGAAAAGTAACGACGATAGAGATGGATTACCTGAGAAGAAGCGCCGGAGTGTCCAAATTCCAACACAAAACAAACCAAGAAATACGCAACAGAACAGCAGCAACAGAAACAATTATACAAAGAATAGAAAATAGAGGATTAAAATGGTTTGGATACCTACTCAGAATGAACGATACAAGATGGCCCAAAAGGCTCTTGACATGGAAACCACCGGGAAGAAATAAAAAGGGACGACCACGTAGATCCTGTAATGAATATGTGAGACAGGCCATGAGGTCACGAGGAATGGACGAAGAGATGGCGGACAATAGAGAGGTTTGAAAAGGCGAATGGGAACACAACACTTAGTTGTATAATTGTTATATATTACTTGTGTATATGTACAGTTAAACCCAAATATATATATATATATATATATATATATATATATATATATATATATATATACAAATTCACAACAATAAACATAGGTTTGTTAATTAAATTTTTTTCCATTAGATGAAAATCACACTTGGGGATTAATAGAATTTTTTAAAATTTAAAAGTTACACCACCAACTTTTTATCCCAGCTGACATGTGCCATGGCCATTTTGAAATAATTAGAAACTAAACCTGCATGTTGAGAAAAATGATTAACAAAAAGTCAAATTAAGATCGTTCAAATACATGAAACATAAAAAGAAATAAGAAAAGTGGAAAATTTATGCAGTATCAAAATTCAAAGAAACTCTGGTGTAAGGATCATTAGTTATTATTTTTTTAATATGTTCCTGGGTCAATAAATATGTGTAAATGGAACTTAAACCTTCGACGTCTTTTTTATGGTTAAGACTATTCTGGCAGTTCTTTACATAGCACATTTCCGTCTGAACATGTTACTTTCAGTGTCCAAAATGAAGGTTTCGTTATAGTGGACTTTATGATCGTATTTATTGACATGTTGGCTAAGACTGATAGAATTTGGTTTGTGCTTACAATCGCTTTTATGTAGAACGATTTTTTTTGATAATTTTTGCGATGTCTGGCCTATGTCAATAGACCCACATTCACATTTAATTCCATAAACTACACCTGACTTTTGCCAAAGATCAGTTTTATCTTTTTTGCAAAGTAATAACACCCAAGCTGTTTTAAATTGTACTGGGCTCTTTTAACATCCACCAGTCTAATTTTATTAGGTTGTTGTCAGATCGAACTACCCTTGTGTTGAGAAAAGGAACCGAGTTGTCAGATTCAGTCTCTACTGTGTATTGTAATTTTTCATTAAAAGAGTTAAAAATGTCAAGAGTACCATGAACTTCGCTTTCAGGTAGAGATACCAATAAATAATCCACATATTGGAAAAGATAAGGAAATTCGAAATTCACCTTTTCGATGACATATTAGGGTAACTTGTTCATAATAATCTCGGCAAGCACTGGTGAGGCCGATCGACCCATAGGAACACCAATCTTTTGTCTATAGAAAATTTTTAAATGAGAAAAAAGTGTTATTATATAAATAAGTGATAAATTTTAGAAATTGTTCCTTTGGTATCTTAGAATTGGTCTCAATGAGAGTAAAGTGTTCAGTAAGAATGGAAATAGCTTAATTTGGAGGGGTGTTTATAAATAGGGAGATCACATCGAAAGAAGTCAACACAAATTCGCATCGAAAGCTTGATATTAGAATAAAATTACAGTTACTAAGAACTTTAAGACCTTTTTATTCACTCTGTAATCCTAAGGGCTATCCCTAAGTTAAAAATCCTCTTGGTTATATTATATATATATATATATATATATATATATATATATATATATATATATATATATATATATATATATATATATATACATATATCGTTGTTTTTTCTTCACTTGTCAATGTTACTGTCATAAATAGAAATTAGCACTTTACAAGTTTATTTCAACTACTTATGGATATTTAAAAAACAAGTTTAGACTTTCCTCTGTCTCCATTTGTTTCATTATTAATCAACTTCTTTTAAATTGGTACTTAACATCTATCATCCTCGTAGCTTGGAAAATTCCTTATTTATGTTGTCGCTTTCTCCCTCATTATTAAAACAAATTTTTGCATTGGGTATTATTACACAGCAGGAAATTTTTTTATCTGTTATATACAATTAGAAACATAATTAAAAAACTGGTTTTTAATCGTTTCATTAAAATTCATAACAAGTCGATATAGATATCTGTTCTCAAATTTTAAAATTTATGACGTATTCGGTTTCATTATAATTAGAAGAAACTACCAGTTTTATTATTATTTATTTTACTAACGAATGTATTACCTACTATATGCCTAAAAGTTTCTAATCTGACCTATATTGAGTTCTATCTATTTTATTTTTTAATCTGTAATAATCATTTGGGGAGATTAAAACTTTTAAATAGTTTCTCTAGACATTATTTTTTTTGTCTTGTACAGGGTGAGGCAACGACAGAGTAAAGTTCATTATCTCATTTGTTTCGGGAATGACGCAAAAATGTTAAATACAATAGTTTTAGGAAATGTTAAGGTGCAAAGTTTAAAAATATTTTTCAGTTGACAGGGTATTTCAAAAAAAGTGCGACCGATATAACATATGTTTTTTTTTTAAATGGAACGTCCTATTTTCTAATTTATTTTTAAATTCTGCGTAAAATTTTATAACTTTTTTATTAATGATGTTATATACCTAACTAGCCGGGCCCGCGGCTCCGCTCGCGTGGACTTGATTCACTACTATCCTCACTGCTTATTCCTTATGTTACCAAACTAATAAAATATCTCCCATTATTTCCTCTTATCTCCCAATATTTCCCCTTATCTCCCATTATCTCTACATAATTTCCATTATCTAGGCTTATCTCTGCTCATCTCCTATTATTTCTCCTTATCTCCCATTATTTCTCCTTATCTCCCATTATCTAGGCTTATCTCGACTTATCTCGCAATATTTCTCCTTATCTCCCATTATTTCTCCTTATCGCCCATTATTTATACTTATTGCCCATTATCTCACCTTATCTCCCATTATCGAAGCTTATCTCGACTTATCTCCCATTATTTCTCCTTATCTCCCATTATCTCACTTTATCTCCCATTATCTAGGCTTATATCGAATTATATAGAACATATGTATAAATTTATAAAAACACGTAAATCGGATAAGTGGTTCTCGACTGATAAGCGCACTAACGGACAGACAGACAGACAGAGAGACAGACAGACAGACATTTTATATATATTATAGACATAGATTATTATTATTATATAACCTGGCCAAAGAATATATGTATGAATTTAAAAAAGACATGTAAATCGAAAAAGTGGTTCTCGCGTGATAAACACACTAATGGACAGACTGACAGGCAGAGAGACATTGCATTTTATATATATTATAGATTATAGATATTCTCTGCTACATAATATTGTTCCATATTTAATGGTTTAGACTGTGTATTGCAAGAGAACGCGCTAGCGGCAAACTTTTTTTCGATTTCATTCACTATTATCGTCACTGCTCATTCTTTATGCTACATATTGTAATAAAATATAGCCTATAACCTGGCTGGAGAACATATGTATGTTTAAAAAAAAAAGTTCATGAAAATCGGATAAGTGGTTCTCCAGTGATAAGCGCACTAATGGACAGACAGACAGACAGAGATACGTTGCATCTTATATATATATTATAGATGTGATAAAATATATATATATATATATATATATATATATATATATATATATATATATAAAATATAACCTGGTCAGAGAACATATGTATGAATTTAAAAAAAAATCACGTAAATCGGATAAGTAGTTCTCGAGGGATAAGCGCACTAACGGACAGACAGACAGACAGAGAGACGTTGCATTTTACATATATTATAAATATAGATTATTATTATTATTATTATATAACCTGGCCAAAGAATATACGTATGAATTGAAAAAAGACCTTTAAAATCGGATAAGTGGTTCTCGCGTGATAAACGCACTAATGGACAGACAGACAGACAGAGAGACATTGCATTTTATATATATTATAGATTATAGATATTCTCTGCTACATAATATTGTTCCATATTTAATGGTTTAGACTGTGTATTGCAAGAGAACGCGCTAGCGGCAAACTTTTTTTCGATTTCATTCACTATTATTACGTCACTGCTCATTCTTTATGCTACATATTGTAATAAAATATAGCCTATAACCTGGCTGGAGAACATATGTATGTTTAAAAAAAAAAGTTCATGAAAATCGGATAAGTGGTTCTCCAGTGATAAGCGCACTAATGGACAGACAGACAGACAGAGATACGTTGCATCTTTATATATATTATAGATGTGATAAAATATATATATATATATATATATATATATATATATATATATATATATATATATATATATATATATAAATATAACCTGGTCAGAGAACATATGTATGAATTTAAAAAAAATCACGTAAATCGGATAAGTAGTTCTCGAGGGATAAGCGCACTAACGGACAGACAGACAGACAGAGAGACGTTGCATTTTACATATATTATAAATATAGATTATTATTATTATTATTATATAACCTGGCCAAAGAATATACGTATGAATTGAAAAAGACCTTTAAATCGGATAAGTGGTTCTCGCGTGATAAACGCACTAATGGACAGACAGACAGACAGAGAGACATTGCATTTTATATATATTATAGATTATAGATATTCTCTGCTACATAATATTTTCCATATTTAATGGTTTAGGCTGTATATTGCAACGGAACGCGCTAGTGGCAGACTTTTTTCCGACTTCATTCACTATTTTACGTCACTGCTCATTCCTTATGCTACCTATCGAAATAAAATATAGCCTATAACCTGGCCAGAGAACATATGTATGTTTTAAATAAAAAGTACGTTAATTGGATAAGTGGTTCTCCAGTGATAAGCGCATTAATGGACAGACAGACAGACAGACAGAGACGTTGCATTTTATGTATATTATAGAAGAAGCTAGTAGTTTTTCTAATATTTCATTTTTTTTTTTAAATAGTAATTTTCAGTTTTGTTAAAAATTGCCAGTAGCGCCACTGTTTCTGTATATATATATATATAAAGAAATTTGAGTTAGATGCTACAGGGTGTTCAAAATAAATTTTGACATAGTGGCACACCCTGTATATTATTATTTTTTCTGATAGATTTTACAAAATCCTTCAATTTTTATTAAGTATGTCATATACCTATTTCTAATAGTTTTCAATTTATTTTGAATTTTTCAATTTTTACCCTCGTTTTTAATACGCTATTGTGAAAACATAAACAAATAGTTAATAATAATTTTAATATAGTTTAACTTATCTAGTGATTAATTATTATGACGTAATAAATCTTCAAAAATATGCCAGTCTGCTTGAATACACATGTTTAGTCGTTTTACTATATTTTCCTTCACTTTCCTTAGCATGAAGGGTGTTATTGTCCTGCGCGCATCTCGTATCCTATTTTCCATATCTACTGGTGTTGTAAGGGAATTTACATAGACACGATCTTTAATGTAGCTCCACAAAAAAAAGCCTAAAGAATGGATTAACTATTGCTCCATTACTGCGAAAAGTAGCTTCATCAGAAAACATTATTTTGGATAAAAAATTTGGATCGGCCTCTATTGCTCCATTCATGGTGGTACAAAGGTTTACTTGTCGTTCAAAATCACGGTCTTGAAGTTCTTGGTGAAGTTCCATATGAAAAGGATGATACTTGTATTTTCTCGTGATGCGGTTAGCCGTAGATCGGGATGTGTCAGATAAGTCAGCTAGTTGACGGCTGATGATCTGGGGATTATCTTCAATATGAAGTAAAATCTCCATTTCTTTTTCTTCGTTGGTAGCATTCTGGTTTACTACTTTCCGTTTCGTATACTCAATGCTACCACTACCATCAAACCGTTCCATTAAGCACTGAAAAGATTTTCTAGATGGGATATGTCTATTAGGGTACTTCGCACCGTAAAACCTTACTGCCATAAGACAATTTTTTCCCGCCTCGCTCAGTATATAAACCATATAGACATGTCAAAATTTGACAATGCCTTCATTTTTGTTTTGTCTTGGCAACTATGATGTTATAGCATAAGTGTATTAAAAACAAGGGTAAAAATTGAAATATTTAAAATAAATCGAATATAACATACTTAATAAAAGTTGCAGAGTTTTGTAAAATTTATCAGAAAAAATAATAATATACAGAGTGTGCCATTTAAAAAATTTGAGATTTTTCAATTTAAAATAGTCGAAATGCATAAATTTATTTTGAACACCCTGTAGCATTTAACTCCAATTTCTTTACATATACCTTTTTTTCATCTCTATAGAACATTCGTACCAATTATGAGTATTCCACCTTTACAAACAATGGCGCTACTGGCAATTTTTTACAAAACTGAAAACTAGTATTTTTTAAAAAAAATTGAAATATTAGAAAAACTACTAGGTTTAGGTATATAACATATCAATAAAAAAGTTATAAAATTTTACACAGAATTTAAAAATAAATTAGAAAATTGGATGTTCCATTTAAAAAAAAAACATATGTTATATCGGCCACACTGTGCACCTTAACATTCTCTAAAACTATTGTATTTAACATTTTTTCGTCATTCCGAAACAAATGAGATAATGACCTTTACGCTATCGTTGACTCACCCTGTACATTTATGCAGAAAATGATTTCTTTCAGATCAATTGTTCCAGTCCCGTTAAAAAAGAAATATATCTTTTTATAGACACAACTTTCTGCTCTGAGAGAAACCAAGCTTCTATATAAATCGGTCATTTCTCACGAAAGTGTGGAGACTCTGTATAAACTCTAAAATGTTTGTTTGAACACATCTGCAAAAACTGAAGTATAAAAAATGTTGACATATTCGTAAATAAAGATTGCGGGAGAACTACAACAAACTTTCGCACAGGTGATTTCATGCAAAAGTGGGATTGAGTTAATAAAAAAATGTAAAGAGACTCAAGTTTCTAAGAAAATTCAAAAACTACTATATCAATCAATGCTATGTTAACGGTATGTGGTTGAGGTATGTAAATTATCGAGCAAAAGCTAAATTAGATACATCATTTGTTCTCACCAACGCCGACGTATTCTTGTTTAATCAGTCATTCATATATTGAATATATTTATTTATTTCTTTTAATTTCTTTACATGACTGATTCTGTTAATTTATTTATACACACGATCGTGCTACATTGTTTAGATCCAGTGATGCCATGTTTTTTTAAATAAATAAAACAACATGAGCGTGCATATTCTCGACTTTGTAATTTTTTTATTACTAACCTTATGCTATTCTATATATTTTCCTTTAGAATAGGTATAATTAATAATGGAAAAAAAACTGGCAAAGAATAGAGAAGTTCAACTAGCCTTCATAGACATAAGAAAGGCCTATGATTCAGTGCCAAGACAAAGATTATGGAACGCAATGAAAGAAATAGGCAATGACAAAGAACTAATATACGCAGTAAAAGCTCTCTACGAAAACAACACAGTGAACATAAAAATAGGACATAAAATAGGGAAGAGACTCCAAACATCAAAAGGCCTATTACAAGGATGCTCTACATCCCCAACACTATTCAAAATATACCTCGAACAAACATTAAAAAAATGGAAGCAAAAATATAGTAAAATGGGAGTCCCAATACGAGAAGATTACTTATATACTCTAAGTTTCGCATAGCGCAAGATGAGGAAGACCTCAGTTATATGGTAAGAAAACTGAAAGAAGAATACACTAAAGCGGGATTAGCAATAAACTTTGATAAAACGGAATATCTAACAACAAAGGAGGGAAACGTGGAGAATCTAGAAGTAGATAACGAAACAATAATCAAAGGAACCGATAGATTTAAATATCTAGGAACCATCATTTCAAAAAAACGCAACATCAGAAGAAGAGATTAAACCTAGATTAGGACAAACGCGAACATGCATAAGACAATTAAATTCGATCCTGTGGGACAAGCACATTACAAAGACAAACAAAACACGCATATACAAATCAATAATACAAAGCATAATGACATACGGGTCAGAAACATGGACAATCAACAAAAGAAATAAATCTAAAATTAACGCGGTAGAGATGGAGTATTGGAGAAGATGTTGTAGAGTGACACGTATGGACAGAATAACCAATGAAGAAATAAGAAGCACAATGAACATCAAAGAGAACGCAATAAATATCATTGAAGAAAAACGATTAAAATGGTATGGACACATAAGACGAAGCGAAGATAATAGGTGGATAAAAAAAATAATGGAGTGGAGCCCTATAGGGAGAAGAAAAAGAGGAAGACCCAGACGATCGTGGAGAGACGATGTCGACGAGGCTATGGAGGGCAGGGGTCTAACAGATGGAGACTGGGAAGATAGAAGCGGATGGAATCAAAGGCTGAGAGAAGGAAGACAGCGTCAGCTGTAGAAAATCCTTGTTATATATATAATTAATTGTAAAACGATTATAAATATTATTTCACCACGTTGCATGTTTTCACAAATTTCTACAATTATTTCCCTGTTTTTGTTAGTATTATGTTTTGTTATGAGATAATTTGCATAGAGGACTTTGTCGGAAAAGCAATAGCAAACAAGTCTCAGCGCACTCTAAACGAGCGCTAACTGGAAGTGAAGTCTTTTAATTTACAGGTTTTGATCATTTTATTTACCCTTATAAGGCTTTAAAATTTGCAGAAATTTAGAAGATCTAATCTCTTGATAAATAAAGCTATATATATATATATATATATATATATATATATATATATATATATATATATATATATATATATATATATATATATATATAATACCGGGTAACACAGCCTGTATATTTTTTTATCAATTTTAATTCGCTTTGAAATTCTCTTTCCAACGATGTACCACAAGTTGACATTTGTTTGACAGTTGATCGGCAAAAACTGATTTAAACTCTTAGACTTAGGCGGCCATGGCGGATATATTAGCAATTGTTTTTGTTCGTTTTATCTCGCTTGTCATTTTCGCGAGTCGTAAGTGGCTACTACAAAATTTTATGCTTTACATTCAGTTACAGAATTTTCTCTCTTTAAGTAATGATCAATATCACCGAAATTAACATAGGAACATATATTTTTTATTTAACCTAGTTACACATTACAGGTTTTTTGCGCACATACATCTAACAAAACTATCTAACGCCAATTGGATTTATTATTATTTTCAGAAAATAAGAAATCTATTAAATAAATATTTAAATGCAAATAATAAAGCCAAAACATTGAATAATAAGAATAACACAACAAAACCGATAATTAAAATTAGAAAGAAGTAATATTTTAACTAAGTAACACAATGAAAATAAATAGGTAAAACTATTTTATACTAGATATAAATTTGCTAGGTATTTATTTTAAATGTTCAAAATGCTGTCCGTTGTTAATTCTATACAATCTTGTTTTTCTCACCGTAGTTCTCATAACGTTCTCCAACTGAATTTCAGTAATTTGATTTACTGCTCTTCATAAGGCTATTTCTAAATCATTTTTATCTGTTTGTGGATTTTTGTAAACTTTTTCTTTTAGATGGTCCCATATAAAAAAATCAAGAGGCCTAAGATCTGGCGATCTTGCAGGCCACTTATTAGGTCCATTAGTACCCGACCAATTTACACCAAATCTTTGATTCAAGTAGTTTATTATATTTCTACTATTGTGAGCTGGATCGCCATCTTGCTGGAAAATAATGTCTCCACGATTTAAAGGTAAAGTTTTTAAAAAGTCTTGAACATCATTTTGAATGGACTCCAAATATCTTTCTCCATTTAAGGCACCATCAAATATAATAGGACCAATAATTCTTGTGCCAAGGATACCTAACCACACGTTAAAGCCGAATCTTTCTTGACAGGCATTTTCTCGCATAATTCTAGGATTCGAGTATTGTTACAATTAAATAGACCCAAATTGGTAAATCTAGATTCAACCGAAAATAGAATGTTGTAATGAAGTTGGTTATCAAGGTGGTATCTTTGCAAAAATCAATTACAATAATCCATCCTGAATTTATATTTTCTTAAAATGCGGCGAGCGGTTTCACGATTTACACCGGTTTGTTCTTCAACATGTCTTATATAAATCTTAGGATCTACCTGAACAATAGCCGATACATTGATTTCCGACTCTTCCTCACCAATAATTGTTGGGTGGGTGCCTCCTATCGGGATATCTTGCCATGTACAACTCGGCGGCTTGTCGGCTATTCTTTCTGCACCGTTGAATATATTTTTGTTAACGAAAAATTATTTTTGACGTAAAGTAAATAATAATAAAAGCCATTTTGGTTACACGCAGCAATCATGACTTTCGGTTCGTCTGTTTTATCGCAGCCTATTAAATCCGTAATGGAACTTGATATCACACTATTGCATAATAAAACCGTTTATTTTCTGAAAATAATATTAAATTCAATTGGCGTTAGATAGTTCTATTAGATGTATGTTGGCAAAAAACCTGTAATGTATAACTAGGTTAAATAAAAAATATGTGTTCCTATCTTAATTTCGGTGATATTGATCATTATTTAAAGAGAAAATTCTGTAACTGAATGTAAAGCATAAAATTTTGTAGGAGCCACTTAGACACGCGAATATGGCACGATAAATGGATAGTCTTAATTCTTTCCAAAGTGAGATACAACGAACAAAAATAATTGCTAGTATATTCGCAACGGCCGCCTAAATCTAAGAGTTTAAATCAGTTTTTGTCGGTCACCTGTTAAACAAATGACAACTTGTGATACATCGTTGGAAAGACCGGAACCGGATATAGTTATGTCGGGGCACTCCATTCCCCTAGCATCGTCGCACAATTTGTTGGGCGTTAGTTTGGGAGCAAATATGTCCTGGCATGAACACGTTGCAGGCATAGCAAGGAGAGCTTCTCAAAAGTTGGCAATATTATTTCAAACCAGAAAGCTTTACAACCCACAACAACTGTTAATTCTTTACAAAGCTCAAATTTGACCAACTATGGAATACTGCTCCCATGTTTGGGGCTCCGCTCCCAAACATACACTGCATTTGTTGGATTCTGTTTAGAGAAGAGCTGTCCGTCTGACTGGAGACCCGGAACTGACCGACGGCCTTGATTCGCTGGAATATCGAAGAACGGTTGGCGACTTGAGTCTGTTCTACAAGTATTTTCATGGAAAGTGTTCGAAGGATGTAGCCCGCTTAATTTCTCCCAAAGCGGTGCATGTTAGAAATACACGTCGCGCTGGTGCTTCACATCCGTATGAGGTTCAGCTTGTTACTCCGCGTACAATGCTTTTCAAGCAGTCTTTTATATGGAGAACATCATCCCTGTGGAATAATTAGCCCAGCGCTGTTTCCCACCAAGTACAGTTTACAGCGATTCAAGAACAACCTGAATCGCTTTTTCCGCACACATGCCGCTCCTAGAGCGCTTTAGAGACTTCCCTGCAGCACGTGTGCTAGACCCATAAAAAAAAGAGAATTTCAAAGCGAATTGAAATTGGTAAAAAAAATATACAAAGTTCCATTAAAAATAAGAAAGTTGCAGTCACTTCCGGTCAAGCCGGAAGTAGTTAAAAATATTTCTTAAGTGATAAAAAATCCTAATAATATCCAATTCTGGAATCTAATTGGCATTATTTGATTTTATCATATTTAAAAAAAATACAACAATTTTATAACTGTTTAAATGTATTAAAATATTACGGTTATGGTAATATTAAACTTAAAACATATTTTCTCTTACAAACTGCTAATGTAAATTTCTTATTTTTACTTATATTGTTTAATTTCTTTATGCCTACTTTCAGTTCATACAGAGGTCAATTTCGTTAAGGCTTCCTAAGCCGATCAATTTATTTAACAAATCTGTTTAAAATTTGGTCAATTATCGATTATTCCATCAAAATTGTCTGATTTCCGTTTGTAATTAAGGGAGAGACCACAATTTGACAACACCGTGAATCAAATAGTGCATCTATATTTTTGCCAGTCCTATACAAGATTGCCTTAGGTCATATCTACGAGCGCCGTTCCAAAAGTTCTCGGTCTAACAAAGAAAATACAACATTTTTATATTATTTTTCTACATAGTTACCTTGCAAATCAACACATTTGGTCCAACCCTCATTATAATAAGATTTAATCAACTCCGTATCGTTCGTCTCAGCTTTAACTTCCTTCATCATTCGAAGTGCATATTCGTTCAGCCGGCCATTTTCTCAGTTTCGAAAACAAGAAGTAATCTCTGGGAGCCAAATCTGGGGAATACGGTAGATGTAGACGTACTTCGAAGCTAAGTGCTCCCATCCACTGTTTCGACCGCTTCTTTATCTGTGGCGTGTAATGATGAATCCATCTAAATCCAAAATCTATTCTTATAAAACATAAAACATCTAGGAAATTTACTGGAATTATGTTTAAACAAGTCTGAACACTTTTCATTCGAGTGCGTTTTTGCTTGATTGTTAACAAACGCAGCATTCATCGAGTGGAAAGTTTTCTCATATCCAAACCATCGGGTAATGTGTGGTAGACACGGGCTATCGAGATGTTTACAATGTCTGCGAGCTCGCGTATCTTCAGGCAACGATCATTTAGTACGCGATTCTAAATTTTGTCACAATCTCGTCCGTCGTAGAGGTTTTCGAGGATCCTGAGCGTTTATCATCTTGAATGGATTTACGACCACGTTCGAATTCAGCAGTCCACTTTTTAATCGTCGAGAATGAAGTAAAAGAATCATTTAATGTGGCATCTATTTTTCAATGTCTGTGAGAGTTTAACCGTTTAAAACGAAGTATTTTATAACAGCTCGCACTTTAGTTTTATCTATTTTTTAGAAAATGTTAAAACTTGTTTGTTTACACGATCGCTATAAAAAAACAACTAATCACAAACCTTTATAGCACGCCATCTAGTAGATAATATATAAAAAATATCATAATAATTTAGTCATCTTGGCGCCATATCTGTGTCAGACCGAGAACTTTTAGAACGACCCTGGAACATGCGAAAATTACAAAAGAAATAAATGAAATGATATACAGTCGGTCCTAGAAGTCTCCATACACCACCTGCTTTCTATACTACTTTTCTGTTATATTTAACTAATTAATTAGAACTATGAGAAAACATGTTTAAATTAATATTTGAAATTTAACCAACGAGATTAGTATTAAAACAACTACGGAACATTTTATTTAGATGTTACATCATTGTTATAAAAATGTAAACAAAATTAATGTCAAAAAAGTCTCCATATACTTAACAATTACCAAGAATAGTTTGACGGAGTTTAACGGAAAATAATAACTTCCTTTAAACTAATATTTAGTAGGACTGCTGCCGCCGTTGGCCTTGATAATCTCCTGTAACCTCTTTGTCATATTTGCAACCAGCTTTCTAGTAACTTCTGCTGGCATGTTCTCCTATTCGTTCAATATTCTGTTTTTTAATTCTTCTCTATTTGAAACATTATGTTCCTCCCATAAATGCTGGATCGGGTTAACTTCGGGTGATTGCTAAGGTGTATGAAGCTGCTGTCGCACATTATGGATCATCCATTCTGGCACCAAGTTGGCGGTATGTTTCGGATCATTGTCCTGTTGGAAAATGTATCTTTTTTCGAGTACTAATTTTTGAACACTTTCTCTTAAATTGTTTCTCAAAATGTTCAGACAAACTTGCTGATCCATGATACCATTATTAAAATGTAAATTTCCAACTCCTCCAGCGGACATGCATTCCCAAAGCAGAACAATGTCTCATCGTGGAACAAATGTTTTTAATATCTAATGCGATATTCATCTTTCTCCAAACTTTAGTTCTGCCATCAGACTCAAAAAGGTTAATTTTAGTTTCATCACTAAAGATTACGGATTTCCAAAATTCAGAAGGTTTAATAACCTATTCCCTAGCAATAGCTAACCGCTTTTTGCGATTAGCTTCCGAAATTAACGGCTTCTTCCAGGCTGCACACCCCTTATAACCTGCCCGTATTTCTTCTTTTAATTTTGGTGTACTTTTTTTTAGATCTATAATTATTTGTCTAACAATATTGGCCGCTTCACGTGGGACGACCGGAGCGTGGTCGAATTTCATAGGAATCTGTTGATTATACTAGTTTACAATGTACTGAACAGTAGCATGCGATTTTTAACAATTTTTCCGATATTTCTGTATGATTTTCCATCTTTCCACAAATCAATTATGATCTTTCGAGTTAATACTACTTTGAAAACTCACTGCAAAATTACTAGCAACAATTGACAGATTATAAAGTATGGCCGAAAATTATTAATTTGTTTTTGGTTTAGAGAGCAATAGATAGCTTGATAAAATGCGGCTGATTATAACGGGTTTTTTTTTCAATGCAGTTCTTGAGATGGAGACTTTTTTGACATTTTTGTTTACATTTTTATAACAATGGCGTAACGTCCAAATAAAATGTTCCGTAGTTATTTTTAATACTAATCCTCTTTGGTTAAGTTTCAAATATTAATTTAAACATTGTTGTCTCATAGTTAAACATAACAGAAAAATAGTATAGAAAGCAGGTGGTGGATGGAGACTTTTTGGACTAACTGTATGTTAATATAAATATTTTTAAATACGGGTATTAAGACAGCAAATATTGTTATCAGGATATTTTTATATTTAGGCATGTAGCTTTGTCATGATAATAAAATAATAATTGATGGAAAAAATGCCTATATCATGTAGAGCGTAGAAGTCAGTTTTCTAACATAGATAAAATGTTTCTCAGTAATCAATGCCGAAGTAATCCAACCTAATGTATATGAGTATTTTGTCGATACATTGATATGTAATATAATATCCTACTTTGAATATGTTCTTATATTAGAATGATTTCATTTTTAAATAAATTAAATTATCTATAATATATATAAAATGCAACGTCTCTCTGTCTGTCTGTCTGTCTGTCTGTCCGTTAGTGACCTTATCACTGGAGAACCACTTATCCGATTTACGTACTTTTTTTTTAAAACATACATATGTTCTCTGGCCAGATTATAGGCTATATTTTATTACGATAGGTAGCATAAGGAATGAGCAGTGACGATAATAGTGAATGAAGTCGGAAAAAAAGTTTATCGCTAGCGCGTTCCCTTGCAATACACAGTCTAAACCATTAAATATGGAACAATATTATGTAGTAGAGAATATCTAGAATCTATAATATATATAAAATGCAATGTCTCTCTGTCTGTCTGTCTGTCCACTGGTGCGTTTATCACGCGAGAACCACTTATCCGATTTACGTCTTTTTTTTAAATTCATACATATATTCTTTGGCCAGGTTATATAATAATAATAATAATCTATACCTATAATATAAACAAATTGCAACCTCTCTGTGTCTGTCTGTCTGTCCGTTAGAGCGTTTATCCCTCGAGAACCACTTATCCGATTTACGTGATTGTTTAAATTCGTACATATGTTCTCTGACCAGGTTTTAGATATATATTTTATTACATCTATAATATATATAAAAATGCAACGTCTCTCTGTCTGTCTGTCTGTCCGTTAGTGCGCCTATCACTGAAAAACCACTTATCCGATTTACGTACTTTTTTTTAAAACATACATATGGGCTTATAGGCTATTTTATTACGATAGGTAGCATAAAGAATGAGCAGTGACGTAAAATAGTGAATGATGTCGCAAATAAGTTAGCCGTTAGCGCGTGCCTTTGCAATACACAGCCTAAACCATTAAATATGGAACAATATTATGTATCTGTATATGTATAATCTATAATATATATAAAATACAATGTCTCTCTGTCTGTCTGTCTGTCCATTAGTGCGTTTATCACGCAGGAACCACTTATCAGATTTACCTGTCTTTTTTTAAATTCATGCATATATTCTTTGGCCAGGTTATATAATAATAAAAATAATCTATATCTATAATATATATAAAATGCAATGTTTGTCTGTCTGTCTGTCCGTTAATGCGCTTATCCCTCGAGAACCACTTATCCGATTTACGTGAGTTTTTAAATTCATACATATGTTCTCTGACCAGGTTATAGGTATGTATTTTATTACATCTATAATATATATAAAATGCAACGTATTCTGTCTGTCTGTCTGTCCGTTAGTGCGCTTATCACTGGAGAATCACTTATCCGATTTTCGTACTTTTTTTTTTTAAACATACATATCTTCTCCGGCCAGGTTATAGGCTATATTTTATTACGATAGGTAGCATAAGGAATGAGCAGTGACAATAATAGTAAATGAAGTCGGACAAAGTTTGCTGCTAGCGCGTTCTCTTGCAATACACAGTCCAAACCGTTAAATATGGAACAATATTATGTAGCAGAGAATATCTATAATATATATAAAATGCAATGTCTCTCGTCTGTCTGTCTGTCTGTCCGTCCGTTAGTGTGCTTATCACTGCAGAACTACTTATCCGATTTACGTGCTTTTTTATAACCATACGTATGTTCTCTGGCCAGGTTATAGGCTACATTTTATTAGGTGACATAAGGAATAAGCAGTGACGATAGTAGTGAATTAAGTCAGAGAAAAGTTTACCGCTAGCGCGTTCTCTTGCAATACACTCCCTAAAGCATTAAATATGGAACAATATCATGTAGCAAAGAATACAATATATATAAAATGCAACGTCTCTCTGTCTGTCTGTCTGTCCGTTAGTGCGCTTATCACTTGAGAACCACTTATCCGATTTACGTGTTTTCATAAATTTATACATATGTTCTATATAATTCGATATAAGCCTAGATAATGGGAGATAAGGTGAGATAATTGGAGATAAGGAGAAATAATGGGAGATAAGTCGAGATAAGCCTCGATAATGGGAGATAAGGTGAGATAATGGGAGATAAGTATAAATAATGGGAGATAAGGAGAGATAATGGGAGATAAGCAGAGATAAGTCTAAATAATGGGAGTTATGGTGAGATAATGGGAGATAAGGAGAAATAATGGGAGATAAAGAGAAATAATGGGAGATAAGGAGAAATAATGGGAGATAAGTCGAGATAAGCCTAGATAATGGGAAATAGGGCGAGATAATGGGAGATAAGGAGAAATAATGGGAGATAAGGACAAATAATGGGAGATGAGCAGAGATAAGCCTAGATAATAGAAATTATGTAGAGATAATGGGAAATAAGGAGAAATATTGGGAGATAAGGAGAAATAATGGGAGATATTTTATTACGTTGGGTAACATAAGGAATAAGCAGTGACGATAGTAGTGAATCAAGTCCACGCAAGCGGAGCCGCGGGCCCGGCTAGTATTTTACTAAAAAGGCCGGCTGCAAGTAGGACTTACACAATTAGTGTTCCGTACGATGATTGCTTATAAAATAAAAATTTTCGTTACGGAGGTATAAGATGATAAATGACAAAACATACCCCAAATGAGTTTTCAACAAAGTTTGTTTCCGATCTTTTTTTTTATATATCAAATAAATTATCGAAGATAATTTTCATTCAATCTACATCTTATGGCGAATATTCCAGAATTTTTTCGAAATGTTTTGAGTTCTGATTAGTACTCTTTTTTACGATTTTTGGCCTTTTTTTCTAAATAATACACACACACAAGTTTACACGAGTATTACATCATATATATTTTTGAACTCGCGTTTTCACAAGCTTTCATTTGACACGCCACTCGATGATCTTACAAATTTTTTTTTTCTCTTTCGACTTCACCACACAGAAGAAACCCCTTAAGTCAAAATTTAACTTTCAAAACTACACGGCTCTGATTGGACCATCAGTTCCTATATTTATGCCAAATTTCAACTTTCTATATCAAATAGTTTCGAAGAAAATCGGGTGTAAGATAGACACACGGGTAGACGGACGGACACAGAAGTGATCTCATAAGTGTTTCGTACGGAACACTAAAAATAGGTAAAGTACTTTACCAGTACTTACTGTCAATACGCAAGTAGTACAGACCGGAATTGTTTAATTTAAGCACTGCAACTCGACTTTTTAAATAACAGATACTTTATAATGGGGTATTACCCATGAAAAAATGACACATAGTTAACATCGTAACTTCGTGGATATTTCCGTTTGAAAACAGATATTTGCCTTTATCGGCTACTGTTCTTAAAAATTGAAACAATGAAACAATAACATAAATTTTAAATTTCTGGACTGGAACAACCCTGAAAATTATCTTTATTTTAATCCCCTACGTGTTCGTTATCTCAAGCAAAAACTAAGAAAATTTTCATGTTACTAGCGAAAGTATACGAACTTTATTGTTCCTAACATATTTATAAAGCGATATAAGTCAAAAACTAGTTCCTTCCTTACGCCAAATAATATATCTGTGCCAAATTTGAAGTCGATATCTAATTTTATTCGAAAGTTATAGTGCCAAAAGACAGACAGACAAAGCGACAGACCGACTAATAGAAATTGGAGAGTATGTTTTTCGTAATAGAAACCCTGAAACATGAAGAAATGGAAACCTCAGAATATTTTTTTTCTCGAAGATTGTAGCAACAAAAGTAAAAAAAAACTTTTATTATTTATTTGCTTATCCTAATCCGGTTCAGCATGTAAGTAGTAAGTAATAAAATGTGATATTTCCCCTATATTTTAATAATAAAACTGCACATTATGTTAAACAATACGACAGTTTAAAATTAAGAAGTAGTATTATTTAAACTAAAAAAGAAAGTATACTTTATAATATATATCCTATTTACGATTTATTGTTACTGTTATAATTGGCACAACGACTTCTTAAAGGTATTCAGGAATGCTGTTCCAAAGAGAAAATAAAAAAAAAGACAGAACGGCAAGTTGGGTTAACCTGGCTTGGTGCCCACCAGGACATTGTTGTAATATGTTATGCCTGATACTTCCTAGTAAACAACCATGTAGATAGTTTGCATGCTAATAAAAAACTTAAAAAACAGACTTGAAAAATGTTCTTGTTTCCAATGTAACATTGGATTATTAAAAAATGAATAAAATAAAAATCACATTTTGCCGATGCAAAGGATATACCCTCAACAAAAATAATAATAATGAAAACGTAATAGTCGTTCTTCTCTCTGATCATGGTAAACAGCAATGCAGAAAAATCTAATTATAGCCTGTCCCAAAATATAAGATTCTGATTTTTGCCGTTTTAAGTGGACAATATAAAAATTCTGACCTTTTGTTTATGATAGGCTGCAGAGATGGACTTAAGAATTTTATTCATTAATGAAAATAAATAAAATTATAAGTGTTTTTGGAGATGTTTATTTATAGATGCATGTAAAAACAAATGTATAAGAACTACAAATATACAGTTTGAATGAATGGGGTTTACAAGAGGGTACATATTGTATAAATAAAAATATATTTTAACTTAAGCCTAATTCGGTTTCACTATCACTGTCATCAGCTGAGGTAATTATCAGTGGTTTTATATTATTTACATAAATATATGGATCTTCAACTTCAACAACGTGCTGAATGGAATTCTTCCAGCTTCACAAGGTATATCATTTATAACTTTTTTTACTAATTCAAACACTGACACGCTGAAAGTAGGAGACACATTTTGTGTCCTTATTTTTAATTCAACTTGATGCCAAATATGTTCAATTGGCTTAAACACACAATAATACGGAGGAAGCCGCATAACAGTGTGTCCCATTTTCTCAGCCATACTATCACAAACATATTTCTTTTTCAATTTATAGTCTTTCAAAACTTCCAAAAGATCACTTTTTTATAACTAAAGTCAAAATAAATGTGATTTTCTAACATATTCCTGTATTTCCGATTTAGTGTTGGCTGCATTAGGAACCTTATTTAGTAGGCGACTATGGTAACTTGCATTGTCCATTACTATAACACTGTTCTGTTCTATTTTGCAAAAGGGAACTTTGAAACCAATTTTCAAAAAGTGTTGCGGTCGTGTCTTCGTGATAGTCCAAACTAGAATCTTTTATGTTTTTTGCAGATAATAGTAGACAATTTGAAACCAAGCCCTTTTCAGATCCAGCATGCAAAATGGTTATTCGTTTACCTTTATTTGAAGGTGCGTTAGTCTGAGATTTGTACTGCTATCAACCCACCCTTTTTGCACAATGTCATGGGTGTCGAACCATGTTTCGTCAAGGTAAATTATTGACCAATTCTCTGATCGATACTTTTTAATTTCTTGTAAATAAGTATGTCGCAAGATTCGTAATCTTTGTGACTCCATCACTACTTGCCTTTTGTTGATTTTTCGGAACGTGAATCCCATTCTTAAGAGAATTCTGTGAGGAGTTGATCGGCCACAATGTACATTGGTTCCGTCCTGCACCAGTTTTAATTTTATTTTGTCTAGTGCCGGCACCAGCTGCTCTTCATACATAGAATATATTCTTCTCCTGATGACGTCTTTTTTACAATCGTCTACATGATGCTTTTGAAAATCTTTCCGTTTTTTCGTGTTACTGAGTAATCGTAGAAATTAGGGTTTTTGTGAGTTCACTAGTTTCTTGCAAAGCACTCTGTTTATTTAAATTTCTTTTTACCAAACTGTCGTAAACATTTTTCACTATTTGTTTAGCGTTAAGTGATAAATGTTTTCTCTTGCGATAGTTACTATTGCAATTTTCTCACGGAGGCCACATAATTAAAATAGAACCGTTACGTTGTAAGTTGTAAGTAAAACTAAAAATAATAAAAAGTATGTTTCGAATCTTAATAGGGACCTATGGTCATTAGGCCTATATTATATTATCAAATACTTAAAGGGCTCCAAACCAGGTTGCCAGGTAGTAAATAAATAGGTAAAAATAGATCTAATAGGATTGCAGGTGCAAGTGAGAGCGGTATACAAAACAGTGTAAAATAAAAATACGTGTATCATAAGGCCTGGCAACTATGCACAAAACCTTAATAGGGTCGTTTATTACCACTCAGTATATATCACCACTACACCAAACACTTTATTTTTGCACTCGACGCGCGTTTCGCTAACCATGTTAGCTTCATCAAGAGCAATGATTGACTAAAGCTAAACTACAAATCTGCCCTATTTATACTTAGCCTAACCCTTGAATTACTCAAGCGGAACTAATGACATAGGCAAAGCCGTCAGTTTCGGTCAAGTAACCAGTAGAGAGGACCATAAGGAATAGACCCTCTGTCTTTATTTAAACTACTTTTACATTTTATGATTTCCATACTATCGTATGCGTTCAACAATCTCCTATCAGATACATTTTTTATTAATCTTAGATTATCTAATGTCACAGTATGATCAGCTTCAAGGACATGTTCGGCAATGCTAGACTTTTCTGTTCTACTGTATTTTAAGTGTGCTAAATGTTCTTTAAATCGTGTTTCAATTGACCTTTTAGTTTGCCCAACATACTTTTTGTCACAATCATTACAACTAATTTCATAAATTCCACTTTTCTCACAATTAGGAATCTTATCTTTGGGATTATCTTGGGCAAACTAAAAGGTCAATTAAAACACGATTTAAAGAGCATTTAGCACACTTAAAATACAGTAGAACAGAAAACTCTAGCATTGCCGAACGTGCCCTTGAAGCTGATTATACTGTAACATTAGATAATCTAAGATTAATAAAAAATGTATCTGATAGGAGATTGTTGAACGCATACGAAAGTATGGAAATTATAAAATGTAAAAGTAGTTTAAATAAAGACAGAGGGCCTATTCCTTATAGTCCTCTCTACTGGTTACTTGACCGGAACTGAGGGCCTTGCCTATGCCATTAGTTCCTCTTGAGTAATTCAAGGGTTAGGCTAAGTATAAACAGGGCAGATTTGTAGTTTAGCTTTAGTCAATCATCGCTCCTGATGAAGCTAACATGGTTCGCGAAACGCGCGTCGAGGTCAAAAATAAAGTGTTTGGTGTAGTGGTGATATATACTGAGTAGTATCATTGTGCCAAAGATTCCACATTCCCAACTTAGTACGTTTATTGCCCCATTGAAAAAGCAAAAAAGTCAGGATCTTATATCATGGGATTTACTTTACATTGAATCATCTGTGAATGCATCTAGAAAATTTATAGAAATCTCGCACATAACACGTAGGCTGAAAAGTTTTTGGTCTGACACATAGATGTCGCCCTTTTCAAAAAATCCATGATTTTTGGGAACTACCAATCTTCAAACATTTTAATGATTAGTTTACAAGTTACAGTGGTTTTAGTGACGCTACTTTTGATATTGATTAAACACTGGGTTCTGGTGGGAAAAAATATCGTTCAAGTAAAACAATGGATTGAGAAGATTTATGGGAACTCTGCCCCTGGAAAATCACTCATCATTTACTAGTATGCTGAATTTAAACGCGGTTGTACAGATACAAATGGTACTGAACGCTTTGGACGCCCAAATGAGATGGTTACCCTGGAAAACATAAAAAAACCCACAAAATTGTTTTGGATGACCGTAAAGTGAAATTGCCTCAGATAGCTGACATCCTAAAGATATCAAAAGAACGTGTTGGTTATATTTTGCATGAACATTTGGGCATGAGAAAGCTTTGTTCGAAATGGGTACCGCGTTTGCTCACAGTGGACCAAAAACAACAACGTGTTGATGATTCTGAGCGTTGCCGTTGTTTAGACCTATTTAAGAGCAATAAAAAGGATTTTTTCAAGAGATATGTGACAATGGATGAAACAAGGATCCACCACTAGTCATCGGAATCAAATCGGCAGTTAGCTAAGTGGATAGCATTCGCTGAAGGCCGCCGAAGCGACCAAACATACATCGGCTGGGAAGGTTTTGGCCTCTGTATTTTGGGATGCTCATGGAATAATTTTCATCGACTATGCCGAGAAGGGAAAAACCATCAATAGCGAATATTATATAAAGTTATTGGTGCGTTTGAAGGCAGAAATCGCAAAAAAACGGCCTCAAATGAACAAGAAAAAAGTGCTCTTTCATCAAGACAATGCACCGTATCTCAAGTCAATGGTTAAAATTGCATGAATTGAAGTTCGAATTCCTTCCTCATCTACCGTATTCTCCAGATTTGGCCCCAGCGACTATTAGCTATTCGCAGATCTGAAAAAATTATTCGGCTGGAAAGTGATTTGGCTCCAATGAAGAAATTATCGCCGAAACTGAGGCCTATTTTGAAGGCAAAGACAAATCCTTCTACAAGAAAGGTATAGAAATGTTACAAAAGCGTTGGACTGATTGTATCGCTTTTGAAGGAGACTATATTGATGAATAAAGTCGAATTTTGTAAAAAACATATATTTTAAGTAGCTAGACCAAAAACTTTCCAGCCTACGTGTTAGTTAATCAAATCTAATACTGCGTCAATAATTTTAAAGTGATAGAAAATTACTTATAAAGGGTGATTCATTTAGAGGTACTTTTGGTGATGGGGATTTAATTGCAGATTGCGCATGCGTCGTGTCAACTGAAGTGGCATTCCTGTTCAGTAGTGTTTGACAATTCATAATGGAAAGACTTAGCCCGGCACAGCGTCTACAAATTGGGCGTTATTACGAAAATGGGCGTTCTGCGAGGAATGTGTATCGGGCGCTTAGAGCAACTTATGGTCCACATAATCGGTCTACCGAACGCACAATTCGCTCTACCATCAATAAGTTTGAGACCCAATTTTCATTATTGGATAATGCTCGACCGAATAGACCACATCCAGCACGTAGTGAAGAAAATATAGGGGCGGTAGCGGAGAGTGTACGCGAAGACCGTGAAGTGTCGATTCGTCGCCGTTCTCAACAGCTTGGCCTGTCATGTTCAACAACTTGGCGTATTTTACGTAAGGATCTTTCTTTAAAAGCATACAAAATTCAACTAGTGCAACAACTGAAGCCGACCGACCTTCCGAATCGTTTCCGTTTTAAGTCGTTGGGCTCTTGACAAGCTTGCAGAAGATCCACTGTTTTCGAGAAAAATTTTGTTCACCGATGAGGCCCATTTTTGGCTTAATGGGTTCGTGAATAAACGAAATGCCCGTATTTGGGGTGATGAACAACCTGAAGAGGTTCAAGAGCTGCCATTAAATCCAGAAAAAAAACAACTGTTTGGTGTGGTTTATGGGCCGGTGGAATAATCGGTCCATATTTCTTCAAAACAGAGGCCGACCGGAATGTTACTGTGAATGGTGACCGTTATCGCACCATGATAACAGACTATTTGATGCCAGAAATTGAAGCCCGTGGTCTCGACGAAATTTGGTTCCAACAAGATGGCGCCACTTGCCATACAGCCCGTGAAACCATGGCTTTACTACGAGAGCAATTCGACGAACAGATCATTTCACGCTTTGGACCAGTGAATTGGCCGGCTAGATCATGTGACATCACACCTCTTGACTTTTTCCTTTGGGGCTATGTAAAGTCCAAAGTCTACATGGATAAGCCAGCTACAATTGAGCATTGGAGGCCAATATTACTCGAGTCATTGGCCAAATACCACTCGAAATACTCACGCGCGTCATTGAAAATTGGAACTTCAGAATGGACGTTGTTAACCGTAGTCGCTGACAACATTTGAAAGAAATTATCTTTAAGAAATAATTGTAAAGAATGGTTCTTTTATATGATAATAAAGATTATAAAATAAAATTGTTTTTATTCATTTTGTTTTATTTAAAAAAAAGTACCTCGAAATGAATCACCCTTTACAAGTCTATGTTAGGATAAAGCGCTGAGTGGTTAATATGGGTTTCTAGAAGGAAAAAAATGTTTGATATTTGAAGGGATTTTTTGACTTATTTGATATATTTATTATTTAGATAAAAAATTCCGCGATTCTCAAACATAGGAAGGAATTGAAGACATATATCCAGACACGGTAAGAGACTGCTAGAGTTGAGCTTTCTAAATTCTTACTCCTTTTATTCCTTTTCTCCTTAATCAATATTAAACAAAAAAATATTGTTTTTGCAGACATTTTGATAATGCATTTCTAAAAAAGGCAGATTGCCTTTTTGAAATTGCATAGACATGTAAACAATTTAACGATTTTGTTATTGTTGTTTAAATTACGGAACCATCAGATTACAACCCAAATAGTCTTATACATATTTGGGAGAGATAAATCAAATTTTATTTCTTAATTAGCGGAAATTCCCTAAAATTCGGAGATAAAAATTCCTTATTTCTCATAAATTAGCTGGTAAAAAGCATTAAATAAAAAGGACATTAATATTTGTTATCGAATGAAGTTATGATGCAGCTGCTATGTTATTTTCCTCGTTAATTATCAAATTAGGTGAATAGTGTAAATGATTTAATACATTAACTTGGTTTCGCGCCGAAGCGGCTCAACGATGGAGAAGATGGTCAGTCAGTTTGTAGGAAACAAATCGCGAATTCAATTTACAAAGACCCATACTACTCTTAGTTCAAAGTTTACCTAGGTGATTTAATCCCACGACAATGTCGTTTGGAAACCAAGCACTTTTTAACAGTTAACGTCGCTCATTCTAGTTTTTTAATGGCCTGACCACCACCCAAAAATCAAATTCACTATGGAAAAAGAACAAACAAAACAGCTACCATTCCTCGACGTCCTACTTCAAAGAAAAATAGATGGGTCATTATCACATACAGTCTATCGCAAACCTATGCATACAAATAGATATCTCCATGCAGAATCACACCACCACCCAGCCCAACTCTCCGCTGTAGCCAAATCACTAGTGTTCCGCTCGCAGGCTTTAACGGACGAAGAAAACATGGAGAAAGAGATGGTTCAGCTCCAACAAGCCTTAACATTAAACGGCTATAAGAAAAATAGTCTACAACAAGCTTTACGAAAGTCACAAAAATGGGAAAAAACTGAGGAGGCAAAGGCTTTCCTTCCCTATGTAAAAGGGACCACAGACAAACTCGGAAAACTCCTTAATAAACACAATATCACAACAGTCTTCAAAAACAGACCGAAAAATCAAGGATATCCTACCTTCAGCCAAGGATAAAATCCCGTTAGAAAACCAAAGAGTATATGAGATCCCATGCGGCGACTGTAATTTGTCATACGTCGGTCAGACTAATTGCAGGATAAGTACAAGAAAAGACGAACACATAATTGCAGTTAGACAAAAAACAATAACATCATCGCTTTTTCAACACGTCGCCAAGACAGGACACAAAATTAATTTTGCTAAAACGAGGACTTTAGCAAGAAGTAACAACCTGTCCACAAGAATAGTAAGAGAAGCTATAGAAATAGAAAAAAGGTCCATCAATCTCAACAACCGAGACGACAGTCAACGTTTACCAACTGCTTGGAAAAATATTCTTACCAAGTACAGAATTAAGCCAAAAAACAACACAGAGCCTGAAGTAGAAACAATACAAAAAACACCAGCCAGCAGTTAGACGCACACGATTGGCCAATCCCAACAAACCAATATTATATTGCGCATATAACCAGACGCGGTCGAACCGCAGAGCTCACTCTACTTCGAGATTCCATCACGTAAGCTTTGAAAAAGATGGGTGAGATCCCATTGAAACGTCAGGTGTTAAACAATCCTTCTCAGGATATCTAGCCTACACGGGAAACCCGAGACACACAGTTATCATTTTACACCCGTGAAAACATCCGTCGAAACATATATATATATATATATATATATATATATATATATATATATATATATATATATATATATATAGGACGTTTCACGTTAACTGGGACACCTATGTGACCAGACTGAGAGAGACGCCCACATATGTGTAAGAGCTCAAAATTTTTGTTAAAATGTCTACTCTCGAATGTTACCTGGCCTTTTAAAAAATTCAATATGGCGGACGTAATATAGTGGTTAAACTAATGTTTAAACAAAAAAAATGTATTTTTTTAACAAAAAACGAATAATGTCAAAAAAAATTTTGAAAATTCATACTTGAGGGTTTCCGGGGGCATGGGATGCTGTAAACCCATGCGGAGACTGCCACAAATTGGACATAGTACAAACAAACAGAAGAATCTCCACCCGGATCCAAGAACATAAAATAAGTATCAAAAACAAAGAAACAACCTCAGCTTTTTTTCAGCACCATCATGATACTGGTCACAACATCAATTTTAAGGGATCTAAACAAATACCGTCAATTTGCCGTTATAAAACACACATAGTCAGAGAAGTCTTGGAAATCCAAAAAAATTGACTGCTAAATAAGCGAGATGATGGACTGAATATCTTCACTACATGGAAGAGTCTACTTGCTAAACCAAGGAATAAACAAAACATCGAGAGGGCAACAGTCAGCATAGCACCGGAACCCGTAATTACCACCCAGCCGGCAAACACCGATGCTCGGACGAATATTTCCAACCCCCCCTACCTACAATCTGCGTAGCGCCGACCTATAAAAGACGGCGACCGCACGTCGATTTCTCAGCTAGCTTTGAGAGGAGGCAACAGCAAGATCACAGTATCGAGCAGCAGCAGCAAGAGCACTTAAAAATACCAAATGAGATTTTGGTGAAACGTCGTGTGTATATATATATATATATATATATATATATATATATAATATATATATATATATATATATATATATATATATATAGTAGAGCCCCGATTAACCGAGTCGCGATTATCCGAGCTCCGGATTAACCGAGCCAATCTGAGAACCTGATTATCCGAAGTACGCGCGTCTATGCTGCGTATTAACCGAGCTTCTAAAATATGTATGTACATATTTCCATTTAAAATCGGCGGGGCCTTCGCGGAATCCCCCTGGCCCGTGTGAGAAGTTCCCCTATTTATGTTTTTGGACTCTTTCAGCATGTAAATTTGCGTGAATGCAGTAAGTTATAGCGTTTACCACGGAGAAGTACGAGTATACTCACATAATTTATTTGGTTGGAGTTCTGGCAGTTAAGTGTAATTAATACGAACTGCTTTGTTTGAAGTTTTGTTTGTCGTATTATAATGGAGCAAAACAAGCGTAAAAGAATCGTCGTTCCTATTGAACAAAAATTAAAAGCCATCAGAAGAATCGAAGCAGGAGAGACAATTAAAGTTGTTACACGAGATTATGGAGTAGGTGAGGTAACAGTTGGAGATTGGAAAAAAAACCGCACAAGAATAGAAGAGTGGTGTATAAATCAAGCCTCCTCGTCCTCAGGAAGAAAATCAATGAAAACCGGCGATATGAAAAGGTTAACGAAGCTTTATTCATGTGGTTTAACCAACAGAGATCAAAAGGTGTGCCTCTGTCAGGTCCAATTTTACAACACAAAAGCAATAATGATTAGTAGACAATTCCCAGAGATAGATCAGTTTACCGCCAGTTCTGGATGGCTTGACCGCTGGAAAAAAAGGTACGATGTACGACAACTGACTGTATGTGGTGAAAACCTTTCTGCTGATGTGTCATCAATTGAGAAGTTTAAGCAGAACTTTAAAAAGCAAATCGAAGATTGTGGATACACATGTGATCAAATTTACAACTGTGACGAAACTGGTCTGAATTATAAAATGCTTCCATCAAAAATATTGGCATCTCGACAGGAAAAATCAGCTCCTGGGCACAAACGAAGTAAGGAAAGATTAACTATAATGGTATGTTCCAATGCATCTGGCAAGCACAAAATCCCACTGATGGTGACTGGCAAGTCTGCACGTCCAAGAGCTTTAAAAGATATCTCACCCAAAGCCCTACCAGTCTATTACAAAAGTCAGAAGAGCGCATGGATGGATGCGACCTTATTTACTAACTGGTTTGAAGAAGAGTTCGTGCCATCTGTGACTAAATTTTTGATCAGAAACCGACTTCCTATTAAAGCAATTTTGTTAATGGATAATGCCCCCTCTCACCCTAGAGAAGGACTTCATGTGGGCGAAATTATTGTAAAATTTTTTCCTCCAAATGTCACCAGCATAATACAATCAATGGATCAAGGCATCCTCGAAAACATTAAAAAAAATTATAGGCATTTATATCTTGAACATCTGTTAGAATACACAGAAAAGGAGGATATTATCAATGAGATGAGAAAGGTTGGTCAGAAGTTATTGATTTTGAGGACTATAATGACAGTGAAGATGATACTCCATTAAATGAATTAGCTTTGAAATTGAGAAGCCATGGAGAAATGTCCTGTTCAAATTTTGACAGCGAGATAAAAGAAAAAGAAAAAAGCTTATTTAAATTAATGCAAAAATTAAAATGTTGCGAAAATGTGACAAGATAAGATGTTGAACGGATTACAGCAGATGATTTAGAAGAAGAAATGAGTATTGAAGAATTAACGCATGCCTTTCAGGAAACCGAAAAATCAGATGACGATGACGAAGCGGCGGTGGATGAACAGTCTCCCACTAAGATCTCTCATCAAGAAGGTTTTGCTTCTTTGGAAAAAGCTTTGAGGTATATCGAACAACAACCAGAGGCAACCCCAGCGGATTTGCTTCTTCTTAATGGATGGAGAACACTGCAGCCACCTATTTATATGTTAAAAACGTTAATACATCGATTTAAAGTATTGGTGTTTATTTTTTGAATGAATAAAAAACAAATCCCGATTATCCGAGTTTTCAGTTACCCGAGGAGGGTGCCCCCCACGTTACCTCGGATAACCGGGGTTCTACTGTATATGTATATGTATATGTATATATATATATATATATATATATATATATATATATATATATATATATATATATATATATATATATATATAATATTACATAACTCTAATCGTTTCCTTTAGATATTTATTATTTTGAATAATATACAATAATCAGTATCTATTCTTTTTACAAACTATTTGTTTATTATTTATTGACATACCATTAGTTAATTAAAAACAATTCTCAGGTACTAAATCATAACAATTTATATTCTTAACACATGTAAATAAACATGTGTTGTTTAGTGGTAAAATTAATATAAATACAGGATGTCTTACAACAGCATGCTCCGAATCTTTGATTGGCTATATTTCAATTTTAATCAATAAATAGGAAATATACAGCAAAGAAACTAACCTCGCTAAAAGCGCATACCAAAAACCGATTAGTTTTTTTTCATTACGATGTCTTGGGTTGTGGATACGATGGATTAGCCTGGGTATTCCACTTGGTAGAAATCGCTCAATAACTTCCTAATAATATCCGCCTCTATTTTATCTATTCTTGCCCGTTAATTTCTTAATAAAACTGATATATCCTGAAAGAAATATAGTACGTCTTCTAGTTGTAATCCATCAAAAGCTTTTTCTAAATCAATGGGACATGTTAACCTAACCTATTGTTTTCTAATTGTTTTCCGGTAATTTGCCTTGTGATGAAAAAGGCATTCGTGCGTAAGCCTCAGTAAAGCGTGCTCGTTAATTTTCGTTATTAAATTCTTTGTTATAAGTTCTAGAGTTCCTTACTTGTGAATAGCAAAAATGTAATGACAGTTCTGCAAGCACCTGCTCTATAAATACATTCATTTTCTAACATGTTTTTTTTTTTTTTATGGGTCTAGCACACGTGCTACAGGGAAGTCCCTAAAGCGCTACAGGAGCGACACGTGTGCGGAGAAAGTGATTCATGTTGTTCTTAAATCGCTGTAAATTGTACTCGGTGGGAAACACAGTTCTGGGCAAATTATTTCAAAGGGATGATGTTCTCCATATAAATGACTGCTTGAAAAGCGTTGTACGAGGAGTAACAAGCTGAATTTCAAACGGATGTGAAGTATTAGCGTGACGTGTACTTCTAACATGCACCGCTCTGGGAGGAATTAAACGGGCCACATCCTTCGAACACTTTCCATGAAAATATTTGTAGAATAGGCTCAAGTCGCCAACCGTTCTTCGATGTTCCAGCGAATCAAGGCCACCTGTCAGTTCCGGGTCTCCAATCAGACGAACAGCTCTTCTCTGAACAGAATCCAACAAATGAAGTGTATTTTTGGGAGCGGAGTCCCAAACATGGGAGCAGTATTCCATAGTTGGTCGAATTTGAGCTTTGTAAAGAATTAATAGTTGTTGTGAAGTGTAAAGCTTTCTGGTTCGAAATAATATTCCCAATTTCTGAGAAGCTCTCCTTGCTATGCCTGCAACATGTTCATGCCAGGACATATTTGCTCCCAAATTAACGCCCAACAAATTGAGTGACGATGTTAGAGGAATGGAGTGCCCTGACATAACTATGTCGAGTTCAGAAACGTTAACTTTTTTAGAAAAAACTGCCGCCTGGGTTTTTGTAGCGTTAAATTCCACTTGGTTACTGTCACCCCAAGATAGAATTTCTTCCAGGTCTTTGTTAAGTTGAATGACTTCCAGCTGTCTGCGGATATTCGTCTGAGTAGCCATTTTCGAAAATATGTACCTTTGGAATGCCTGGATATTCAAGTTAGTCAGCTATAGATTGCCCACTCTATGCAACGGGGACCCATGGGTTATCCGTGAAGAAAATATATATTTGAGCCTTTGTTGTAAATAATGAAAATGACACTGTACATATTATATAATCTTAATATATAATAAATTAAGTTGACAGTTACTTAGGTATGTTAATGGTTTAATAAAATACAAGTAGCAAATTTATTGAGTTTACAGTAATCTTGACAATAAAAGAAAATCCCGGAACTAAATCCTTCTGAGCAAAGTTATACACATATTTTAGAATAATATTAATAATAATCTGGTTAGATTCCTAAATAAAGTCCGTGAAACGGGTACAGGTCAATCTTTTGTAAATGGATATAATTATGCAAATGCCGATCGAATCGGTTAAATTATTATATACTGAGCACATAAATCAGAGAAATTGTAGATTGAGTTAAAACTGAGAATTTATAAAACAGATTAATTCAGGAGATTGTTATTTTGGAAATATAATAAACAATTAATAAGAATATAAAAATGGAATATTCAACAAACTTGACCCATTATGCCTACGGTAATCGAATACGCTCAAAATTCTTGGCTGTTCTAAAACTCGCAAAAGCTTCCTTGACTGCGGCATCAGAAAATGGTCACTCAAGAAGGTTCTGCGACAGAAAGTAGTTACTGGCAGCCAGATAGGAGCGTTATGGTAAATAGTTAAGCGGTGTCAAGTTTTGTATCTTGACAGAACCCTGTGTTTGGGTGGCTTCAAGGCAGGCATATCTTTATGGAACAGAATCCTTCTCTGTCCTGCGACAGGATGGACAAGCTACCTCAAATATATCACTATTCTTGCGTCAACTAAAAATGGGCATGGACGAATAATACAAAAACAATTCACACGTGTTTTCCTAAGTATTTTTTAATGCTGAATCAAAAAAAAATCATAAAAAAAAGACACCCACCGGGAGGTTTTTCTATGCTGGACCATAATTGATTCAGAAATAACTTAAATACAGTGAAGTCCGTTTATAATGAACTCCAAAAAATCACTAAAAATGGTATAATATCATTTTTCACTACTATTTTATTTAGATTAGGCGGTAATGTTTAGAAAAATGAATGATAATAATTATTCAATTAAAAGAAAACGTTCAAAGGAAAATAAAACAAGTCACACTAAAGTTATTATGTATGTTGGTACATATACGAGTATAAACCAAGACATTAAAATACGTAGATTATACAATAAAATCAGTAATTTTCATTTGTACAATTTGACTTGAAAAAGAAATGGTGTTTATATTAGACAAGGCGAAATCGGCGCCATCGTTGGAAAAAATTTTCTAATTGAATTTTTTTTCATAACCTTCTCCAGGAGATGCCCCTGAAAGAGGATCAACATGTTGCCGGGCGGTAACCTGGTCCGAATTTGTTTAAACAAATTTTTTTTAAACAAAGTCCAAAAATTGAAATTTTCGCCCCCCGGAACAAGTTTTTTTAGGTAAATTGGACCATTTTGAACAAAAAATGTCTCTTGTGAATTTTCTCTAAAATGCGCCGTTTTCGAGATATCGGCGATTTTAGGTGCGAGAAAACGCGAAAATGGCCACTTTCACCTCCCAATATCGGGGTCAAAAATTAAAATTTTCAATGTTGCCAAGTGTCCAAATTAAAGTTTGAGATCTCCTCTACAAATTACCGTAGGAAATATTGCAATATCTTCATTTTTAAATATTGTTTTTTAACAGTTAACAAATTGCGTTCGAGCGCCCGCGGCTGCATCGAAACTGTATACATAGATATATACGCAACGCCCGTACGTAGGCGCACGGAACTGTATACGCACTGCGATGCTCTATAAAGCTTTGTTTCTTGATTTCTTATTAAAATTAATATATTTGAAAAGTATGTAAAAAATATTTTATTTATTAAAGAGTAATTGTTATATCAAATTTAATTATTATAACAAATGAATATAAATAAAAATTCAATATTCGATTAGGATGGTAGAAGAATTAAAACAATTTTATGAAATATAACTTATATATATTTAATAGAATTTTCGCAAATATTTAAATTACACCCACACATGAGTATACAACTTACGTTGTTGCTTTTGCAATTACATGCATTAGTTTTACAATTTTTTTGTACATTTACATTGCCTAATTAACGAATCTGGTATCGAATTTTTTAACATGAATTTGGGTAACAATTCACCTGTTTCTATAGTGCAACCAAATTCTGTTGCATCTAAATGTCGATACCGAGAATACAATGACATTTTCCATATGTACGTTTGTAGTGAAGCTCGTGAAATGTGCAATTTTAAAGCATCGGATGTACATGGAATTTTTCCAAAATTAATACCCATCCCACAAGAACGTTCTAAAATTATTTGTCTAGCATTATCTGCTGTTTCTCCAGCTTTATTCAAAATTTTCAAATACAATTTTTCTAATGCATTGAATTCCATGGCATTTAATTGTAAGCCAGTACCAAGTGGGGTTAATGCATTTTGAGTATCTAAATCAAAGACTAAATCTAAAGCTTTATTTTTAGTACCTACTTTACTAGTAGTATCACAGCCTGTAAACGCATGTAAAGCAGGCAAAACTTGACAAACTTGACTAGTTAAATATTCAGCAGCTACATTACAAGACAATAATCTTGGCTTCTGACCAACTACTTTAAAATACAATCCTGTACAACCAATTAATTTGAAAAAGCTCCAATAATGAATTGCTAATATAAAAACGTCGGTATCAACGGAATGAATTATTATTTCAGAATTATAAGGTAACATATATCGAGCATGACAAAATATCCTTGTATCAGCCTCTAAGTGATTGTTTTCTAACTCAATAATTTCATGTATATTATTTCCCTGTATACAATAGCACTTTTCAATGTTATAGAATCCACCTGATATTATTAATTGTTGAGTGTGACTTAATGCAACGTAATTTACAGCATTATTAGATAAATATTGAACCAATTGAAACTTATTATTTGTATTCATCATTAAAGTTTTAATATTTTTTGGAATTTTTGTATCACAGTTTTGAATAAATATATTCGCGCCTACGTACGGGCGTTGCGTATATATCTATGTATACAGTTTCGATGCGGCCGCGGGCGCTCGAACGCAATTTGTTAACTGTTAAAAAACAATGTTTAAAAATAAAGATATTGCAATATTTCCTACGGTAATTTGTAGAAGAGATCTCAAACTTTAATTTGGACACTTGGCAACATTGAAAATTTTAATTTTTGACCCCAATATTGGGAGGTGAAAGTGGCCATTTTCGCGTTTTCTCGCACCTAAAATCGCCGATATCTCGAAAACGGCGCATTTTAGAGAAAATTCACAAGAGATATTTTTTGTTCAAAATGGTCCAATTTACCTAAAAAAATTTCAATTTTTGGACTTTGTTTTAAAAAAAAATTTGTTTAAACAAATTCGGACCAGGTTACCGCCCGGCAACATGTTGATCCTCTTTCAGGGGCATCTCCTGGAGAAGGTTATGAAAAAAAATTCAATTAGAAAATTTTTTCCAACGATGGCGCCGATTTCGCCTTGTCTATATAACTGTCAAGGTCACAAAAACTACTCCATATATGTTCAGGAACTTCACGAGATTCCAAAAAATTGCGAGTTTCAGTTATCTTCTTAGTCATTTCTGAAATGGATCGAATATAAATATTATCTCCTTCTCCAAGCTCGTCTTCGTCATCATTATCTCTTAAAATTTTTCCAGAAGTCACTGATGTCACAATTTGATCGTCAGTTAATATTTCTCTCGTCATTAATTCATTATCAGCACATACATATTCTTCAAAATTAAAGTGATTAAATATCTTTTTAATCTCGATTTCCACTGTACCTTGTTGAATGTCAGCAACGTAAACAAATTCTAAACAATCAGTAGGATCTTCTCGATGTTTTTCAATCCACTGAGTCAATGGTAGCTCATCATCTGAGTCATATCTACATTCCTTCCAGAAAAATCCGCCATGCTTAAAACAGTTTGCAATGGTTTCTCTACTGACTCTTTGCCAAGCCATATGGATAAAGTTTATAGCGTCCAAGAGAGTTACAGGAAAAATTTTACCTTTATCGATCATCTCTAACATTTTGATAAGTTAAATCTTTCTATAATGACATTTTAAAGAAATGTATTACACCCAGTTGTTCCATAGGCTGTTCAATTCAGATCTTCTAGAAAACTCGATGTTTTACTCTATTTTTCTTCCCAATTCACTAGCTTTCTCTTGTAAAGTATAGCCGGCGGCCATACATAACATAATTTGACTAAACACCCATTTACGGAATCCTTTATCGACTTGATCATGTGTAGATTTTCTTACTTTTTTACAACTAAAGTTTCTTTTATCATAGACTGATAAGATTTCTTGCCTCTTCTTCCATATGATAGAAACCATAGATTTAGTTAAATTCAACTTCACTTTGTTTAACTCCATTTTCTATTTTCCTTATAATATCGTGTTTGTCTTTTAAAGTAAACGCTTTACGTTTTTGTGTACTCATTTTAAAATAAAAATTTAAACATTCACTTTGCTACTTTGATCAAATATGCATTAGAACCATATAACACCAGTGAATTGAAAATAATACTGCTCGAACTAGCGACGCGCCGGAAACAAGTAGAACAGGGGTTCCCGGCGAGTTTCGGTGAATTCCCTACACCAATCGCGCGACATAGAGCACAGGAAGTGACAAGTTCGTTATAAACGGACACAAAACATCCAAATTTGGTTCGCTTTATCCGGAAGTTCGTTCTAACCGATAAAAATTTGCATTGGTCTTATGGAAGTTTTTTCGTGCATTATAAAATAGTTCGTTTTAACTGGAAATTCGCTATAAACGGGTTCATTATAAGCAGACTTCTTTGCATTGCAAAAAACTGGAATGCAGGTAATGCGGCATCTATGAAACTGTTTCAGAATTTATGAACAGAACAGTGCAGATATACCTGTAAAAAAATATAAAAATCTTAACCAAATATATAAAAGAGGCAGAATAGGGGAACTCCAGAGTTGTAATTGCGCGAACTCTTATTATTTATATGTCTCCTAACATATTTAAATTATCTTGGTAACATTGTTAGTAAAATGTTTTATACTCAAGAAAAAGAAAAACAAGGTATAGGACATAATATATTGCCATCAACACTAACATATTTGTATGTACTTTACATACACTTAGCTAAAAATAAGAAAAGTACGTTGAAAAACAAAGTGATTAGAAGGTGAAAATGGAAGCACCTTACCACATTTTTCTATTTTTGTCAAAAGTTTACGCAAAACTTTGATCGTTTTTCGCACGTTTTGCATCATAGTCTTGACCTAGACCTAATTATAAACTCTATATAAACATTAATATTATCGGACCAATTTTAAGTTATTTTTGTATGGGTTATATGAAATCGTGGGCGAAAATTTATAATAAAATCAAAAATAATGAAGAATTTTGAGGAAGTGTGCAACAGATAACCTAGAACTTTAAATTTGATTTTAATTTCATAACGGGGGATCTATTTATTTATTGGAACTTCGACCTATGTTTAATTCAAATTGATTTGGTAGATTTGAAGAAATAACAATTTTTGACGACGCCGAAAACAAAAAAAAGCCTGTTCTATGTCCTGTATGTATATCAGGTGTACAAGTATGAAATGCGGATTTCAGACAACAGATGGTGCACCAATGCAGTTTGTGCTATGAAGATTTGACACTGCGCCATTTTGTTGTGTCATCAACAAGTGTCAGACGCGCACGAGTGTGTGCATAGTGTTGTGTTCAATATGTCGAAATTTATACCAAACAAAGAGCATTCGCGGACAGCATTAATTTCTTGTTTTCATTTGAAGAAAACTGCTGTTGAATCATACCGATTACTTCGAGAAGCTTATAGTAAACATGCTCCATTGCAAGATACGTGTGAACGATGGTTTCGGCGTTTCAAAAGTGGTGACTTCGATGTTGCAGACAAGGAAAGTGGAAAACCGCCAAGCATTGTTGAACGAAGATGATTCGCAAACACAAAAACAACTCGCCGAGCAATTGGGCGTTAGTCAACACGCTGTTTCCGATCGGCTATGAGAAATGGGAAAGATTCAGAAGACCGGTAGATGAGTAACACATGAGTTGAACGACAGGCAAATGGAAAAGCGCAAAAACAAGTGGGACATTTTGCTCGCTGGGTACAAAAAGAAGTCGTTTTTGCATCGTATAGTTACAGGGGATAAAGAGTGGATTTATTTTGAGAACCAAGCGCAAAAAATCATGGGTAGACTCAGGCACACCATCCACATCGACCGCTAAACAGAATCGCTTTGGCAGAAAGACGATGCTCTGTGTTTGGTGGGTTCAGAGGGGCATGGTCTATTATGAGCTGTTAAAATCTGGGGAAACGGTTAATACGAAACGTTACCAACAACAATTGACCGATTTGAACCGTTCACTACTTGAAAAAAGGCCAGAATACCGAAAGAGACAACACAAAGTCATTTTTCTTCATGATAATGCTCCATCACATACGGCAAAACCAGTTCGCGACACGTTGAAAGCACTCAGCTGGAAAATTCTACCCCATGCGGCTTACTCACCAGACTTAGCTCCTTCCGATTACCTCGTTTGCATCGATGGGTCACGCACTTGCTGAGCAGCGCTTTGGTTCGTACGAAGATGTGAAAAAATGGCTCGATGAATGGTTCGCAGCAAAAGGGGAAGATTTTTACTGGCGTGGTATTCACAAATTGCCCGAAAGATGGGAAAAATATATATACAAGCGAGGAAGCATACTTTGAATAAAGTACTTTTTATCATTCTTCCGAATTTAACATGTTTTTTTAGAAAAAATCCGCATTTCATACTTGTACACCTGGTAAATACACTGAAAACCCAGTAATACACACCTTTAATCAGCAAGATTTTCTCTTCTTCTTTTCCCTTTGTATAGGTATGGTTGCCTGCTTATTACCGTTTTCACCTATCCCATTTTGGAAAGGTTATCACTCCACCATTTTCGGAGTCTAAACATATTTCTTCTTCCTAGTAGAGGTCTGGCTATTTCCGTTCTATCTTTCTATTCACAACAAATTCCTTTATATCTATTTTGGTTATGTATCTAATGTTGTCAATTCCCTTTCTCTCCAACAGTAATTCTGTAATTGTTTCGTTTTCTTCTTGTTTCGAAGTATTTGTTTTATTCTTGACTGCTGACGATTTTCGTTTCTATTGTTTCGAGTATTTGTTTTATTCTTGACGTTTCGAATTACATTTTCACTGTTTACGTGAGTATATGTAGCTCTAATTGTGTTCTTATTCGAGATTTTGTTTCAGTTTATCCGAAGGTGTTCTTTTAAAGTTATGTACTTAACTAAAATGGAAGACTAATATTTGTTTTCTACCGTCTATAGTAATACCATCCATCGTTCATCGTCGAATCGAGTTGTTTTATATCACTGAAAAATTCTTTTGTTTGCGCCTCAAAACGCGAAGTTACAGAGTCTTTGAACTCATCATCAGGTAACAATTTTTCCCCCTGAGGTATTTTCAAATAGCTAATGAACTACTAAAATATGGGGGACACTCTCTGGTTAAGCAACTCCAGTAACCAGTAGAGGGGACTATAAGGAATAGGCCCTCTATCTTTATTTAAACTACTTTTACATTTTATGATTTCCATACTTTCGTATGCGTTCAACAATCTCCTATCAGATACATTTTTTATTAATCTTAGATTATCTAATGTTACAGTACGATCAGCTTCAAGGGCATGTTCGGCAATGCTAGACCTTATTAAATACCTTATTGAGTCCCTTACTATATTTCGGATTATATGGTATGGAGACATACTTGGCGTTATTTTCTTCGCGTGTAAAAAAGGTGGAATTCTGAATATTAAACCTAAACTTATGTCTATTTATTAGCTTATTTACTAAGTCATCGTCATAACCATTAACTCTGGTTATATTTCTAATACGATTCCTTTCTTTATTAGAGTTTACTCTATTCAGAGGGAAAATGACCAAACGATGAACTAAAAAATGTGATGAGGCTAGTTTATGTTGTTTACAATGAAATGAATCATTAGGAATATATCTATCTGTTACTGTGTCCTTCCTATAGATATCAAATTCTAATCTATTATTATTTTTAATAATTAATATATCTAGAAAAGGCAATTGTCCTTTGTTCTCAACTTCGTAAGTGAATTTAATGGAATCATACCGGCTATTTAATTTAAACACAAAATCATCAATATTTGCTTTCTTTGTATCAAAAATCGCGAAAATATCATCCACATATCTATACCATACCCTTGGGAAATATTCGAATTCCTGACTGGCTTCGATTTCAAACTTACTCATGAATAAATTGGCTATGAAAGGTGATAAGCAATTACCCATAGCTATTCCTTCTTTCTGAACATAAAATTGATTGTTATATTGGAAATAATTTTGTTCCATAAAAAGTTTAGATAATGTTAAGTATTCACGAATAATTTCGTCTTCAAAGTCATTCATTCTAAGTAATTCTTCGAGATATTGTAAAGTTTTTGGAATTGGCACACTTAGGAACAAAGAACTAACATCAAAAGAAATTAAGACTTCACCTTCATTAAGAACTAGATTTTTTGTTTTATTAATGAATTCTAACGAATTCTTCACTGCGAAAGTATTTAATTGTAAATTCTCAAGTTCTTTTGATAACCATTTGGATATTAAATATGTGGGTGATCCGACCGATGAAACAATGGGTCGCATTGCTTTTCCAGGTTTGTGAATTTTGGGTAAGCAACACAATTTTGGTATGGTCGGATTACTCACATTTAATTTAAATTTTAGCGAATCGGAGACATGGTTAATATTCAGAATTCCACCTTTTTTACACGCGAAGAAAATAACACCAAGTATGTCTCCATACCATATAATCCGAAATATAATAAGGGATTCAATAAGGTATTTAATAAGGTAGGCCTCACCTTAGTCTATAAGTCATTAGACAATCTGAGGAATATCTTAGGAAATCCCAAAGATAAGATTCCTAATTGTGAGAAAAATTAGTTGTAATGATTGTGACAAAAAGTATGTTGGGCAAACTAAAAGGTCAATAAAAACACGATTCAAAGAACATTTAGCACACTTAAAATACAGTAGAACAGAAAAGTCTAGCATTGCCGAACATGCCCTTGAAGCTGATCATACTGTAACATTAGATAATCTAAGATTAATAAAAAATGTATCTGATAGGAGATTGTTGAACGCATACGAAAGTATGGAAATCATAAAATGTAAAAGTAGTTTAAATAAAGATAGAGGGCCTATTCCTTATAGTCCCCTCTACTGGTTACTTGACCGGAACTGATGGCCTTGCGTATGTCATTAGTTCCGCTTAAGTAATGCAAGGGTTAGGCTAAGTATAAATAGGGTAGATTTGTAGTTCAGCTTTAGTCAATCATAGCTCCTGATGAAGCTAACATGGTTAGCGAAAGGCGCGTCGAGTGCAAAAATAAAGTGTTTGGTGTAGTGGTGATATATACTGAGTACTATCATTGTGCCAAAGATTCCACATTCCCAACTTACCTCATAATTTTGTAAAGCTGCCAGATGTCTTTTTTCGCCAGCTTTTGTTCTGATGTGACGAATTTGAGGATCGAACCTGCTGAAACTATTTTAATTCCCAGATCTTCGTGCACAATCTCAAAAACTGTAATTTCAGATACTCCAATTTCTTTAGCAAGCATTTCTTTCGTCAATTTAACAGCAACAAATCTTCAACGAACTTGAGAGTTTCCTCAGTAGTTACCTTAACTAGTCTTCGTGATCTAGAGTTATCCTAAAATGAGTCTCGGCTCCATCGAAACTATTCAAACTAACCTTTTACTTGAAAATAAGATAGGCCGTCATTGCTGAACATATGGAAAATCTTTTATAAATAACTTCTGGTGCTCCAAATTACTTTCAATCATTTTTCGAAAGAAAAAAAATGTAAAAAGTGCAAAACCGCAAAATTCCGTCCAAGTACTTAGAACAGCTAAGTAAATGACTTAAAAACACTCAGCATTTGCACATGCTGTGTTGTGCAATCAAGTCAATGGCCTTGCAAACCAGAATATGTTTTTAGCCATATTTAAAAGTTAAATATATAATTAAATATCTTGTATGGTGGGAAAAAGTTGAGTAACATATTTTAACACTTGATTTGTATTTATTTATTTATTCTAATAGCTGCATACTAAAATACAATCGACACTCTATATAGTGAAAGACCAAAATGTTGACCGAAATTTTACTATAGAAAGTTTTTCACTATATAAAGAAAAAATCCGTATATATTGCTATGTATGTATTTTATATTGGTAATCATTTACTTGTATTTTATAAGGTACAAGCAACAAAAAAAAATTGCAAAATTGAATTATTAGAAAAGATTTTATTAAACATTTGAAAGTTTAAATAGTACATAGCATGTACAGGGCTAAATACATACATAAAGCCCGTACGTTGTATCTTTACCCGTGCGTCATAGTTTTCAGGCCATATAACAGACGACTATTATATTATTTGTCTCTTTTCACCAATAAATCGTAGGTATTGGTAAAAAGAGACAAAAAATATAATAGTCGTCTGGGATATTGCCTGAAAACTATGACGCACGTGTAAAGATATAACGTACGGACTTTATGTATGTATGTACTACATACGAAATAAAAGAATAATACAATCTCTGTTAATACATATATACATACTACGTACATACGTACTAGGAAAAATAACATTACTTTTAAAAAATAATTGTTGCTTAACAAAATTCTCGCATTTATTTAAATGCATAAAGATTTGATCAGGTACACTTTCCTGGCCTCTGAGAGTAGTTCGTAGTCAAATGCATTTCTTATTTCATTTTCACTAAATTTAGCAGGACATTTCCCGTTTTCAGTTTCTTCTTCATGATTTTCTATACTTTTTATATCGTCAATTATGTCTTGGTTAGTTGGGAGATCTGTCGTGCCAACATCATTGTCGATTTCCAAGAAATCTTCAAGTAAAAAATCTGCGTCGACGGTAATAGGTTTTTGTAGAATACCCCATTGCCTTTTTAAGGTAGCGAGATCCATTTCGTCTTCTTCATCCCATTCGTGAATTTTTTCTGTAACACCTGCTTTAGAAAAGCAGTTTTTGATAGTTTTCTAAGAAACATTTTCACTCCATACTTTAACGACTTCGGTTATACACTCTTTCAGGGTAATCAGTTTTTGGACTGGAAGATTGTTATCAATCGCATTAACAATTTTGTGAACAATTCTGTTTCGGTAATGATGTTTTATGTTTTTTATAATACCCTGGTCCATAGGTTGCAATTTGGAGATCATGTTTGGTGGAAAAAAGATCAATTCAATATTCCTTAATTTTTTACTTACAGTAACTGGATGTGCAGGACAATTGTCTATAAACATCACAATCTTTCGCTTTTGGCTTTCATTTTCGTGTCCAGTTCTTTGATCCATCTTTCGAAAATCTCAGAAGTCATCCATGCCTTTTTATTATTGGCGTAATCTAACTCCAAAGATTTAACGCCTTTTAAACAACAGGGATTTTTGCTTTTACCTATGAGCAGTAATTTCAGTTTTTCTGAGCCATTCATGTTTGCTCCAACCATAAGTGTCACCCTTTCTTTACTTGTTTTAACACCAAAACATTTATCACTTTTAAAAGCAAAAGTTTTATTTGGCAAACATTTAAAAAACAAACCGGTTTCATCACAATTGAAAACGTTTTTTGGCTCGTACTTTTTCAATGCACTTTTTAAAACAGTTTCAGTCCAAATGTCACAGTCCTCCTGATTAACGCTTGCACTCTCGCCAGACACCGTCTTAAAAACAATTGACTTGCGAGTCTTCTAGGCACTCAACCACCCTTCACTAGCTTGAAAATTAACGCAGTTAAATTCTTTAGCAAATTGTAGAGCCTTTTGCTTTATTAAATTTCCCGATATTGGTACGTTTTGATGCGTACGGGCCACTTGAAACCATCGCAAAACTGCTTCATTTACATCCTCGTAAGTACTCACCCGTACTCGTTTTCGACTGCTTGGAATACTAGGTTTCTTGATGATACTGTCGCGACTTTTTATTATCAGAGAGACGCAACTTGGAGAAACACCAAATTTTACAGCAACATCAATTTTTTTGCAGCCTTTATCAACTTCCTCCAAAACTTTAATTTTCTTAGCTAAACTTAAACACACTCGCTTGGACATCTTACTTGATTCTTAAACAAAAAGAAACTGAACCTGAATTTGCGAATTACTAGGCCTCGACTATAAAATGGGTTTTTTCCCCGGGTTTCTATAAAATGGGTTATTCCCCGGGTTTCTCACAGAAATCTACCTGATTTATTGCCAACCATTAGGCGTTATAAACGCGTTAAGAACCTTTTCAACAGAATGCGCCATAAAAATGGAATTCGTGCTAATGTTAGATAAAAATGGGAAACCCGAAATGGCCAAGATCTCAATAAATGCATAAAAATTTATACATAAAATTCCGGTAAAAATTTTATTATATAGAGTGTTACTATTTTACAGATTCACTATATACAGGGCTTTTTACATGAAATTTCATTAAAATATTCTAGGTCTTGAAAAAATTGCACTATAAAGAGTTTTTCACTATATAGAGTTTCACTATAAACAGTGTCTACTGTAGTTACTAATAATTCTAATCCTATAATTCTAATAGCTGCAATCTAAAATAATTATTGTAATTAAATAAGTAATAATAATTTGTTTCTAGACGAAATGAATTGTTTACAAAAGGTCAGAGAGATAATGGAAACATCCTTGAAGCGCTCTATTACTATTTGAAAACTATGGAAGGAATGCTAAAATCTAATCAAACTTTCCTTTTGTTAGTACGTACATAAATATTCTAATGAGTATTAGTTACACAGTTATTAAAAAATGAACGTTAGAGAGTTAATCCTTTTTTCATAGTTTGCTTCATTAAACAAAAATATTCTAATAAAAAAAGTGCTACGGTGAAGTTAAAATATGTACAGGGGGAGTCGACGATAGAGTGAAGTTCATTATCTCATTTGTTTCGGGAATGACGAAAAAATGTTAAATACAATAGTTTTAGGGAATGTTAAGGTGCATAGTTTAAAATTATTTTTGAGTATACAGCAAAAAAGTGTGGCCGGTATAACATATATTTTTTAAAATGGAACATCCTATTTTCTAGTTTATTTTAAATTCTGCGTAAAATTTTATAACTTTTTTATTAATAATGTTATATACCTAAACCTAGTAATATTTCTAATATTTCAATTTTTTTTTTAAAAAATACTAGTTTTCAGTTTTGTAAAAAATTGCCAGTAGCGCCGTTGTTTCTGAAGGCGGAATACTCATAATTGGTACGAGCGTTCTGTAGAGATGAAAAAAAGATATATGTAAAGAAATTTAAGTTAGATGCTATAGGGTGTTCAAAATAAATTTATACATTTCGACTATTTTAAATTGAAAAATCTCAAATTTTTAAATCGCACACCCTGTATATTATTATTTTTTCTGATAGATTTTACAGATGGTATACGTCTATTAGGGTACTTCGCTCCTTAAAGTCTTACTGCCAAAAGACAATTTTTTCCCGCCTCTCCCAGCATATAAACCAAATCAATTAATTCATTTTTAGGAAAATCGATAACTATTACCTTTATACGTCACTTACTACAACAAATTAAACTATTTTTACTTGCTTAATAGACATGTCAAAATTTGACAATGCCTACATTTTTGTTTTGTCTTAGCAACTATGATGTTATAGCGTAAGTGTATTAAAAACAAGGGTAAAATTTGCAAAATTCAAGATAAATCGAAAACTATTAGAAATAGGTATATGACATATTTAATAAACGTTGGAGGGTTTTGTAAAATCTATCAGAAAAAATAATAATATACAGGATGTGCCATTTAAAAAATTTTAGATTTTTTAAATTTAAAATAGTAGCATAAATTTATTTTGAATACCCTATAGCAAGGGTGCTCAAACTGGAACTGCTGGCGATCTACCTCAATATTGTTAGACCCGATCGATGGACTCTGAGAGGCTGCAAGTAAGTGTGATGCAGGATTGTCGTCTAGGTAGGGTATATCGTGGCATGGATATTAGTTTTCCGCACAATAGGCATTTTTTTAGTCAAGGTAAGTGTAGGTCTGCTCTAAAATGTCAATGAAAAAACTCATAATTATTCAAAATTGCGAGTTTATTGGTTCTTACAAAACAAACGAGTTCTAGTGTCTAAACTTAACTAAAGAGTGACTTTGGATGTTGAAGCGTGGCACTGCATGTCCTCAGCATACTTTTCATAAGATGGTACGTAATTACCGAGTGCTAATCGCAAGCATGATGACATATATTCGTCAGTTAGTCGATTGTGATATTTGACTTAATTATGTTCATTTCAGAAAATGCAGACTCGCACAAGTAAGTTGAAGGGCGATTTGCCTTAGATTCGAATATTTATCTTCAGATATAAAACACCAGAATTTTGTATCAGATGCTGTGGCTTTGAGATGTATATCTGATATAATCTGCACTAACTCATTTTCAACAGAATATGAGTCCATGTTAAACTGACTTGCTATTTCAGTAGCTAATTCCTCAATGTTTTTACACGAAAAAGGATAACTCATAAATCATGCGATATTTGCCAATTTACTGAAATCATAAAAACGTATTTCGAATTGGCCCAAAATATTTGATAATTCTGCCTCATAAATATCATAAATCAACTGAGGAATCCTTGCTTTCAAAGATGGAAAAATTTTCAGATCCTTTCTTTTCAGTTGATCTATCATAAATTGCAATTTACTTTTGAATGCGTTTATTGCGTTAATCATCTCAATAATAGTTTTTCCTTTACCTTGAAGCTCCAAATTAATGGAGTTTAAATGCATTCTGATGTCTGTCAAAAATGCCAAATCAGTCAGCCATTTTCCGTTTTTCAGCATCTGAGTGTCATCACCTCTTTCGTCCAGAAAAGCTGTTATTTCGGGCAATAATTCTTGAAACCTTTCTAGGAATTTTCCGCGACTCAACCACCTGACGTCCGTGTGAAGAACTAAATCAGTGTGTTCAGCTGACTCACTATCTTCCAACTGCAATTTAAAGAGCCGTCGTTGCAAGCTACGTGCACGGATATAATTCACAATTTTTATTGCAATGCCCATAATCTCCTCCATGTTTAGAACTTTTGAACACAAAACTTGTTGATGTATAATGCAATGGAAGGAGACAAAAGAAGGGAAATCATCATTAGCTCGACACAATGCCACAAAACCGTTTTTGTTTCCAGTCATTGCTGGTGCTCCATCGGTTGTAATGCACACTAGTTTATATATTGGTAGCTTGTAGTTTGTTACAAAATTGAAGAAAACGTCATATATATCTTCGCCACGGGTCTTTCCTTTCAGAGGAATCATTGTCAAAAACTCTTCCTTAGCCGACATGTTATTGAATACCATTCGAATAAAAATACACAGCTGGGCAATGTCTGTCATATCGGTGGATTCGTCGAACTGTAAAGAAAAGTATGTACATTCCATGATATCATGTTTAAGTTTATCTGCCATGCCCTGACTCATGACTTCAACACGCCTTGTGACAGTCGGACGAGATAACTGAAGTTCTCTAATAGCAAACATAATCTCTATTTTATTTTTAAAATCTCCAAATAAAGTCTCACCAATCCATCATCAAATGGTTTCTTGTGTTTCGCCAATATATGAGATATTTTAAATGACGCGATCGTTGCAGCTTCTGATTGTCTGGCTGGTCTTGTGAACATGGTTTGTTCTTTTTTCAAACAAGTTATCAAATCACGTACTTTTCGTTTTCTTAATTCACTCTGTGACGGAAAATCCTTTTCATAGTGTTTATGAACCGTTTTATGATGCCTCTCTAAGTTCCCACGCTTAGGTATTGCAACTGACGCACGGCAAATGAGACAAATGCACTTATCCTTTACCATACAAAAGAAAAATTCTTCCTCCCAATCGTTATTAAAATGATAAGTTTTACTTTTCTTTGCCGCACTTTGGACTATTTATTAATAAACTTTGTATCGATGTATCGCCTTCAAGTTACAACTCAGACTGACCCCCATTCCTGCAGGCGCAACATTTATATCGGCGCGAACGAAGTCTCGAATGTTCCCGTCAAACACGCCGCCCGAAATTTCTAGAAAAAATCGGCGGGAATCAAAAAACGCGGCTTTTCTTTGACAAGTACCGCGCGTTCCTTTGATAAAGCCGCCTTTTGCCGCTAGCAGGGGGTTATTACGATAAAAGAAAGTGATGAGGGGGTTATTTTGGCCTAATTGTGGATCGAATAAATTTTAGTAGTTTATTCATTACATTTTGTTTTAGTTACCTAAAACAAAATCTGTGAATAGTTCTATATCGGAATTTTTTTCTCGAGATCGACTCAAAAAGCACTCGCGATCGACTTGTCGATCGCGATCGACCGTTTGAGCACCCTTGCCCTATAGCATCTAACTCAAATTTCTTTATATATATCTTTTTTTTTTCATCTCTATAGAACGCTTGTACCAATTATGAGTACTCTACTTTCAGAAACAATGGCGCTAGAGGTAATTTTTTTACAAAACTGAAAAGTAGTTTTTTTTAAAAAAAATTGAAATATTAGAAAGGCTATTAGGTTTAGGTATATAACATTATCAATAAAAAAGTCATAAAATTTTACGCAGAATTTAAAAATAAATTAGAAAATAGGATGTTCCATTTAAAAAAACATATGTTATATCGGCCACACCTTTTTGAGGTACCCTGTATACTTAAAAATAATTTTTTAAACTGTGCACAACTATTGTATTTAACATTTTTTCTTCATTCCCGAAACAAATGAGATAATGAACTTTACTCTATCGTTGACTCACCCTGTACAGTATAACAAAAATACAAGTCACATATATTTTCATAGGAGAAGATAACAACTATAAACGTCAAATCTCAATATACAAAAAAATAAGAAACCGGTCAAGTACAAGTCGAACTTACGCAATTAGTGTTCCGTACGATGATTGCTTTTAAAATAAAATAAAATCCTTACCCAGACCAAGTTAATTAGGTCCCTGGCATGTATATATTTTAAGATCCAATTTTTTAAAATTCAAATTTCACGTTTTTTCTTAGCCAATAATGTATAATAGTTATAGCTTCTTAGTTATCTAATAGCCAATAAATCAATCTGGCTCCATGTAGAATCTAGTAATAAAAGTGTAAAACAAATATTTGCTACCCAAAGTTAAATAGTTTTTTTATATTCCAGATAAATTATCAAACGTAATGCACTCGTGAAAATTTTCGCTCAATCTACACTTTATGGAGACTATTTTGGAATTTTTTCAAAGTTTTTTGATGAGTATTGTTCGAGATAGGGTGGGTGAACAGGGATTTTGACAATTTTTTAAAAAATATTACGAAGAAAAGTGTACACAACTATTACATCATATATATTTTTGAATTCGTGTTTTCACAAGCTTTCATTTGACACCTCACTCGATAACCTAGTAAGAAAATTTTTTTTCACTTCCGATTTCACCCTCAAAACTCCTTATAGTCCGTAGGTTTGGAGTTGGTAGCACACAACATGGATTATAAACATTATAATATCATAAACCATAAGCGTCCGAAATTTCTCTCCCAATTATTTGCATTTTTAGTTTTAATCACCTTTATTTTCTACCTCTATACAACAGTGCGACCTTTTTCTAAAAAATATTTTATTACATGCCTTCTAAACTTTATAATAAGGTATATAAATCAACGCATTTCAAAGTAAATGATCAAACTAAAAATCGTATTTGTATGATAAAGTCCTAAACTAGTACAATTAACAATTCTTAAGGACTAGAAATCTATAGTATTAGCGTAATGATAATAATAATAAAATTATTTGGGATTTCAGCAGTTATTGGAATATAATTAACCAAAGGACTTATCAGTAGGTTGGATCTAAGTATGTAATAAAAATATTCTATGTAAGTACACCATTTTTTTATTAAGTAAGAAATACCTACACTACATAAAGTTTTGCAAGAAATCAGAGAAGACCAGGACTTACCAGATTTTAAAAAATGGAAATTATGGAAAATCCTTCATAACCTAAATTTTCGTTAGGAAAAACACATAGAAAATCTGTTTTTAACAGAAATAATTTGTCGGAGAAGAGAATATCTACGAGCAACCAGAAAATTTCGGCGTTAGTAAATTTCACACCAAGACTACCTGCGCCTTTAATACTACAGGTAAATTCCACACTAACCTTATAAGGGTGCTTAAATCTTACAGGTAATTTCCACACCAAGCAAATATAATTATGCTTTATTCAACTAAATAAAATTGGACGGATTTCTTTTAAATCAGTTTTTATTGAAAATTTTAGATATTTGCAAAAATATATGTTTTTATTTCATAGTAGAATAATATTGATAAAACATGAAGTTTTTGCTAAATACATAAAATACAATTGGACAAATGTCCTTATATATACTAGATAATGCTACAAACCTATAAATATCTATTTATATATATTTACAAAACAGGTTGAGAAAAAATAGGAGACACATTTTAAAAAATGGAAACGATTAATATTTCCTAATTGTCTTTGTTCATAAAGATATTTTAAATGTTTTAATTTTTGATTATTATGATTATTACTTATTTTAGACTCGTCGACACTTTGTATTTTTATATATACGTTAATCTGAAATTCTGATGTGTAGAATAAAAAGAGTTATTTAGATGGGAATGGAAGGACTCACAACAGTTAGTTGTTCGAGTTAAAGATGGACTCGATTCTGCCCATACTTCAACTGGAAAATCGGCTCCTTCCTCTATATACGTTTCTAGTAGGTAATCACAAAATTTATTTAAACGTTCATCCTCAGGTTTTATAGAATATAATTCGTATGCAAAACTGTCACCTAATTCTTCGGGTGCTAAATAGGACAAGCCGAAACAATACTTTAACCAACGACCAATTTCAGAATTTTTGTCGCAATATTCTTTAGCTAGACCTAGGTTCTGTATCTTGCGAAACCAAGATTGGTGTAAATGAAATCTACATCCTAACACTTTAGCATTTGGCCAAACTTCAGATACTGCCTTATGAATAGATTTTCGGAAGTCAATAGTAATTTTCTCTGGATTATGTGTATCTGTTGAATAAATCTTACATTTTAATAATGTGAAGAGGTTTTTGTATGTTTCAGGTCTCTTATCACGCAATAAGCAAAATAATAATGGAATGTAATGACCGTTTGCAAAACCATGCACTGTAAATAACTGTGTAAAATATTTAGTGCAGTATGAAAAGGTGAACATATTGACATTTGTAGTGCAAGAAAAAACAATAATGCCACTTTCGAGTTCATTGATATACAGAAAATTCTCACCCTTGCTAGTTTTGATTTCAAATGTCTCTAAAACACTATGCACCTCCTCAGCACTTCTTGGATTACGTCCTCGCAAAAATTTTCGTCTATGGTTATAAATGTTTTTTCTAATACATTCGACATCTTTTTCTGTTACTGTTTCAGGCAGCGTGTTTTGTAGTTCTTGTCGGATAATTTTAGATGGCCTTTCACTCATATGCTCTCCGGCTTTTCTTTTGCAGGAATTACTAATTGTTTGCCGATTCAGCTTCTTGGTGTCGGCTTCGTGTGTATGGAGTCCTTTACTTGTGGTAACTAAATTCTCGGGCCCAACGATGAAGACTTTTGATTTGCAATCTTTTTTTGAACATCTCCAAAATGTTTCTCCACATTTTAGCACCTTTTGTCGAAAGTAAGTGTAGTAATTCACACATAACATGTCCTTTCCATGATTACTTTTTATTAACTTTGCTTCCATATTAGCAACACTTCAAAAAATTTACGCACAACCAAGTAATAATCACAAATTAATAATATGTACTAAACTGATATGTAGCAGGGTTTAATAATGATTTAATTGAACAGGCCGGTGCGTACCACCACCCATTCATCAACCCTCATCCTCTACCTGAAAGTACTCGGTGTGGAATTTACTTCTGCAATTACAATCCCTTAAATATGTCTAGGTCATAAACGGATTAGTGGTGTGGAAATTACGTGCGCCCGAAAATTTTGAGCCAAAGAAAGAAATATTTTTTATTAAGATGAGACTTGGGTTAATGAGGGACACACAGTGAAAAAATTCTAGGTCAACAAAAACATTAAGAATGCCAAAAATGGAAGGTTGGTCAACTGGATTATAACCCCCTTCAGGTTAGGTCGCAGGCTAATTATGCACATATTGGTAGTGAAATTGGATTTCTCGACTATAGCTTATTAGAATTCGAATCAAAGTCAACTAAAGATTACCATGAGAAGATGACGGCCGATGTTTTTGGGGAGTGCTTTCAACAAATGTTTGAATGTATATCAAGAATCGGTTATAGTATTAGACAATGCCTAATACTATTCTCGATTATTAGAACAGCGTGCTCTTTTTACCCTAATATGGCCGGAATAATTAATATTACTTAAATAATTAAACTGGAAGGGCAAATTTTAGTAAATTCAAATATTATTTAAATAAAATTATGTTTTAATTCAAAGCTTCTTAAAATTGTTGATTACAAAATAAATAGAAATGCAAATATAAAGTTATGTGTATGTGATCTTGTTTTTTGATTATATATTTTTTGTTTATACATTTATTTGACAGTATATTAAATCTAAAACTGAATTGAGATTAAAACTGTATAAAATGAAAAAAAAATCTACTGAATGTTACATGTCCCTTCAAAAACCGTAAGTAGTTTTTGGCACAATCTTTGCCGAGAGGGCATTTAATTAAGATGAAATATGACCCAAATGCTAACTCAGGATGCCTACATTTCCCTACCAAAATTTGTGTATTCGTTTTTTATTGGTACTAAAACAAACATCCAAATATACAGCCAGGAAACCATACTAATCTTCTTTCTTATATGAGGTGACGACAAATTCATGAAAGAAAGCGGATATTCTTCAAAGGATAGGAGACAAAAATAAAGATAGTATGTTAAAAGCGGAACTTCTCAAAATTGCGAAACAAAATAAGGCACAGTTCACGAAATACGCAGTCGATGAGATGACAACGGAATGGAATATCACAGTGTTTAGATTAGCTGCGAATTAAATCCCATAGAGCTAATTGGGGCACAAATGAAAGATTTCGTTGCAAGGGAAAACACTACGTTCAAACTTCAAGCCGTAACGCAATTATTATTCACCGGAATAGAGAGGATCAAAGAGGATAATTGGAAAAATGCCATTCGACATATTATAGAAGAAGAAAATAAAATATGGAAACTTGATGAATACATCGAAGAAACTGAGGAAATAGAACTCTTAATTATCGATTTAAGAGAAGTCGAGTTTTCAGATTTTGAAGATGATTATTGTTTTTGATTGTAATTAAAGTATTTGAACCCTTAAAATTAATTTAAAACAGGTAGCAAAATCCAGTAAAATGCATAAGAAATATCTTTTTTTTTTTTGGCGTACCCCAATATGTATTTGCATCTATAATGAGAGAATTCTGCTATCAGTGCCAAACAAATATATATAGATCAAAATTTAATTTCCAAAACTACACGACTTTGACTGGGGCATTAATTCGTTTATCTGTGCCAAATTTTAATTTTCTATGTCAAAAAGTTTTGAAAAAAGATCGGCCGTGACAGACGGACGGACAGACAGACACCGAAGTGATCCTATAAGTGTTTTGTATGGAATACCAATTATTATTAGAGGTTATATTAAAGGTTATTGTCACTGCCTGCTGTCATTAATTTCTTAAGTCGATTTTTCAGTCTTCAATGGTGGTCTAGTAATTATTAATTCTCTATAATACTATGTGGATAATGCTATAAATTAAAACTATTACATATAAAGCAGGTTAAAAAGAGTAAAAAACGTGATTTCAAGGAACATTCAACTATAATACCATAATAACGTATGCCAGCCATTGGCTGAGTTGTTAAGAGTGTTTATAATTATTCTCGGCAAGTACGCATACATAGATCAAACGCAGATAAGACACCTTCCTTCTATTTAAGAACTGCTGAAAATTCGTAACCTTTATACTGCATTACTAATACAAACTGCACCATTACGAATAAATAGCGTTATCGCATATCATATAAATCTAAAGGATTTTTTTTAAGGGATACGTAATAGCCGCACTGACAAAAAAAAGGAATAGTATTTATATTTTAAAAATTTCGAAACCTGTTTTATATATGTCTTTATCGTGGTGTAGAAAGACGCACATGCAACTCAAAAGCGATTCTGCAAGGGCAAAATTTAATGGGCTTTAATAAAGGGTATAGGTATAGGGAGATACATGTAAGTTTCCTCCCGAGATAAAACTGAACCCTAAATAATAGTTAAATTGCCTCCCCTAAATTTTAGCTGTCTGATATAGATGTGTAAATTGAGTCCCGGTTAATAAATAATAAACATGTTTTATAAGTTTGATTTTATTGAGGAACAAAAAATGTAGACAACAAATTAAAAGAAAATATCTAATTCTAAGTTTTAAGATATAGCCTAAACCTTAAACCTACCTATAATACTAAAGTGTAAACGTACATGATGATATTTGACAAATATATATATAATCGAATATACATAATATTCCATACAAACACCTATAATATATATAAAATGCAACGTCTCTCTGTCTGTCTATTTGTCTGTCTGTCTCTCCGTTAGTGCACTTGTCACTGGAGAACCACTTATCCGATTTACGTTTTTTTTTTTTAAACATACATATGTTCTCTGGCCAGGTTATAGGCTATATTTTATTACAATAGGTAGCATAAGGAATGAGCAGTGACGAAAAATAGTGAATGAAGTAGGAAAAAAGTTTGCCGCTAGCGCGTTCCCTTGCAATACACAGCCTAAACCATTAAATATGGAACAATATTATGTAGCAGAGAATATCTATAATCTATAATATATAAAATGGAATATCTCTCTGTCTGTCTGTCTGTCCATTAGTGCGTTGATCACGTGAGAACCACTTATCCGATTTACGTGTCTTTTCTTTTTTTCTTCATACATATATTCTTTGGCCAGGTTATATAATAATAATAATAATCTATATCTATAATATATATAAAATGCAACGTCTCTCTGTCTGTCTGTCTGTCCGTTAGTGCGCTTATCCCTCGAGAACCACTTATCCGATTTACGTGATTTTTTAAATTCATACATATGTTCTCTGACCAGGTTATAGATATATTTTATTACATCTATAATATATATAAAATGCAACGTATCTCTGTCTGTCTGTCCGTTAGTGCGCTTATCACTGAAGAAGCACTTATCCGATTTACGCGCTTTTTTTTTAAACATACCTATGTTCTCTGGCCAGGTTATAGGATATATTTTATTATGTTAGGTGACATAAGGAATAAGCAGTGACGATAATAGTGAATCAAGTCGGAGAAAAGTTTGCTGCTAGCGCGTTCTCTTGCAATACACTGCCTAAAGCATTAAATATGGAGCAATATCATGTAGCAAAGAATATAATATATATAAAATGCAACGTCTCTCTATCTGTCTGTCTGTCTGTCCGTTAGTGCGCTTATCACTCGAGAACCACTTATCCGATTTACGTTTTTTTTTTTGTAAATTCATGCATTTATTCTCTGGACAGGTTATCTATAATCTTCTATCTAGCATATATATAAAATGCAGCGTCTCTCTGTCTGTCTGCCTGTCTCTCTGTCGTCTGTCTGTCTGTCAGTTAGTGCGCTTATCACTTGAGAACTACTTATCCGATTTACTTGTTTTTATAAATTTATGTGTATGTTCTATATAATTCAATATAAGGAGAAATAATCGGAGATAAGTCGGGATAAGCCTCGATAATGGGAGATAAGGCGAGATAATAGGAGATAAGTATAAATAATGGGAGATAAGGAGAAATAATGGGAGATAAGCAGAGATAAGTCTAGATAATCGGAGTTATGGCGAGATAATAGGAGATAAGGAGAAATAATGGAAGATAAGGAGAAATATTGCGAGATAAGTCGAGATGAGCCTAGATAAGTCAAGATAAGAGAAATAATGGGAGATGAGCAGAGATAAGCCTGGAAATTATGTAGAGATAATGGGAGATAAGGAGAAATGTTGGGAGATAAGAGGAAATAATGAGAGATATTTTATTACGTTGGGTAACATAAGGAATAAGCAGTGACGATAGTGGTGAATCAAGTCCACGCGAGCGGAGCCGCGGGCCTGGCTAGTATATAATAATTAATCTTTAGCACCACCATGGAAATATATGCACTTAATAAAATGCATTCTGCTAATTTCAATGTTTTTGTAAAGCTCGATCATTTTTGCGATTTTTTTTACATTAATATTATAAATTTTAGCAGTTAATGAACACTTTGTAATTTCATATAAGTTTCTGTTTGGAATTCTTTAAGCCTTTCTATAAGAATAAAAATATTTGGATGAACTTTGTAAAAGGAGTCGTTAAAATGTTTGTGGAACGATTCACAAGCATTGGTAGTGCGGGTAAGTTCCGCTGATTTTCAGCCCAAAGATATGGAGGAAACAAAGAATCCTCTGATATATTAAATAATAAGAATATTTTTGAATATTTTCTAAGTCGAGTGCTACTGATAGCAAGTCAAATACGAAACAATCGCTGACTTTATCCGGTTTTAAAAAAGTAAGGGCGATTGTCATTCGTAACCATTTTCCAACTTCAGAAGTTTCATCTTTGTATGAACATGTTAAGCCGTATTCTTGGATTTTTCGATAATTGTGAAAGATGAAACCGAAATTAAACTATTTTCGCTAGTGGCCAATTTTGTTGAACAGCCTTGTGGATACCTTTTTCAAAATCAGTTACAACTTCCAAAATTTCTAGTTTGACAAAATTATATTTAAAAATATACGTTATGAAATTAAATACAGTAGAACCCCGGTTATCCGAGGTAACGTGGGGGGCGGGGGGCACCCTCCTCGGATAACTGAAAACTCGGATAATCCGGATTTGTTTTTTATTCATTCAAAAAATAAACACCAATACTTTAAACCGATATATTAACGTTTTTAACATATAAATAGGTACATACATTATAAAACAGTGAAATAGGTATCCATGCGCTTCTGTTTCATATTGCATCTTCTTTTTCTCGCTGCAATGTTTCTCCATCTATTAAGAAGAAGCAAATCCGCTGGGGTTGCCTCTGGTTGTTGTTCGATATACCGCAAAGCTTTTTCCAAAGAAGCAAAACCTTCTTGATGAGAGATCTTAGTGGGAGACTGTTCATCCACCGCCGCTTCGTCATCGTCATCTGATTTTTTCGGTTTCCTGAAAGGCATTCTTTAGTTCTTCAATACTCATTTCTTCTTCTAAATCATCTGCTGTAATCCAGTCAACAACATCTTTTCTTGTCACATTTTAGCAACCTTTTAATTTTTGTATTAATTCAAATAAACTTTTTTTCTTTTTCTTCTATCTCGCTGTCAAAATTTGAACAGGTCATTTTTCCATGGCTTCTCAATTTCAAAGCTAATTCATTTAATGGAGTATCATCTTCACTGTCATTTTAGTCCTCAAATAAGTAAATAACATTTTTCAGTGTAACCTTTCTCATCCCATTGATAATATCCTCCTTTTCTGTGTATTCTAACTGATGTTCAAGATATAAACGACAATAACTGTTTTAAATGTTTTCGAGGATGCCTTGATCCATTGGTTGCATTATGCTGGTTACATTTGGAGGAAAAAATTTTACAACAATTTCGTCCATATAAAGTCCTTCTCCATTAACAAAATTGCTTTAATAGGAAGACGGTTTCTGTTCAAAAATTTAGTCACAGATGGCACGAACTCCTTTTTCAAACCAGTTAGTAAATAAGGTCGCATCCATCCATGCGCTCTTCTGACTTTTGTAATAGACTGGGTGACTTGGGTGAGATGTCTTTTAAAGGTCTTGGACGTGCAGACTTGCCAATCACCATCAGGGGGATTTTGTGCTTGCCAGATGCAATTAGAGTTAATCTTTCCTTACTTCGTTTGTGCCCAGGAGCTGATTTTTCCTGTCGAGATACCAATGTTTTTGATGGAAGCATTTTATAATTCAGACCAGTTTCGTCACAGTTGTAAATTTGATCACATGTGTATTCACAATCTTCGATTTGCTTTTTAAAGTTCTGCTTAAACTTCTCAATTGATGACACATCAGCAGAAAGTTTTTCACCACATACAGTCAGTTGTCGTACACCGTACCGTTTTTTTTCCAGCGGTCAAGCCATCCAGAACTGGCGGTACACTAATCTATCTCTGGGAATTGCCTACTAATCATTATTGCTTTCTTGCTTTCTGTTGTAAAATTGGACCTGACAGAGGCACACCTTTTGATCTCCCACATGAATAGCTTCGTTAACCTTTTCATAGTGGCCGGTTTTCATTGATTTTCTTCCTGAGGACGAGGAGGCTTGATTTATACACCATTCTATTTTTGTGCGGTTTCTTTTCCAATCTCCAACTGTTACCTTACCTACTCCATAATCTCGTGCAACAACTTTAATTGTCTCTTCTGCTTCAATTCTTCTGATGGATTTTAATTTTTCTTCAATAGGAACGACGATTCTTTTACGCTTGTTTTGCTCCATTATAATACGACAAACAAAAAAGCAGTTCATATTAATTACACTTAACTACCAGAACTCCAACCAAATAAATTATGTGAGTATACTCGTACTTCTCCGTAGTAAACGCTATAACGCACTGCATTCAAGCAAATTTACATGCTGAAAGAGTCCATAAATAGGGGAACCCCTCACACGGGCCAGGGGGATTCCCCGAAGGCCCCGACGATTTTATATGCAAATATATACATACATATTTTAGAAGCTTAGTTAATACGCAGCATAGACGCGCGTACCTCGGATAATGAGGTTCTTAGATTGGCTCGGTTAATCCGAAGCTCGGATAATCGCGACTGGGTTAATCGGGGTTCCACTGTAATTTTATGTACGTTTCCGTCCGTTTATCAGGCAATAACGAAAAAATTAATGGAATATAATGTCCGATCTAACACCCTTGAATAATAAAAAATTGACAAAAGAACTGAGGGCAATAATTAAAGGTACCATCTAAATAAATTCGTGAGACCTTTTCCAGAAATTGGTTATTTGATTTACAACAAAATACAACTATTTGGTCACTTCTACTGTTAATAAGTAAAAACGGTTCACCTTTAGATGTTTCGATGTTAATCTCTTCGAGAATTTTAAAAGTATCTTCAATACTCTTCGGCAATGCAGGGTGTTTTTCCGACGAGCGTTTTACATATTTCTTCTAATATAAGCAACGTCGGATGTAGTAACTGTTTATGGTAGATTTTCTTGTAGTACGCGCCGTATATTTTGGCGAGTTTTTCTGACACATCTTCGACAGCTTTTCTTTTCCAGGACGTGTTAACAATTTGACGATGTCATTTTTCTACCTTTACGTCATGGCAATGTTACTGCACATGTTTTGTAACGACAGTGCTGTCCACTTCTCCCAGAGCAACAAGGAAAGATTTGCACGTTTTCTTTGTGCAGGTCCAACGCTTTTCACCACTTTTTAAACACTTTTGGAAGCTGTATTTATAGTTGTTTAATAGTAATAACTGGTTTCCTTTTTCACTTAAAATGATACTGGGATTCATGTTAAAAAAACGTTTCGTGTCTTTACTGATGGAATTTAGAAATCAAATTGACAAATATTATAAGTTATATATCAGCTATATATCATATACCACCCTTATTTGCAGTATTGTATACCTATCCTTAATTACCAGGAAATAACCATTAGGTAGAAGAAAGGTTTGGGAGGCAATCTACCTATAAATGAGGCTCATTAAAGCTGACTATTTTTACTACTATCTGCGGGGAGACAATTTGCCAACACTCGTATACGGTCTCCTCATCTCCACCCACTAGGTGGGGTTTAATCGAAACCTATACGTAAGAAAATCTCAGATGAAACACTAGTTCTTTACAGGTCTCTAGGATCCGTTATTTTTCTGATGCGTTTAGGCTTGGCTTAATTAAATTCATTACATTTTTAATGCTTGCCACTTATAGTTATGCTTACTTCTTTGCTGCTTCATTCATATATGTATGCAGTTTGTATAGACCGAAATAAAGATTCCTAAAGACCTAATAAGTGTTATGATGAGAAGAGTACACGTACGTTACAACTAACTGAAGAGTTTACTTTGCAACAAAAAATTCATTAGTATTTCATTTCTTATATTTATTTTTTATTTTTAACCAATGACGAATAATAAGAAATGCCATCAAAAATTTATTTGCTCAGCACAGGTAGATTAGAAAACAATTAGAAAAAGTACAATTTTTTTCAAATAATATATATTTTTTTTATTTTAGGGTCCTGACGGAGAGTACGCCGGTATTGCGCGTGGTAGGGCCATGAGCTCGGGTGCCCTTCTCGGGCACCGCTTCTGACATGCGGGAAGAGGAGCTAGAGGTAGCCCTTAAGGTAAGATATTTTTAACTTTTTTATACAAGATAGAATTAGCCATCACATATTTTAAGAAAATTGAGAATATTAGTAGAGAGGCGGGTATTTAAGCTGCTGCTATTTCATTAGAAATTTGGCAAACAAAAATTAGATTTTTGGCCACATTTAATCACTTATACTACAATTAAAGCAAATTGGGGAAATCTATTTTACATATAAAAATACAGTGAAATCTGCTTATAACGAACCCGTTTATAGCAAATTTCCGGTTAAAACGAACTATTTTATAATGCACGAAAAAACTTCCATAAGACCAATCGGTTATAACTAACTTCCGAATAAAGCGAACCAAATTTGGATGTTTTGTGTCCGTTTATAACGAACTTGCCACCCTCGGTGCTCGACGTCGCGCGATTTGATCTAGGGAATTCACCGAAACTCATCGGGAACCTCTATTCTACTTGTTTCCCTCGCATCACTAGTTCGAGCAGTATTATTTTTAATTCTCTTTTTGTGTTATGCAGTTCTAATGCATATTTGATCAAAGTAGCAAAGTGAATGTTTAAGTTTTTATTTTAAAATGAGTACACAAAAACGTAAAGCGTTTACTTTAAAAGATAAACACGTTATTACAAGGAAAATAGAAAATGGAGTTAAATAAAGTGATATTTGCAAACAATTGAATTCAACTAAATCTACGGTTTCTACCATATGGACGAAGAGGCAAGAAATCTTATCAATCTATGATAAAAGAAATTTTAGTTGTAAAAAAGTAAGAAAATCTACACATGACCAAGTCGATAAAGGACTCCTTAAATGGTTTGGTAAAAAACGACATGAACATATTCCTATTACCGGCTATACTTTGCAAGAGAAAGCTAGTGAATTGAGAAGGAAAATAGAGAACACCGAGCTTAAATGTTCTAGAAGATTCAACGATTTAAAAAGCGATATAATACTAGTGGTGGTAAAATAGTAGGAGAAACTGCAGGAATGGATATGACTGTTGTTGATCAGTGGTTGGCCAATGTATGGCCGGAAATTCGAGAAAGTTATGAATATGTAGAAATTTTTAATGCGGATGAAACGGGTTTGTTTTACAAGATGACAATAAAATTTATCGGAGAGAATTGTGCTGGTGCAAAATTATCAAAAATAAGGATTACTGTGTTGATAACTGTAAATATGTCTGGAACAGAGAAAAGAAAATTGTTGGTGATGGGAAAATCCGCTAATCCCAGGTATTTTAAAAACAAACATTTACCAGTAAAGTACAAATTAAACATTAAACCCTGGATGACATCAGAAATTTTTAAAAACGAACTGATCGAATGGGCCAAAAAAATTAAAATTCACAACCAGAAAAATATTACTTTTGATTGACAACTGTCCAGCGCACCCTGAAGTTGATCTACAGCAAATAAACTTGGTTTTTATGCCTCCAAACACAAGTACAGTCCAGTATATGGATCAACGTGTGATACATTCTTTAAAATGTCATTATAGAAAGATTTTACTTATGAAATGTTTTAAGCATGGCGGATTTTTTAAGGAAGGAATGTAGATATGACTCAGATGATGACCTACCGTTGACTCAGTGGACTGAAAAACATCGAGAAGATCCTACTGATTATCTAGAATTTGTTTACGATGCTGACATTCAACAAAGTACAGTGGAAATCGAGATTAAAAAGATGTTTAATCACTTTAATTTTGAAGAATATGTATGTGTTGATAATGAATTAATGACGAGAGAAATATTAACTGATAATCAAATTGTGACATCAATGACTTCTGGAAAGATATTAAGCGATAATGACGACGAAGACGAGCTTGGAGCAGGAGATAATATTTATATTCCATCCATTTCAGAAATGATTAAGAAAATGACTGAAACTCGCAATTTTTTGGAATCGCGAGGTTTCTGAACATATATGGAGTGGTTTTTGTGACCTTGATAATTATATAAACACCATTTCTTTTTCAAGTAAAATTATACAAACGAAAATTACTGATTTTATTGTATAAACTACATATTTTAATGTTGTCGTTTATACTCGTATGTGTACCAACAAACATAATAATAACTTTAGTGTGATTTGTTTTATTTTCCGTTGAACGTTTTCTTTTAATTTAATAATTCTTATTATTTATTTTTTTAAGCATTAGCGCCTAATCTAAATAAAAAAGTAGTGTAAAATGATATTAGATTTTGTACTGTTTGAAACGAACCTCGGATATAGCTAACCATTTTTAGTGATTTTTTGTAGTTCGTTATAAATAGGCTTCACTGTGTATGCATGTAACCAAGTTATGAAAAGAAAAACTTGGTAGTATGTATAAACTGCATGGACAGCACAGTGGTGGTTTAAGTTAAAAGAAAAATAATTTTTAAGGCATCAACCGACATATTCATAATGTATGTGATTCTACGCCGTATATGCTAGATATAGAATAGAAATAAATTGATTTTTTCAATTTCCTTCTGTGATTTTTCTCTAGCTGCCGTTACCCTTTCAATACTTTTTATAGCGTCTAAGATGAGATTTTGCGCAAGATGCTTCTGTAGTCTTTCTGGTGATGTCAGCTATAGCCAATATAATAGTTGTCCTTCTAACCTAAAACACAAATTCTTCATGTTTTCGAACTCAAAACTTAGTTGTGTACTACAAATGAATACCAAAATCGTTGAAATACACGTTTGGCACTGCCTCTTCTTATCCTTCTCTATTACCCAAAGATAGAACAGTTCTTATTTAAGCAAGTATGTATTTTCGAACTTCCAAATTTCCCATCTTACCACTTAGTTACATGCTACTAACCTAGTGCTTGCTCTTTTATTTGTTCATAGTATATAGAATATTTGTAAACTGGAGGTACAATTTAACTCCCAAAAGACATCTCCTGCCGTATCTCTGGAACTGCTTGATGATATCCAAATAAAACAAAATGAACAATGTCTTTTAGATCTAAAATTATTCAACTACCAAGAATAGTTCATTCGTTTCCCCGTCCTTAATTATTTTACTCCACAATACATGTGTTCGTTTTTATTAAATAAACAATATAAGAAATTATGACAGTTGAGAAATATCTCAGTCACGATATGGTTTTCAAACATTTATACGCATCTCAGTGGGATATTTCATGGATGTCGTAGAAATTTGTCTGTATATTTAGAAACGCAGAACCTATTTTAGTTAACACACCATTGGCAATTTTTTCCACATTAATCAAAATATATTTACCGAAAAAATCGTTTAACGTCAGCGGGTGCGATTAATCATACTCCACATAGTACTTTGCCTTTTCATGTTATTTTTATACTTCCTACAAGTTATTTTTATCCTACATTTTCACACCTTCGATCGATTTATTTATGTACGTGTTAATAAAGCCAAAACAAAAAATTTATTACTGAAACACTACATAAAATAATACAGGGGCTGTGTTATCCTAAATTTTAGACTTGTGCGGTGTGTCTAGTTTATCATTAGAGAAACTAACGCAGCAGATATCAGCTGTTTTTGCAAGAAAAGAAACATATGCGGTTGCATTCTAAAAGTAATCTTTGGTTTCTGAATTACGGGTTAAAATTATAAAGTTATTAATTTTTAAAATTCCCTTTATTTTTTTTTTTATAGAGAATATCATCTTTTTAATATGAACTGCCAAAGACTATGTTTCCACCAAGTATAAGCAGGAAGAATTCAAGACCAACGTGAATCGGTACTTTTGCGTATATACCCCTTTTATAGTAGTCCATATGCTGTCCCTATTAACAAAACCTAATCCTTTTTTTTAAATTGCTTATTCTGATATTTGTAATTACACACTATATTATTAGTGTTATAGAATTTTAATATTATCCTTATATACTATATATATATATATATATATATATATATATATATATATATATATATATATATATATATATATATATATATATATATATATATATATATATATATATATATATATATATATATATATATACATATATGAACGTTCTGGACGGCCTGTGGAGGTTACGACTCCAGAAATCATTGATCAAATCCATGATATGGTGATGGATGACAGAAGAGTTAAGGTGCGTGAGATTGCTAGTGCTGTGGGCATCTCGACTGAACGGGTACATAATATTTTTGCATAAACATTTGGACATGAGAAAGCTATCCGCAAGATGGGTGCCGCGATTGCTCACGCTTGACCAAAAAACGGAATCGTGTGAAGTGTTGCAAGGATGGTTTTACAGATGTTCCAGAAGAATCCGGAGGACTTTAAGCGTCGTTTCGTCACTGTGGATGAAACATGGATACATTACTATACTCCTGAGACCAAACAACAATCTAAACAATGGGTTACCAAGGGGGAATCTGCACCAAAACAGGCGAAGACCGTTTCTTCGGCCGGAAAGGTTATGGCGACTGTCTTTTGGGATTCGCAAGGGATAATCCTCATCGACTATCTGGAAAAGGGTAAAACTATTACAGGTGAATATTATTCATCGTTATTGGACCGTTTGAAAACCGAGCTGCAAGAAAAACGCCCGCGATTGGCCCACAAGAAAATCATTTTCCATCACGACAACGCACCAGCACACACCTTAGCAGTTGTGGTCGCAAAATTAATGGAAATAAGATTCCAACTCGTTTCACATCCCCCCTATTCTCCAGACTTGGCTCCCTCAGACTACTATTTGTTCCCCAATTTGAAGAAATGGCTGGCGGGACAAAGATTTTATTCAAACGAGGAGGTGATTGCAGACACTAATGGATATTTTGCAGACTTGGACAAATCCTATTATTCGGAAGGGATCAACAAACTAGAACATCGTTGGACGAAGTGTATAAGCCTAAAAGGAGACTATGTCGAAAAATAAAAAAGGTTTACCCCAAACACATAAGTAGTTTTTATTTTTGCACGGACTTTTCAAATCAGCCTCGTATATATATATATATATATATATATATATATATATATATATATATATATATATATATATATAAAACCCTTCTACCGTATGGTGTAGGTAGTTATATATTTTTCTTTTTTCCCTCTCAATCTTCACATATAAACTTCTTCCAACTGACTCTATTCTTTGCCATTTTCACTGCTTCTTTCCAGGATTTTCCTTTCTCCTCAAGTATACTTCCAACACTCTTATTCCAGATCTGTCCAGGTCTTCCTCACTTGATTTCCCTGTATTCGGGCTTCATACACTTGTTTCACTTGTCTATCATCCTTCATTCTCTGCACATGTCCCCGCCATCCTAGCTGTCTTTGTTGTATATATTCCATAATTGCTTTCTCCTTATTTCTGTATACCTTATTCTGTCTTTCCGTGTAACTCCTTGTAATGCTCTCAGGTATTTAATTTCGACGGCTTGTATCTTGTTTTTCTGCTTGTCTGTTAGGATCTATGATTCACATTCATATGTTAGGATTGTTCTATAAATTGCTTTGAACACTTTTATTTTTGTTTGTTTCATCACTTCCTTCTTCTTTATGAATTTATTATTTATTGCATAGTAAAGTTTGTTCGTTTTTTAGATTCTTTCTTAATTTCTTTGTCTTGTTTTCCAGTTTCGTCCATCATCACTCCCAAATACTCGTACTGTTCCACTTGTTGTATTTTATTCCCTTCTATGTATTCGTTTGTTGATTTTCCATTGTCATTACTTTTGTTTTATCTGTATTAATTTTTTATACCTTTTTCTTTAAACGCTTCATTCCAAATATCGAGGTTTCTTTGTAATTGTCTTTCATTTTTCGCCACTAACACAATATCATCAGCAAAAGCCGCTTCAGATATTTCTATTCTTTTTAGCTTCCAGTACCCAATTGTCATTTTTTCCACTTTTATTTCGCATTTCTTGATTATTTCATCCATATACACGGTGAACAATGTTGGGCTTAAGCTTCCTCCCTGCCTTACGTTATAAATCCTTCAGACCTCATGTTGTTTTATTACATACTGCACATTGTTGCTGTATATTCCTTTTATAATTCTTATTGTCTTTATGTTTATTCCCTTGTTTTCTAGGCTTTTCCACACTTTATTTCTCGGCACACTGTCAAATGCTTTTCCTAAGTTTATGAAAGCAAAGTGTAAACTTTTATTTTGTTTTGATCTTTTTTCGATAATCTGTTTCAGTGTAAATATGTGGTCTTGTGTACTTCTCGCTGGTCTGAATCAACTCTGCGATTGCGATAGTTGTGGTTCTATTACTTTCTTTATCCTATTATTAATGATGCTTTCATAAATTTTAACAATTGTGTTCAGTATAGTAATTCCTCTGTCATTATTGCAATCCTTGTAATCTCCCTTTTTATAGATTGGTGAAATAAACGATATTCCCCATTCGGCCGGAAATGTTTCTTCTTCCCATGCATTATTGATTATTTTTAGCAATACTGTTTTTCCTCTCTTCCCCATGTGTTTGATCATTTCAGATGTTATTCTATCGCTGCCTGAGACCTTCCCATTTTTCAATTTGCTTATAACTTCTTCCAACTCTTTCCATTCTATTTGTTCCCTATTTTCTGTTTCTTCCATATTTTGTTGTTCCAATTCTTCATAACTTGTAGTATCTCTTTTTTATTATCTCCTAATAGTTCTTCAAAGTATTCGTTCCATCATTCCATTACTGCTTTCTCTGCTGTTAGGATTTCTTGGTTTTTTTTTTCACATATAATTCGTTTATAAGTTGCTCTTTCCTGAATGATTTAAGGACTCTGTAGAATAGCTTTTGATTTTCTTTACTATTTTCTTCCATTTTATCTCCGAATTCTTTCCATGACTGTTCTTTTGCTTCTCTTACCAACTCTTTAACTCCCTTCCTTTTTCTTTTATATAATTCATATTGTTCTGCTGTTTTTGTTTTGAAATATTTTTTCCATTCTTTCTTCTTCCCAATAATTTCTTCTTGAATATTACTATTCCACCAAGCTGTTTGTCCTTTAATATTGTTTGTGTTGCACACTTCGCATACTTTGGTAGCCCAGTCCAGAATTATATTGTTGAAGATGCTCCATAAAATTTGCATATTTTATGTTTCTGTATCCTTTTTCGAAGTTCTCATCAGTTATTTGTCGATATTTGATCATAGTCTCTTGATTTCTGTCGAACCCTTGTGTACTTAAGTATGTAAGTCTATATGTTGGTAAAATGTGTTTGTTATGATGAGATCATGTATTTGACAATAGTCTAGCATCCTTTATTATTATTTTTAATTTCTTCACCTTTTTTTTTCTAGTATTAAAGTCCCCGGCAATAGATAGCCTTCCTCTGGCTTCTTCCGTTATTGTACTTAATTTTTCCCAAAATTTGTCCTTTTGTTTGGTCGTTTCATTTTCATCTGGCACATATACCGCTATCACTGTGATTATCTCTCCTTTTTCATTCTTCAGTTCTACCGTGAGTACTCTTTCGGATACTGCTTCCCAGTGTATTATTTCATTGTTTATTCCTCTGTGTATTATACATCCAACCCCGGCCGCTGCTCGTTGGTTCTGTTGCACTCCACTATATATCAATGTATGTCCATTTTTTTAAACTAAACTAAAATTAAGTCATTGCAATCTAAACATCTCGGTATTTTCGATTTTGCTTGCTGGCAGTGTAAATCTCTACCAGTACTTGTTTCGCTGCCATGATACTATGATTGACTAAATTAATCGGTATATACGTCCAGAAGTTTTATTTATAATTTTTTTTCTTTCATTACCATCTTCACCTCCTCACCAATAACTCCTCGACGACAGCAGTCATCTCTTCTGCATTGCCTGTTATTCTTTATCTATTTGTTGCCTTGCGCCTTGAGTTAAATGTCTCTGTGCACTCAACGCTATTTTGCTGGAAGAACTTCTGAAAACAGTGTTTCCTGGAATAAGCGATAGGTTCCACCTATTTTGTATCAACAATTATTACTTACTGGAATTATATTCCAGTTTCAAACGGTCTATCTATCTGTTGGCATGATAACTCTCGAATGAAATGAGATATCGGTTTCAAATTTTCTTGAAGTATTATTTGTTTTACATGTGTAGGAAGGACCTTGTTGTTTAGGTCTGGACTCGATAAGTAATATACTATTATTAAAATTATTTTTGATTTTTGCTTGAAATTGAACAGGTTTTAAGCATGTTTATTTAAAGTCAAACACACAAGAGGGGAAGGATGTTAAAATACTACAAATAATTTCGTTTTTTAATTGGGAGTGATTTTTATTCAATATACCCATAAAGGACCGCAGCAACCATTTACAGTTTTAAATGTTTCGTCTCTTTTGTCTGTTTATTAAGAAGTTCCAAAAATTGCTCAACATATTTTGATGAAATATAGGTTGATACCCAGTTACGGTAAGGGCCGAGTTTGCGGTCCGTCACAGGCAGATATACAGCTATAAGTATGCAAGTTATGTGTGAAAATTAAAGCAAAAGACATATTTCAGTAATTACTATATTTGTAAGACATGCATTTGACAAACGTTACAGCATCAATTTCTTTATGTACATATTGACTTATTTTCTAAAAATGCTTAATTGTACCTATTGGTCGAACACTTTGGTGCACTGGTTTGTATAGCGTTGATTTTCGCATATGTTTCAGTCTGGAAACCCTTGATGACCTCTAAAAATTCATGAAAATTCGGATGAGGCGAACGACTATCCTTTGCAAATTTTGAATGAAAAGCTTCAGTCCTGTTATTAGTTCTCCAAACGCTGGCGTTGAGCGTGGCCCAAAGGGTTGTAGCAGGAGCACTGTCATCGATGTAGTTTTTAACTATGTAGTCAGCAAGGAATGTTACTTGTGACTGACTGGCTGATTTTCTAATAATTGGACGAAAACATCTCCCACGTGATCGGCAGGAAGAAAAGTTAGCCCGAACATGTGGTGAAGCCATTTTCCAATGGGAGAATTTTTATCTTTGCATTCTCTAGTTAATCCTAGATTCTGAATTTTTCTCCACCAAGATCGTCCTATATGGAATCTGCATCTCACAAGCATTGTCAATGGGAATTCGGTTGAAACCGCACCGTGAATAGCGCGTTCAAAATCTAACACGACCTTTGTAGGCGATTCAGTACTTGTTCATTATCGTGTTGATGTTGATGATTGCTGCCATTAGGCGAGCCGCAACTCGATATCTACGGAAATATATGAAGATAAATTTCGTTGTGGGTGACGTCCTAGCTACACGTTTATTCGAAAACTTACGCACAGGATGTGTTATGATAATGAAACTTCGTTGTTCACAAACTTATTTGAAAACTTATGTGAGACTGTAACTACTATTAAAGTACCTATATACTGGATGTATCATATTAATGAACTATTATTTTTAGTAAACTTGAGCATATTTTTGTATTAATTTTAGGTGGTGATCGTGGGCAATGGCGGTGTGGGGCAAGTCCAGCATGATTCAACGGTACTGCAAAGGTACCTTTACCAAAGACTATAAAAAGACAATTGGAGTTGATTTTTTAGAAAGACAAATTGAGTGAGTAAAATTTATATGATTATATTTCTGCACTTTTTTTTGATGTTTGTGTTTAATGCGTCTACAATACAGATACATATACAGTAGAACCCCGATTAACCGAGTTGCGATTATCCGAGCTCCGGATTAACCGAGCCAATCTAAGAACCTGATTATCCGAGGTACGCGCGTCTATGCTGCGTATTAACCGAGCTTCTAAAATACAGGTATGTATGTACATATTTCCATTTAAAATCGTCGGGGCCTTCGGGGAATCTAACTGGCCCGTGTGAGGGGTTCCCCTATTTATCTTTTTGGACTCTTTCGGCATGTAAATTTGCGTGAATGCAATGCGTTATAGCGTTTACTACGGAGAAGTACGAGTATACTCACATAATTTATTTGGTTTGAGTTCTGGTAGTTAAGTATAATTAATACGAACTGCTTTGTTTGAATTTTTGTTTGTCGTATTATAATGGAGCAAAACAAGCGTAAAAGAATCGTCGTTCCTATTGAAGAAAAATTAAAAGCCATCAGAAGAATTGAAGCAGGAGAGACAATTAAAGTTATTGCACGAGATTATGGAGTAGGTGAGGTAACAGTTGAAGATTGGAAAAATAGAAGAGTGGTGTATAAATCAAGCCTCCTCGTCCTCAGGAAGAAAATCAATGAAAACCGGCGACTATGAAAACGTTAACGAAGCTTTAGTCATGTGGTTTAACCAACAGAGATCAAAAGGTGTGCCTCTGTCGGGTCCAATTTTACAACAGAAAGCAATAATGATTAGTAGGCAATTCCCAGAGATAGATCAGTTTACTGCCAGTTCTGGATGGCTTGACCGCTGGAAAAAACGGTACGGTGTACGACAACTGACTGTATGTGGTGAAAAACTTTCTGCTGATGTGTCATCAATTGAGAAGTTTAAGCAGAACTTTAAAAAGCAAATCGAAGATTGTGGATACACATGTGATCAAATTTACAACTGTGACGAAACTGGTCTGAATTATAAAATGCTTCCATCAAAAACATTGACATCTCGAAGAAAAATCAGCTCCTGGGCACAAACGAAGTAAGGAAAGGGAACTATAATGGTATGTTCCAATGCATCTGGCAAGCACAAAATCCCACTGATGGTGATTGGCAAGTCTGCACGTCCAAGAGCTTTAAAAGACATCTTACCCAAAGCCCTACCAGTCTATTACAAAAGTCAGAAGAGCGCATAGATGGATGCGACCTTATTTACTAACTGATTTGAAGAAGAGATCGTGCCATCTGTGACTAAATTTTTGAACAGAAACCGTCTTCTTATTAAAGCAATTTTGTTAATGGATAATGCCCCCTCTCACCCTGAAGAAGGGCGATATTGTTGTAAAATTTTTTCCTCCAGATGTAACCAGCATAATGCAACCAATGGATCAAGGTATCCTCGAAAACATTTTAAAAAAATTATAAGGCGTTTATATCTTGAACATCTGTTAGAATACACAAAAAAGGAGGATTTTATCAATGGGATGAGAGAGGTTACACTGAAAAATGTTATTTACTGAGTAAGTCAAGCTTGAGATTCTGTGCGTACTACCACTAGTCAAAAATCTTGGTCATAAGTTATTGATTTTGAGGACTATAATGACAGTGAAGATGATACTCCATTAAATGAATTAGCTTGAAATTGAGAAGCCATGGAGAAATGTCCTGTTCAAATTTTGACAGCGAGATAGAAGAAAAAGAAAAAAGTTTATTTGAATTAATGCAAAAATTAAAAGGTTGCGAAAATGTGACAAGAGAAGATCTTGTTGAATGGATTACAGCAGATGATTTAGAAGAAGAAAGGAGTATTGAAGAAATAACGAAAGTCTTTCAGGAAACCGAAAAATCAGAAGACGATGACGAAGCGGCGGTGGATGAACAGTCTCCCACTAAGATCTGTCATCAAGAAGGTTTTGCTTCTTTGGAAAAAGCTTTGAGGTATATCGAACAACAACCAGAGGCAATCCCAGCGGATTTGCTTCTTCTTAATAGATGGAGAAACATTGCAGCGAGAAAAAGAAGATTCAATATGAAACAGAAGCGCATAGACACCTATTTCACTGTTTTATAATGTATGTACCTATTTATATGTTAAAAACGTTAATACCTCGGTTTAAAGTATTGATGTTTATTTTTTGAATGAATAAAAAACAAATCCGGATTATCCGAGGAGGGTGCCCCTCTACGTTACCTCGGATAATCGGGGTTCTACTGTATACACATACTAATTACAGTCGGTCAAGTAAGAACGCCTATAACTTGGAGTAGATAAAATAAATACCTTTTTTTTTGAGGTTATTGTTGGCACCCCTGCAAACAAACTTTACTTATGGTTAAATGGTATATTATCAAACATGAGTGCTGCATAAGCTTCGTGCTTCGAGGCTGTGTTCCTATGTAATTATCCAAAAGGTTCAAAAATGACATCTACAACGGCTGCTAAGTATATAGACCAATGGAGGGTATTCATTAGCAAGTGGGTGAAACGATACTCTCAGTTAAAAAATGTTAATGATCTACCAAAACATGGTTCGAGAGGAAAAGTATCGGGCAAGGACGAAAAAATGATTATGTTAACATGTTTTTTCGAAATCTTCAATTAACTTTGCGCCGAGGAGCGCAAAAACTAAAGCAAAAATATTTGGATAATCGTACGAAACGATTCGCACCTCCGGGCTAACGATTTGAAGTAGCAGATTATAATTAAGGAACCATTATGTTGGGAATGTGAAATCTTTGGCAGAATGACACTACTCAGTATATATCATCACTACACCAAACACTTTATTTTTGCACTCGACGCGCTTTTCGCTAACCACGCTTGAATTACTCAGGCGGAACTAATGGAATAGGCGAGGCCATCAGTTCCGGTCAAGTAACCAGTAGAGGGGACTATAAGAAATAGGCCCTCTGTCTTTGTTTAAACTCCTTTTACATTTTGTAATTTCCATACTTTCGTATCCGTTCAACAATCTTCTATCAGATACATTTTTAATTAATCTTAGATTATCTAATGTTACAGTATGATTAACTTCAAAGGCATGTTCGGCAATGCTAGACTTTTCTGTTTCACTGTATGTTAACTGAGCTAAATGTTCTTTAAATCGTGTTTTAATTGACCTTTTAGTTTGTCCAACGTACTTCTTGTCGCAATCATTACAACTAATTTCATAAATGCCACTTTTCTCACAATTAGGAATCTTATTTTTGAGATTTCCTAAAATATTCCTTAAATTGTCTGATGACTTATAGACTAAGGCAGGGATGTCAAAGATACGGCCCGCGGGCCACATCCGGCCCCCGGGACGTATCAATAAGGCCCGCGATCGCTCTTTTATAACTTTGATATAATTTTTAACAACCGTATATTATATACTATATAATTAAATAAATAAAATGTTATAATTCAGTACATTTTTTTTATTTGAATCTGGCCCGCCTACACATTCTAAATTTAATATATGGCCCTCTGCAAAATTGAGTTTGACACCTCTGGACTAAGGTGAGGCCTACCTTATTAAATACCTTATTGAGTATGGAGACATACTTGGTCTTATTTGTTTCGCGTGTAAAAAAGTGAAATTCTGAATATTTAACCTGAACTATTTATTAATATGTTTATTACGTCATCGTCATAACCATTAACTCTAGTTATATTCCTAATACGATTCCTTTCATTATTGAAGTTTACTCTATTCAGAGGAAAGTGACCAAACGATAAACTAGAAAATGTAATGCATGCATCTGTTACTGTGTCGTTTTTATAGATATCAGATTCGAACCTATTATTATTTTTAATAATTAAAATATATAGCAGTTGTCCTTTGTTCTCAATTTCGTAAGTAAATTTAATGGAATCATATCAGCTATTTAATTTCGAAACAAAATCATCTATATTTGCTTTTTTTGTATCAAAAATCACCAAATTATCATCCACATACCTATACCATACCCTTGGGAAATACTCAGATTCTTGACTGGCTTCGGTTTCAAACTTACTCGTAAATAAATTGACTATGAAAGGTAATAAGCAATTACCCATAGCTGTTCCTTCTTTCTGAACATAAAATTGACTCTACTTAGTATATATCACCACTACACTAAACACTTTATTTTTGCACTCGACGCGCGTTTCGCTAACCATGTTAGCTTCATCAGGAGCGATGGTTGACTAACTCAGCCAATCATCGCTCCTGATGAAGCTAACATGGTTAGCGAAACGCGAGTCGAATGCAAAAATAAATTGTTTGGTGTAGTGGTGATATATACTAAGTAGTGTCATTGTGCCAAAGATTCCACGTTCCCAACTTAGATAAAATTGACTGTTATATTGAAAATAATTTGTTCCATACAAAGTTTAGATAATCCTAAGTAATTCTTGGAGATATTCTAAAGTTTGTGGTACTGGCACACTTGAAAACAAAGAACTGACATCAAAAGAAATTAAGATTTCACCTTCATTGAGAACTAGATCTTTTGTTTTGTAATGAATTCTAAAGAATTTTTCACTGCGAAGTATTTAATGGTAAATTCTCTCAAGTTCTTTTGATAACCATTTGGATCTCAAATATGTGGGCGATCCGACCGATGAAACAATGGGTCGCATTGCTTTTCCAGGTTTGTGAATTTTGGGCAAGCAATACAACTTTGGTATGGTCGGATTGCTCACATTTAATTTAAATTTTAGCGAATTAGGGATAAGGTTCTTACATTTACGTTACATTTTTACATTAGATTTATAGTTTAGCTTTAGTCAATCATCGCTCATGATGAAGCTAACATGGTTAGCGAATTGCGCGTCGAGTGCAAAAATAAAGTGTTTGGTGTAGTAGTGATATATACCGAGTAGTAAGAAACCATTGCTGAGCGAAAAAAACTGAAAAGGACTCACGTGGGCAGAGTAAAACATAAATCAACACTGAAGTAATGTAATGTTTTTCGGGTGAAGTTCATTTTGGGGTTATGTTATCACCCCACGAGCGTGGTCAATTTCCACTACCCGATTAGTTCAGCGTACCGTGAAATACCCTCTGAAGATCCATGTTTAAGGATGTCTTTCGGAAAAAGGTTTTGAGAGACTCTTGATCTTTATCCACACTTTGAACGCTGACAAATGTTCCACATCTACAAAAAGGCATTAGTACCGACTGCCAAATGGTGGTTTGTCGATAAAAATAAGGAGTGGATTCTTCAAGAAGATAACGACCCCAAACATTGAAGTAAACGTGTAGCCAGTAGAAAGTAGAATCCGGTATCGTCACACTAGATTGGCCAGCCCAGTGGCCCGGTGCAAACCCAAACGAGAACGTGTGGTCATATATCAAGCAGATGCTTCGTAGTAAAAAGTTGTACACAGTGAAGCAGCTATCACAGCAAATTCGGGCAATTTGAAAATCGTTGCCCCAAAAAAAGACGGAAAATCTCGTCGAAAGTATGCCCTGAAGATGTCAAGCAATCATCGACGCCGATATGGACTGGACGAACTACTAAATCATTAACATTTTAATGTCATTCGTTTACTGTCGGATAATGTAAAAAACTTTTAAATAAATACATTTTTAATAAACAATGCGAGACATTACTTGACCGACTATACATACGGAAAGTTTTATTTCACAAAATTAGGCGATAAAATGACATTTTTAAATTAGTATTTGGAGATAATTTTTAACTTTCTTAATGCTTTTTATTTTAGAAAGTAGGTAGACACACAAAATGTATTACTTCGTAATGTCCCATTTTAAACGATCTATTACTGCTGTTACAAAGGAAAATGAGGGTATGAATGTATTACTTGGCCGACTGCCTGTGTTTAAAATTATAAATATTTTTGTTTAAATTTGACTTCCTTGACTTTGTAAAATTCGTGCTGTCAAGTCAATCTACTTTACAAAATAATTACCCGATTCGAAATTAACAAACACGACAACTATGTCACTTATAAGTAAGTTTCTATATTTTAATAATTAACATTTTTAGGTGTTTCTCATTTCGTGTTTTTTTTACTTCTATAAGTTCAACAAGTATTTCTGCTACTAAAGTCTGTTTGTTGGGAGTTGAAAGCACACAACATGGGTTATAAATATTAAAATGTAATGTAACCATAAGCGTCCGAAATTTCCGTCCGAAAATTTTGAAAAAATTCTGGAATATTCTCCACGGGGTGTAGATTGAACGAAAATTATCACGAGTGCTTTACCTTTAATAATTTATCTGGTATATAAAAAAAAGCAAAAATTTCAAGGTCATCAGTTGTCAGTAAAGATCGGAAACAAACTTTGTTGAAAACTCATTTGGGGTGTGTTTTGTGAAATTACTGATCACTTTATATCTCCGCAACAAAAATTTTTATTTCAGAAGCAATCAATGTACGAAACACTAATTCCGCAAGATCAACTTGCACTTGACCGGTTTTTTTTCTATATAATTTGATGAGCTAGAATTCTAATTACCATACAAATTGTTGCTTGCTTCCGTTCTGTCCGAAATTTCTTACCATTTATTTGCCTTTTTAGTTTTAATCACCTTTATTTTCTATCTCTATACAACAGGGCGACCTTTTTCTAAAAGTATTTTATTACATGCCTTCTAAAAGTTATAAATCATCGCATTTCAAAGTTTATTTTAATGAGTAAATGATGAAACTAAAAATATTATTTGTATGATAAAGGCCTAAACGCAGGGGTGCTCAAACGGTTGATCGCGATCGACAAGTCGAACGCGAGTGCTTTTTGAGTCGATCTCGAGAAAAAAATTCCGATACTCCGATATTCACAGATTTTCTTTTAGGTAACTAAAACAAAATGTAATGAATAAACTACTAAAAATTTATTCGATCCACAATTAGGCCAGAATAACCCCCTCATCACTTTCTTTTTTCGTAATAACCCCCTGCTAGCGGCAAAAGGCGGCTTTATCAAAGGAACGCGAGGTACTTGTCCAAAAAAAGCTGCGTTTTTGATTCCCGCCGATGTTTTTAGAAACTCCGGCGGCGTGTTTGACGGGAACATTCGAGACTTCGTTCGCGCCGATATAAATGTTGCGCCTGCAGGAATAGGAGTCAGTCTGAGTTGTAACTTGAAGGCGATACATCGATACAAAGTTTATTAATAAATAGTCCAAAATGAGTGCGGCAAAGAAAAGTAAAACTTATCATTTTAACAACGATTGGGAGGAAGAATTTTTCTGTTGTATGGTAAAGGATAAGTGCATTTGTCTCATTTGCCGTGCGTCAGTTGCAATACCTAAGCGTGGGAACTTAGAGAGGCATCATAAAAACGGTTCATAAAAACTGTGAAAAGGATTTCCGTCACAGAGTGAATTAAGAAAACGAAAAGTACGTGATTTGATAACTTGTTTGAAAAAAGAACAAACCATGTTCACAAGACCAGCCAAACAATCAAAAGCTGCAACGATCGCGTCATTTAAAATATCTCATATATTGGCGAAACACAAGAAACCATTTGATGATGGATTGGTTGTGAAGGAAGCATTTATTGAAGCGGGTGAGACTTTATTTGGATATTTTAAAAATAAAACAGAGATTATGTCTGCTATTAGAGAACTTCAGTTATCTCGTCCGACTGCCACAAGGCGTGTTGAAGTCATGAATCAGGACACGGCAGATAAACTAAAACATGATATCATAGAATGTACATACTTTTCTTTACAGTTCGACCAATCCACCGATATGACAGACACAGCCCAGCTGTGTATTTTTATTCGAATGGTATTCAGTGACATGTCGGCTAAGGAAGAGTTTTTTGACAATGATTCCTCTGAAGGGAAAGACCCGTGGCGAAGATATATATGACGTTTTCTTCAATTTTGTAACAAACTACACGCTACCAATATATAAACTAGGGTGCATTACAACCGATGGAGCACCAGCAATGACTGGAAACAAAAACGGTTTTGTGACATTCTGTAGAGCTAATGATGATTTCCCTTCATTTTTTCCTTTCATTGCATTATACATCAACAAGTTTTGTGTTCAAAAGTTCTAATCATGGAGGAGATTATGGGCATTGCAATAAAAATTGTGAATTCTATCCGTGCACGTAGCTTGCAACGACGGCTCTTAAAATTGCAGTTGGAAGATAGTGACTTAGCTGAACACACTGATTTAGTTCTTCACACGGACGTCAGGTGGTTGATTCCTAGAAATGTTTCAAGAATTATTGCCCGAAATAACAGCTTTTCAGGACGAAAGAGGTGATGACACTCAGATGATGAAAAAACGGAAAATGGCTGACTGATTTGGCATTTTTGAGAGACATCACAATGCATTTAAACACCATTAATTTGGAGCTTCAAGGTAAAGGAAAAACTATTATTGAGATAATTAGCGCAATAAACGCATTCAAAAGTAAATTACAACTTATGATAGATCAACTGAAAAGAAAGGATCTGAAAAATGTTCCGTCTTTGAAAGCAAGGATTCCTCAGTTGAATTATGATATTTATGAGGCAGAATTATCAAATATTTTGGGCCAATTCGAAATACGTTTTTATGATTTCAGTAAATTGGCAAATATCGCATCATTTATGAGTTATCCTTTTTCATGTAAAAACATTGAGGAATTAGCTACTGAAAAGCAAGTCAGTTTAACATGTACTCATGTTCTGTTGAAAATGAGTTAGTGCAGATTATATCAGATATATATCTCAAAGCCACAGCATCTGATACAAAATTCTGGTGTTTTATATCTGAAGATAAATATCCGAATCTAAGGCAAATCGCCCTTCAACTGACGGCAATGTTTGGGTCAACTTACTTGTGCGAGTCTGCAGTTTCTGAAATGAAGATAATTAAGTCAAAATATCGCAATCGACTAACTGACGAACATATGTCATCATGCTTGCGATTAGCACTCGGTAATTACGTACCATCTTATGAAAAGTATGCTGAGGACATGCAGTGCCACGCTTCAACATCCAAAGTCACTCTTTAGTTAAGTTTAGACACTAGAACTCGTTTGTTTTGTAAGAACCAATAAAGTTGCAATTTTGAATAATTATGAGTTTTTTCATTGACATTTTAGAGCAGATCTACACTTACCTTGACTAAAAAAATGCATATTGTGCGGAAAACTAATATCTATGCCACGATACACCCTACCTAGACGACAATCCTGCATCACACTTACTTGCAGCCTCTCAGAGTCGATCGATCGTAGTTTAACAATATTGAGGTAGATCGCCAGCAGTTCAAGTTTGAGCACCCCTGCCCTAGAGCATCAACAACCAACAAACCAAGTCCGTGAAACTGTGGAAAAATGTACCAACATGACGAGAGTTGGATCAGCAACTATTTATAGATTTCTATAAGAAAGAAAACGCGGTCCTTGCCACGAACAATCACAATGGAAAGACTTCAAAAAAAGCAATAAGAAGAAAACTACACTTATTTTTTATTAAGAAAGAAATTTCTATACTACATAAAGTTTTGCAAGAAATCAGAGAAGACCAGGACTTACCAGTTTCAAAAAAATGGAAATTATGGAAAATCCTTCATAACCTGTATTTTCGTTGGGAAAAACACAATAGAAAATCTGTTCTTACCGATAAAATAGAAATAATTTGTTGGAGAAGAGAATATCTACGAGCAATCAGAAAATTTCCAGCCGAAGAAAGAAATATTTTTTATTCAGATGAGGCTTGGATTAACGAGGGGCACATAGTCAAAAAATTCTGGATTGATAAAAATGTTAAGAGTGCCAAACAAGCTTTTATGGAAGGTTGGTCAACTAGATCACAAACCCAGGAAAAGGTCGCAGGCTAATTATAGCACATATTGGTAGTGAAAACGGATTTCTTGACGGTGGCTTGTTGGAATTCGAATCAAAGTCAACTAAAGATTACCATGAGAAGATCACGGCCGATATTTTTGAGGAGTGCTTCCAACAAATGATTGAATCCAGAATCAGTTATAGCATTAGGCAACGTCCCATATCATTCTCTATTATTAGAACGACTCCCGACAAATTCATGACAGAAAGCGAATGTTCTTCAATAGATAAGAGACAAAAATCTCAAACATAAAGATGGTATGTTAAAAGCGAAACTTCTCACAATTGCAAATGAGATGACAAAGGAACGGAATATCACAGTGTTTAGATTACCTCCATATCATTGCGAATTGAATCCCATAAAGCTAATTTAGGCACAAATAAAAGGTTTCGGTGAAAGGAAAACACCACGTTCAAACATCAAGATTTCAAGGCAATTATTACTGGCCAGAATAGAGAGGAACAAAGAGGATAATTGGAAAAATGCGATTGGGCATGTTTTAGAAGAAGAAAATAACATGTGGAAACTTGACGAATACATCGAAGAAACTGTGGAAATAGAACCCTTAATTATCAGTTTAAGAGAAGTCGAGTCTTCAGATTTTGAATATGATGATTGTTTTTGATTGTAATTAAAATACTTATATATCGTGAATTGTGAATTTGTATACATACATAGATCTACAGATTAAAAAATTTTCGGTAATAAGTCTAATATTTTCTATAACTTTATTTTTAAAATATTTTTATTTATTAAACACTAAAAGCAGGTTACGCTTGGACTGCTATGCTACCGATGAACCCTCATTTACACTTGACTCTATTGTATAGCAGAGGTTTTTTACCTAAAATAGAGTGAACCCTTAAAAATAATTCAAAACAGTTAGCAAAATCCAGTAAAATATATAAGAAATTATTTCTGCCAGTTACGAAAAAAAAAACAATATCTTTTTCAGGTTTCCCTACTCTGAGAACTCCAAAAATGATACATTCGCAGATACAATCTTTAACCTCCTTCTTTACATTATCATGTTTTACTATACACATCCTTCCAACCGGGTACTAGAAAAATTCCTATTTAAGTCTAGGAATGGTTATTTGCAAATTCTGCGATAGATGGAGGCTTTGATCATTGCAACAAAACATGGAAGACAGCGAGTAAATGTTGACAAGTTCCTGAGAATGTATTTGATTATAACGATGCTTTTTTTTTTATTTTCGCACCCCCTTTATAAATAATTAAAAAATTTTCACTAATATAAACATAAAATGACTGCCTGTTTATTTTCCCGCTGTTTATTTCGTATTGGAAACGAGAGATATAATAAGAAGTTAAAAGAAGTTAAAATAGAATGCCGCCCCGGTTAAACATTTATCACTACGTATATATGTATGTATATATATATATATATATATATATATATATATATATATATATATATATATATATATATACGAGGTATATCCACAAAGTAAGTTCCTTTTGGTTATATAAAAAAAAACGTGTACAGATACAGAAAAAATATTTATTGTACAAAAATCTACAACTGTTGAACTAATTTTCTACATAGCTTCCGAAATTTTGTAGGCACTTGTCATAGCGTGGCACAAGTTTTTGTATGCCTTCTTCATAGAAGGTTGCCGCCTATGTTTTCAACCATGTGGTAACATGTTCTTTCAGCTCGTCATCATCGTTGAAGTGTCGACCACCAAGGGAAGATTTTAGGTGTAAGAAGAGATGAAAGTCGCTAGGAGCGAGGTCCGGGCTGTACGGAGGATGATCAAACACGTCCCAGTCAAATTCCTGTAGGAGTTCTTTTGTCATGTTCGCAGTGTGAGGTCGGGCATTATCGTGGAAAAAAACAACACCTTTCGACAGTAATCCTCGGCGCTTGTTCTGTATTGCGCTGCGCAATTTCTTAATGGTCTCGCAGTAAACATGTGCATTGATTGTTTGGCCTCGTGGTAAGAAATCAATCAGCAAAATGCCTTTTCTGTCCCAAAAAACGGTGCACACATGAGTTTTCGAGGTGTCAAGATTTGCTTAGGCTTAACTTTCGTTGGGGACGAAGTGTGCCTCCATTCCATTGATTGCCGTTTAGTTTCTGGGGTGTCGTAAGATACCCAAGTTTCATCCCCCGTGACTATCCGAGAAAGAAAATCATCACCGTCTTCATTGTAGCGTATCAAAAACTGAAGTGCACTGCCCATCCGTTGTTTTTTGTGTTGTTTAGTAAGAATTTTGGGTACCCAACGTGAGCAAAGTTTTCGAAATTTCAGTTTTTCATTAACAATTTCATGAATTAGTGATCGTGAGATTTGCGGAAATTCCATAGCAAGAGCACTAATTGTAAACTTACGGTTTTGCTTAAGCTTCTCTTCAATTGCGTGAACCAGTTCATCAGTAACCAAAGACGGGCGTCCACATCGTTCTTCATCGTGCACTTGATCACGTCCTTCATTGAACTGTCTGACCCATCTTCTAACCATTGAATCACTCATAGCAGTTTGTCCGTAAACCTCGCAGATTTGCCGATAAATTTGATATAACAACATCGTTTAAACTAATATTTAGTGGGACTTCCGTTGGCTTTCATAATCTCCTGTAACCTTTTTGTCATGCTTGCAACTCTCTTTCTAGTAACTCTGCTGGCATGTTCTCCCATTCGTGCAGTATTCTGTTTTTGTTAATTCTTCTCTATTTGAAATATTATGTTTGCAAACGCGCCGTTTAAGTTCCTCCCATAAATGCTCGATGGGGTTAACATCGGGTCATTGCGGAGGTGTATGAAGCTGCTGTCGCACCTTATGGATCATCCATTCTCGCACCAAGTTTGCGGTAAGTTTCGGATCATTGACCTGTTGGAAAATGTATCTTTTTTCGAATGCTAATTTTTGGACACTTTCTCTTAAATTGTCTCTCAAAATGGATAAACATGCTGATCCATGGTACCATTAATAAAATGTAAATTTCCAAACCCTCCAGCGGACATGCATCCCCAACGCAGAACACTGTCACCCGATTGTCTCACCGTGAAACAAATGTTTTTATTATCGAATGCGGTATTCTTCTTTCTCCAAATTTTAGTTCTGCTATCAGACCCAAAAAGGTCTAACAATACTGGCCTTTTCACGTGGTGTTAGTTTCTTAGGACGACCGGAGCGTGGCCAATTTTTATAGGAACCCGTTGATTTATACTGGTTTACAATGTACTGAACAATAGCAGGCGACTTTTTACCAATTTTTCCTATATTTCTGTACGATTTTCCATCTTTCCACAAATCAGTTATGATTTTTCGAACTTGATATGGAATTTCACAATTTCTCTGGCTCATTTTTAATACTACTTTGAAACCCCACTACAAAATTACTAGCAACAAGTGACAGATTATAAAGTATGGCCGAAAATTATTCATTTGTTTTCAGTTTAGCGAGCATTAGATAGCTTGATAAATTACGTCTGATTATAACGTGTTTTTTTCAGTACAATTCTTGAGTGTATGGAAACTTTTTTGACATTCATTTTGTTTATATTTTTATAACAATGACGTAACTTCTAAATAAAATGTTCCGTAATTGTTTTTAATACTAATCTTCGTTGGTTAAGTTTCAAATATTAATTTAAACATGTTTTCTCGTAGTTCCAATTAATTAGTTAAACATAACAGAAAAATAGTATAGAAAGCAGGTGGCCTATGGAGACTTTTTGGACTGACTGTATATATATATATATATATATATATATATATATATATATATATATATATATATATATATATATATATACATATATAATAGTTTATTATTTAAAACTGTAATTTCCCAGTAAATTCCACTTTTATTATCAACTTATTTCTAAAATACGATAGCTAATATAACATAGTTTAATGAACTTAATAGTAGACCAAAGCTTATAATCTGTCTGTTCAATCATGTGTAGTAATATTTTATTTGTATAGAAATAAGTATATATTAGACATATTAAAGGCGATAAGCAATTTATTTTGACGCTGTTGTAAGTTTTGCACTTGTCCTTTTTAGATAAATAAACCACTACATTAGTAATTCGAATACGGTGTGTTCAGTTGGAAAAAAAAAACTGTAAACGCATAAACTGTTTTTTAAGCCAGTGTCTGTAAGCTTGATACGTACAATGAGGGAAAAATACACTATGGACATTTAAAATTAAATAACCGGTCAAGTGCAAGTTGAACTTGCACAATTAGTGTTCCGTACGTTGATTGCTTTTAAAATAAAAAATATTGTAACGGAAGTATAAAATGATCAGTGACTTGCAAAACACACCCCAAAAGAGTTTTCAACAAAGTTTATTTCCAATCTTTACTGAAAATTGATGACCTTGAAATTTCTGTTTTTTTATATACCAGATAAATTATTACAGGTAATGCACTCGTGATAATTGTCGTTCAATCTGCACCCCGTGGAGAATATTCTAGAATTTTTTTGATAAGTATTTTTCGAGATAAGGCGGGTGGACAGCAATTTTTCGCGATTTTTTAAAAATAATACAAAGAAAAGTGCGCGCAAGTATTACATTATATACATATTTTTACTCGTGTTTTCACAAGCTTTCATTTGACATCACACTCGATTACCTAGTAAAAAAATTTTTTTTTTACTTCCGATTTCACCCCTCAAAACTAACCCCTTAAGTCAAAATTTAATTTTCAAAACTACATGGCTCTGATAAGGCCATCAAGGCCATCAATTCCTATATTATTATCAAATTTCTTCTTTCTATAACAAATAATTTCGGAGAAAATCGAGTGGGACAGACGGACAGACAGACAGACGGACAGACAGACACCGAAGTGATCTCATAAGTGTTCCGTACGGAACACTAAAAAAAACATAATTTTACAAGTCCGTAAATAAAAGGGTGCATGGAAGTTATAGCAACAAGAATTTAGCGGAATTAGCAGTACCAATCAAAACAGACAACTAATCTCGTTAAATTCTATTGCCTGTTTTATAGATTTGCTGTATTGTTAATCCCGCCCGATTCTCGTTGCTGTAAACATCTTCTCCGCGCTCTTTTATTTACAGTGTTGTATGAAAGAAAACTCGCAGAGTATTTTTCTACGAAACTAAACTACCCTCTACCTCAATACCTTAAACCAGCGTTCCTCCAGTTGTTTCATTCCATCTATAAAAATTTCATTTGCAACTGAATAAACGACGTCACAACGCTCAAGAATATCCTGAATCCCCCATGAGACTGTTAACACAAGTCTTCCACAAAGATTTGGGAGCGCTCCAATTCATTTTATGTGTAAATAATATATATATATATATATATATATATATATATATATATATATATATATATATATATATATATATAAATATATATATATATATATATATATATATATATATATATATATATATATATATATATATATATATATTATATATATATATATATATATATATATATATATATATATATATATATATATATATATATATATATATATATATATATATATATAAATAATATATATATAATATATATATATATATATATATATATATATATATATATATATATATATAATCGTGTATCCGTTCTATCGTATGGTGTAGGATAGTTATATATTTTCCTTTCTCCCTCTGAATCTTCAAGTATAAACTTCTTCCATTTATCTCCATTCTTTGCCACTTTCGATGCTTCTTTCCAGGACTTTCCCTTCTCCTTAAGTATACCTCCAACACTCTTAATCCAGGTCTGTCTATCTTCCCTGTATTCGTGCTTCACACACTTGTTTTACTTGTCTGTCATCCTTCATTCATCACATGTCCCCACCATCCCAGCTGTCTTTGTTGTATATATTCCATAATTGCTTTTTCCGTGTAACTCAGTATACTGCTCTCAGGTATTTCATTTCGACGGCTTGTATCTTGTTTTTCTGCTTGTCTGTTAGGATCCATGATTCGCATCCATATGTTAGGATTGTCCTATAAATTGCTTTGAACACTCTTATTTTTGTTTGTTTCGTCACTTCTCTCTTTCTAATGAATTTATTATTTATTACATAGTAAAGTTTGTTCGTTTTTTCGATTCTTTCATTAATTTCTTTGTCTCGTTTTCCAGTTTCGTCCATTATCACATCCCTGTTCCATTTGTTGTATTTTATTCCCTTCTATGTGAATATTCGTTTGTTGGTTTTCCATTGTCATTACTTTTGTTTTATTTATATTAATTTTCATATCTTTTTCTTTAAACACTTCATTCCAAATATCGAAGGTTTCCTTGTGATTGTCTATCATTTTCCCCCACTAGCACAATATCATCAGCCAAAGCCGCTTCAGATATTTCTATTCTTTTCAGCTTCCAGTATCCAATTGTCATTTTTTCACTTTTATTTCGCATTTCCTGATTATTTCATCCATGTATACAGTGAACAATCTTGGCCTCAAGCTTTCCCCCTGCCTTAAACCTTTCTGTGTTGTAAATCCCTCCGATTTCATGTTGTTTTTTATTAAATACTGCACATTGTTGCTGAATATTCCTTTTATGATTCTTATTGTCTTTTTGTTTATTTCCTTGTTTTCTAGGCTTTATTTCTCGGCACACTATCAAATGCTTTTTCTAAGTCTATGAAAGCAAGGTGTAGACTTTTATTTTGTTTTGATCTTTTTTCGATAATCTGTTTGAGTGTAAATATGTGGTCTTGTATAATTCTTGCTGGTCTAAATCCACTTTGCGATTCCGATGGTTGTGCTTCTATTACTTTCTTTATCCTATTATTAGTGATGCTTTCATAAATTTTGACAATTGTGTTCAGTATAGTAAATCCTCTGTAATTATTGCAATCCTTGTGATCTACCTTTTTATAGATTGGTGTAATAAACGATATTCCCCATTTGGCAGGAAATTTTTCTTCTTTCCATGCTTTATTAATTATTTCTAGCAATACTGTTTTTCCTTTTTTCCTCATGTATTTAATCATTTCAGACTTTATCCTATCACTACCTGAGACCTTCTCATTTTTCAGTTTTCTTATAATTTCTTCCAACTCTTTCCATTTTATTTGTTCCCTATTTTCTGTTTCTTCCATATTTTGTTGCTCCAATTCTTCATAATTTGTAGTCTCATTTTCTTTATTATCTCTTAATAGTTCCTCAAAATATTCTTTCTATCTTTTCATTATTGCTTTCTATGTTGTTCTTGGTTTTTGTTTTTCACATATAATTCAGTTATAGGTTGCTTTTTCCCTAATGATTGAAGGACTCTGTTGATTTTTCTTACTATTTTCTTCCATTTCATCGTTCCGTGACTTTGCTTCTCTTACCAACTCTGTAACTCTTTTCTTTTTTTCCTAAGGATTATATAGTTCAAATTGTTCTGGTGTTTTTGTTTTGAGATATTTTTTCCATTCTTTCTTCTTCCCAATAATTTCTTCTTGGGTATTACTATTCCACCAAGCTATTTGTCTTTTACTATTGTTTGTGTTGCACACTCCGCATACTTTAGTAGCCCCGTCCAGGATTATATTCTTGAAGATGTTCCATTTTTCTTCCAAATTTGCATATTTATGTGTAAATAACTTAACTCTAAATGTAGAAACAGACAAGAATTTTACTGGAGACACGACAATTATTGTATGCTCTGAGAATTTGAATAAATTGTATTCAAAATAAGGCAGGTTCGACAAAATATAGTTTGATGTATAAGAAATGACTTAGTCAGTTCATATGGATATGTTTTAACAGGACACTTATTCTATCTGTTTTCCAATTATAAAACGGACTCATAAATATAAATAAAAAATTAAACTCTGCTTTTTTACTACATAACAGTTATCACCACTACACCAAATACTTTATTTTTGCGTTTTGCCAGCATGATTAGGAGCGATGATGATTGATAGGAGTTCTTTTTGTGAAACATCTCCCCGCCCCCCCCCCCCCCAGAGTCATCCATTTTAAAAGAAGTGTAAGTTTTTATAGTCCTACTGTATGAAAGGGTTCTTTTTCCACCATTAAATTTTGGTTTACTGTATTGATCCAAGTCTAAACCCCAGTACAAGAGGATCTTTTTTCTCATCAAGAGGTTTCGCCCTTCGGTTGTTGGTCGATTGACTTTATAAACTACTCCGTCTTCAATATTTTTTCTTTTTCGCCCTTTGTATCCCTATGCCCCCGCTTTTTAACTATGACTACGCCGTGTTTAAGAGGCTTGGTTAAAATCCATATAATTCAACCTTCTGCCATATCATTATATATTTTTTGTTTCATTTTAGAGTTGATGGTGAAGAAGTACGACTTATGCTGTGGGACACAGCGGGACAAGAAGAATTCGATGCCATTACGAAGGCTTATTACAGAGGAGCCCAAGCCTGTGTGCTGGCTTTTTCAACGACTGACAGGGATTCATTTGAAGCTGCTCATTCATGGAAACTTAAGGTAAATATACATTTTTTTTTCCTTCGAACATCAATAAACAAGACCTGAGATAGAAATCGTACTTTGCCGTTTCACTGTCCTAAGGTAAGTTGGCCTACTATCGTTAATAATGATGGATTTGATCAAGGTAACCTACTAAGTGTCCTTGTGTAGAAGTGAAATCAGAAGTTTGAAGTATAGAAACCACACAGTTTCCGCTTAGTTATGCTTTTTACAGAAAATCTACAGAATAAAAATGTAAGTTTCAGTAGTATTTATTTCGCCCAGTTCCTTCTCAGATTAAAAAGTTTTCGTCAGTTTGCGAGATATCTAACATTGTCATCTTCACCTAAAACAACTAAACGAGCTTATTCTTGGACCTCCAATACTTTTAATGCAAGAGCAATACTTAACCGAGAATCTCCATCCGAAAACTTTTATTTTTCTGCGTAAAAAATATTTTTCCTTTTATTTATCAAAATAAGTAACGGTGGAATTTTAAAATTACCATAAACTATGTGCATAGAAGTAAAAATAATAGTATCATTACATGACCAGAGCATAACCATAATGAAGTAACATCTTTTTTTTTACTTAAAACATTATGGTAATTTCGGCGTTACCATTTGGTCAGAGAGGAAATGTTCCGGAACGTGAACGTATATTAAAGTATTCAAAAGTTTACTGCTGAAATATTCTTTTATTCTTGCTTGCGTGGGCTAATGAGGTGATTTATTTTATTTTTTATAAAGTCTGCCTTTAATAATCAGCGTTAATAAACATAGAAAGTATGTGCAATCAGTGACGTAGCCTATTTTAGGGGGCTCTTTAAGGAAATAGAGAACACTAAAAGTGGAACTGTTTACAGACGTTGCATTGGAACTCTAAACGCTTTAACTTCATATCCACACAGTAATTTAAAAATCGATGACCGGGAGAAGACAGGATTTTTATAAAAAAGGACCATTAGTGACCAGGTGGAGGGGACTTTTCATAAAAAGAACTCTTTCATACAGTGGAAGTATAAAGTTTTAAACCCAATTTCAAAATCGATGACAAGAGAATGAGAAGAACCTCCAATGAAAAGCTCTGTTACTGAGGGACATTATTGTCTACAGCCACAGGGTTAGTGGATCATATGCCACCTTTGGCTATGCCACAGCGTACAACAAAACAGAAAGTCTTAGATGAAGACTTTTGAGTTAGCACTATGTAAGTTGAATGATTGACTTGTATGCTGTCACTGAAAATGAGGGTGTGAGTCTTGCACGACATTTCTTGGCCAAAAAAACTCCACAGCTTGGACACCACCAAGAGTACAGGACCAGATAGATAACCAGCATCGTTCCTTAAGAAGTATTGTGATTCCTTGGCACTTCCTCTGAGCCTTATTTATCAATCTTCGTTTGATCATGATCCATTTCCAAGGCTGTGGAAGCATTCATGGTTTGTTCCGATATTCAAGTGTAGTTCAAAAAGGGATATTAAGAACTGTAGAGGGATTTCATTAGTGCCCAAGATTTTTGAATCCCTAATAACGGATGAGCTGTTTGAAGCTTTCGAATCTAACATAGCGGTCGACCAACATGGTTTTTTTAAAGGAAGATCTACCGGTACAAATCTGGGAGTGTTCCAGGACTACGTTGTGAACGCCGTCGAGAGTGGTTCTCAGGTCGATGCCATCTACACAGACCTGACCAAGGCCTTCGATAGGGTATCCCACCGATTACTCATCAAAAGACTGTCTAGGCTGGGTGTGCGCGGGTCATATATTCAATGGATTGAGTCCTATTTAACAAAACGACAACAGTGTGTTAAAACTTGGTAGTACCGGATCCCGTGAAATAAATGTGTTGTCGGGTGTACCACAGGGAACTCACCTGGGTCCAATCTTATTTTTAATATTTATTAATAGTGTTACCTCTGTCTTTCGAAAATGTGAATGTTTACTGTACGCCGACGATCTTAAACTTTTCTATGCGGTTGATTCTTCAGAAGACTGTGTAGACATACAAACTGATTTGAACAAGCTAGTCAAATGATGTTCCTTAAATAACTTAGAAATTAATACCTCAAAATGTAGGATTCTTAATTTTTATAAACGCAAAGATCTTATTAATTTTGACTATTACTTAGATGGCAAGCCTTTACAAGCTGTTGATAGTTTTAATGATTTGGGTGTGATTTTTAGTAGTGACTTGAGTTTTAGTAGTCACATGGATAATATATTACTGAAAGCATCTCGTGTGGTTGGTTTTCTACGCCATACTTCTTATATCTGTGATACTGGAGCTATTAAGTCTATGTATACTTGTCTAGTTAGGAGTGTTTTGGAGTATAATAGTGTCATATGGGGTCCTGTTTATACCTGTCATATTAATCGTCTGGAGTCTGTCCAAAATAAGTTTGCAAAATTCATTTTATACAAACTAAAGTTTCCCTATAGCAATGTACCGTACTTGACGCGTACTCAATTAGGTATAGAAGCACTTGAAACACGAAGATGCAATGCTTTAATTTTATTCTTGAACAAATTGCTTAACGGTCAGATAAACTGTCATATTCTGCTGTCCCATGTTGATTTTCGGATTCCAAACAGGACCACGATCTCAACAACTGTTTCATATCACTTTTCATCGTACTACGTACGGAACACAAAGTTTTTCTACATAACCAATTAAAACATTATCATTGCTCAGTTGTTTTCAGCGGGTCTCGGAGGGGCCCTACCTAAATTTTTAATCAACTTTCTTCAATCCAGAACATTCAGAGTCAAAGCCAACGGTATTATTTCCATTCCATTCACTACCTCTCTGGGAGTCCCACAAGGCTCTGTACTCAGCCCCACCCTTTTTAACATCGCCCTTAGTACACTCTCAGAATACATTGCCCCCAACATAAAATGCAAAATATTCGCTGATGATATCCTTATGTACACCTCCTCTCCTTCCTCTTCAGATTGCACCAGATTGTTGCAACGCTCCGTTAACTCACTATCCACCTGGGCAACCAAACACGGCTATATTTTCTCCCCTCATAAATCTTCATCCGTTCACTTCTGCAAGAAGAAATGCTGTCCTAGAATGAATCCGCTAACCATTGCAAACATCTCCATCCCCTCAGCAGACCAACTAAAAATCCTAGGCCTAATATTCGATTATAGACTCACCTGGAAACCTCACATACAATCCCTTAAAACGAAATCTTTCTCTGACTTCAATCTTATTCGAATGCTCTCTGGCGCGACCTGGGACTTTCATTCTCTCTCTCATCTATACAAGTCTCTTATCCTTTCCAGAATCAACTACGGTAACTTCATCTATGACTCCGCAAGCCCTCATGTCAAGAAATCTCTTGAAACTATACAAAATTGCTGTCTCCGACTGGCCACAGGCGCATTCCGAACCACCCCAATCACTAGCTTACAGTGCATCCCATCCACTCAGTCACTCCAACTATCTCGCCAACTCTCACTGTTAAAATTTTACTCAACTTCCCTACATCGACCTCATACCAGATCCTCACTCAACCTGGTCAATGTCCACAGACCAAGCATTACATTCCCCACTGATTCTATTCCCCACAGAATCAACAAATTATTCATCCAGCACAATATCTCCCCCTTATTACAACTACCCCCTCCAAACCACCTTTCCTACCTGGCTCTCCCCTCTCCCCAACATTGACCTAACTTTGCACTCCTATAAAAATCAGAACATTCAAACATATTCTTTAACAAGCTCTTTCTTGACAGACTATCCAATATCTATCCCAATCATTTACTTTTCTTCACAGATGGATCAAAGACGGAAAAGGGAGTTGGGGCTGCCTTCTTTTTTGATAATATCGTCCAAATGTTTAAATTATCTAAACATATCTGTTTTCCCCGCAGAATTGTTGGCAATAAAGGAGGCTATCAGATACTCCCTCCAAGCAAACATCCAACAACCAACTCTCATAATTTCTGATTCCCTAAGCGCTCTCAAAGCCATCAATTCTAGAAATCTCAATTTCAACTATATCAGGCAAATTCTGGATCTGATGTACACGGCCACCTTGAAAAAACGTACCATATCCTTGCTTTGGTTGCCCAGTCACATAGGCAACCCTTATAACGACAGAGGTACATTATCTTGCTAAACTTTCCATAGAAAGGGGCAGTATGAACATGAGAGAGAATCACTACTCTGATAAAACACCTACACAGCTCTCTCTTCCAACTCAAATGGGACTTGGAAGATCCCAACAACAAATTATGGTCCATCAAAACCAATCTATTTCCTCCCCTTAACTCCACAGAATTGAACCGAAGACATAATGTAATAATGAGAAGACTGGCATTGGGACACACCTACTCCACCTGTGTACATCTATTAAAGAGAGATCCCCCTCCACTCTGTCCTAAATGTGGCTCCCCCTTATCGGCATCCCATCCAACATCACCATCCTCATAAAATCTTTTGTCCCACTTAAAGAAAACATAACCAATTACTTAAAAGAATTCAACTTCATAGTCTAATCTATTTATAAAAAACTAACTCTAGTGGGCACTAAATGATCTTAGCTGTCGATGCGCCCTGCCCAACAGAAACAAACAAACAAACAAAGTTTTTCTAATACACTGTTAAGTAATTATAATGCAAATTTTAGTGATTTAGATCTGTTTAGATATAGTATGACAATATTTAAAAACAAAATAAGGTATAGACGTATTAAAACAGTAACTCTACCATAAGGCAACGACAGTAACAATTTATCTGTTATTTTTGCTTTTACTTCTTTTTGTAAATTATTATATGTGCATTATTTTTTTTTTCTTGTAACTATGATTATTGTTATACTGTTTGGAGTTGGTGCTCTGTAAATATTCATTGTATAAATAAATTATTCAGTAACAACTTTTTGATTTAACGTCAAAATAATTTTATTTATATTATAAATTATTTTAAAAGAGTTAAAGCTTCTTTGACTACATAGTATAATAATAACAATATGCTAAATTACATTATGTTATTACACATGAAGTTCAGTGCGTTGCGTTTCGCGTGGGCCCTGGGTTTTATTATTAAAGGAAAGAAATTATGTCAACAAAAAATATAAACACTCTATAGTATATGTCGGTAAACAACAACTTATACTAACATAAACTTTTTCAGGTTGAAAATGAATGCGGGGAAATCCCGACAGTCATAGTCCAAAATAAAATTGATCTCCTGGATCAGAGTGTTGTTAATCCGTAAGTATACACATTTTAATTTTTGATTCGTTAAACCTTTCGACTCTGTAATAGATTACGATGGTTAGTTGATTGTAGGCGTGTGCACTGCAGCCCCTTGGCTTATTGTGCTCCCCTCTTTTGGTTACATTAGCTATGTCCCTCTAAGCAGGTTGAGGCGTTAAACGTAAAATATGAAAACTATTTTGTACAGATTTATTTCGATATTTTTTTTTTTTTTTTTTTTTTTTTTTTATTGGTCTAGCACACGTGCTGCAGGGAAGTCCCTAAAGCGCTCCAGGAGCGGCACGAGTGCGGAAAAAGCGATTCACGTTGTTCTTGAATCGCTGTAAATTGTACTCGGTGGGAAACACAGCGCTGGGCAAATTATTCCAAAGGGATAGATTTATTATCTGTGGTAGGGTTATACGATTGGAGATAAATATGCTCTTCATTTTATTAACCGGTGCTCCCGCTCTTTCTATTCTCACACGTATTTCTGCTGCCTGGTCCCATTCTGAGTTAATTCTTGTTCCCAAATAGGTGTAAGATTCTACGTGTTCAGTTCTCTAGTTGTTTAGTATTAATTGTCTTGCTGGTTGTTGGTTTTTATTTATGAGCATCCATTTGGTTTTCGCGAGGTTTAGGCTTAGTCCATAATCTTGTTCTTTGTAACCTTTCCATCAGGCTATTTAGCTCATCTATGCTGCTAACGAGTACTACTGTATCGTCAGCATATCTTATGTTATTAAGTGTTTCTCCATTTATCTTTACGCTTTTAGTACTTTCTTCTAACGCTATCTTGAATACTTCTCCGGAGCGCTGGCGCACACCTTTGTTGATATCAATATTCTTGGTTAACGCAGACCCTACTTTCACTCTAGCCGGCTGTCCCCAATAGAAATTCGTTATAGTTCGGATGTATCTGGAAGCGGTTCCATTCTGGTAATGTGGTTAATCAGGCTTATCATTCGGTGTTGATCATAAGATTTTACGTTCAGTTTCTTCGGCATGGCCACAAAGGTTGACTGTAGCCAGTCGTCAGGAAATTCCCCGTTGTTGTATATATTATTGAAAAGCGTGGTGAGGGTGTCGAGAAACTGGCTGTTCATTTCGCACAAGAATTTCGCCGTGAATGCCATCGTTGCCTGGTGTTTTATTGTTTTTAAGAGTTAAGATAGTCTTCTCCACTTACGCATTTAGAATGGGAGGACCCGTATCATTATCAACCTTCAGTGAACACCTACTAGGACGGTCAGCGTTAAACAATTGCTCTACATAAGCCTCCCAAATCTTTATGATTTTATCGGGATCTGTTTCAATATTTTGATTAGCGTCGGCTAGGCTCTTCGATTCCCCAGTGTATTTCTTCTTGTTTGTCAGTTTATCTTATCTTTTTATGCATGTTGTGGTAGTCATATTTCTGTTCCCACTGTTCGATTTCTTCACACCTCTCGGAAAGCCAACTCTCTTTACTTTCTCTAATTTTTGTTCTTATCTTGCTGTGAATTTCTCGCTATTTTGTTCTATCTGTGTTCTTCTGGGTCCGTCTTTCTTTCATCATGTTAAGGATTTCTTCAGTAATCCAGCTCTTTTTCTTTTTTCTATCCTATTTCAAGAGTTTAGTGCTTGTTGTTTTACCGATAGGCATCAAAAACTTGAACTCGAACGAAGATAAAATATATTTTAGTAGAAAATGCTAAAAAAGTCACACACGAATATATCAGGGATAGGTTAAAAGACAAGAATATGAAGTAAATATAATTCCCCTTGATCATAACTTTACACTTCGCAATTGCTAATTTTTGTTTTCTTTTGTCCTTTCTGTTTATTTACAATTCTTCGTTTTTGTTTGTCGTTTTTTTTGCTACTATTGTTCTGTTATATTTATTTTTTTATTATAATTTTACATTTTAAAAGATTTAATTAGCAAGAGGTACAAAGAACTCCTTGTATAACCCGTTTTTATTTTTATTTTATGAATTTATGTGCTATTTATTCTTATTTTTTTAAGACTTTACTATTATTTTTTACTATTATATTTTATTTGATCTTATTTTAATATTTTATTGGACGTGCCAATTGCATAATTTTATATAAATTATTTTAAAAAAATGGCAAAATAAAGAGTTTGCAGTTTTTAGTGTTCCGTATGGAACACTTATAAGATCACTTCGGTGTCTGTCTGTCTGTCTGTCACACCCGATTTTCTCCGAAACTCTTTGACATAGAAAGTTGGTAATAATATAGGAATTGATGGCCTCGTCAGAGCCATGTAGTTTTGAGAGTTAAACTTTGACTTAAGGGGTTAGTTTTGGGGGGTGAAATCGGAAGTAAAAAAAAAAAATTTTACTAGGTCATCGAGTGTGGTGTCAAATGAAAGCTTGTGAAAACACGAGTAATATATATATATATATATATATATATATATATATATATATATATATATATATATATATATATATATATATATATATGTACACATATATATATATATATATATATATATATATATATATATATATATATATATATATATATATATATATATATATATATATATGTATATATTATATATATATATATATATATATATATATATATATATATATGTATATATATATATATATATATATATATATATATAATGTAATACTTGCGCACACTTTTCTTTGTATTATTTTTAAAAAACCGCGAAAACTCGCTGTCCCCCCGCCTTATCTCGAAAAGTGCTTATCAAAAAATTTTGAAAAAATTCTGGAATATTCTCCACGGGGTGTAGACTGAACGAAAATTATCACGAGTGCATTACCTTTAATAATTTATCTGATATTTAAAAAAAAAAAAAAAAAAAATTCAAGGTCATCAGATTTTAGTAAAGATTGGAAACGAACTTTGTTGAAAATTCATTTGGGGTGTATTTTGTGAAGTCGCTGATCATTTTATACCCCTGTAACAAAATTTTTTATTTTAAAAGCAATTAACGTACGGAACACCAATTGCGCAAATTCAACTTGCACTTGACCGGTTTTTTTTTAATTAAACATGTCACTATGTGAAAATTTCGACAATTATCACGATGTAAAAACGATTTATTGCATGTTATGACTTAATTTGTATTAGTCCTTATCCAGCAAATGTTTGAATTTCATGCTACGTCCTATATCTTCATATTTTTTAGTGAGGAAGCCGAACTCCTTGCCAGAGCCCTCGGCTGTCGTCTAGTCCGAACTTCCGTTAAAGAGGATGTAAACGTATCCGCTGTGTTCCGACATCTTGCTCAACGTTGTCTTGCTGAACTGAGAGATCCCAGGGAGGAAGACTGTGTCCCAGGGGACTATTTCTCAATCCGCCAGCCTGCGATGCACCACAACGCGCTCAACATAAGTAAGTATACTAATTAAAAATTCCAGGGTATAATTTATTTTATTAAGGTTAAAACGCAAATGTTAAAGCCACATTATGGATAATGACCATGTTAATATATTAATACTTTTACTACTATATTCTCTTTCTTTTCCAATTTTGTAGAAGTGAAAGGTTTCAAAAATAAGTAAGCGCTGAACTTACCAAAGTATAAATCTGTCTTCTGGCCCTTACTGTGAAGATAGGAAATATGTGATAGCTCCCAAAGATGTCAACAGTTACTCTGCTTAGTTTATATTTTGACCTAAGTTACTTTAGACCAGAGGCTCCCAACCTTTTCTGGACCACCGCCTCCTTTACAAAAAAAAAAATTCCAACGTCCCCTTTTTCTGATAGTTAATTATACTAAATTATTATCTATACCTATTTTATCTGTCTAGCTATCTATTAAGAATAGCAATAGTAAAAATTAATTAACAGGTTGACTGCCGACCACTCCGATCGGAGTGCGTCGGGTCTCTTCGCCAACGCCGTCTACTCCGATCGGAGTTCGACATGCGTTCTTACGAAACGTTTTAGTATTCCATCGGCGTTGTATATGAAACGTGTTTCTAGTGGTGGCGTTGCTTAAAAACGCAAGTTCTAACAGGTGCTTAAGTGGTTCCGCGGATTTGCTTTTGGTTTGGTTGTAATCTGCCGTACAATATGGACAATCAACCTGGGCCTTCTGGTATTAAAAAAAGACATTGTAGTGATGAAAAAAAGGTATATGATAAGAAAAAGAAGCTAACTGACACTGAATTATTGCAGCTATTGGAAGAAAGCGGAGGTAGTAGTGACGAACATTACGTACCAGACACAGACGATAGTGATGTAAATTCAAGCTCCGAGTCCGAAGAAGAGAATTTTATAGACCCTATTCGGCCACATCAAACACTTCCTAGCCTTGATGAGATAAAATGGAACGACAGAGGTGCGTTAAAAAAACAAATTTTGTTCCAGAAAACCCAGGAATTATTGGTGCAAATTCCAGGACAGGGTGCACCTATTGATTTTTTCGAAATGATCATTGATGATGATTTTTTACAAACTATTTTAGAACGAACGAACTCTTACGCAGTCGAGGTTTTGCTGCGCCCAGAAACAAGTACAAAATCACGTATTACTAATTTTAAAGATCTTACTCTTGACGAACTAAAAATTTTTTTGGCCCTGTTACTTCACACTGGCACAATATTCTTGAGCCGTCTTAACGATTATTGGAAAACTGATCCGCTATTTAATCTACCTGTTTTTAGAAAATATATGTCAAGGAATAGATTTTTGCTTATCTTGAGGTGTTTGCATTTTACATCTCCAGATATGGATCCGGCAGATCGGCTAGGAAAGATTAGATTTGTGGCAGATTTTTTTAACAACAAGATGGGAGAAATTTACTATCCTGGAAGAGAGTTGTCTTTGGATGAAGCTATGGTACTTTATCGGGGTCGTCTCCAGTTTAAACAGTATATCAAGAATAAGCGTCATAAGTATGGTATGAAGTTATACATGCTGACAGAGCCTAATGGACTTATTTTGAAATTTCGTGTCTACGAAGGTGCGACAGATGTTTATGGTGGAAGCGGACATACTGAAAAGATTGTTTTACATTTATTGGAGGAAAAATTGGGTGTGGGACATGCTGTTTATCTAGACAATTTTTACAATAGTGTTAATTTAGCTAGGAAATTACTTCAACAAAATACATACTGCACAGGGACGCTGAGAGCTGAGAGGAAAGATAATCCGAAAGAGGTAATGAGTGCAAACTTAAAACGTGGTGAGAATAAATCTATGTTTTGCAATGGAGTGCATGTCGGAAAATGGCGCGATAAACGCAATGTTCAATACATTTCAACAGAATTTGGAAGCGAAATGGGCATTTTTAAAAACAAAAGAAATCAAGAATCTGAAAAACCTTCCGCAATCATTGGACATAATGCTTTTATGTCCGGTATAGATAGACAGGATCAAATGATGGCATATTATCCTTGCAGCCGTAAAACCATTCGCGGTCTGACCAGTTACGATTATATGACTTCCGATTGGATGTCATAAGAAATTTACTAGCCAGACGACCAATTACTAATTTGCCGCAAATTCCTCCAGGCCAAATAAATGTCCACAGCATTAGCAAAGTAGAAAAAATTGTTAGTGAAAAAAAAGGAACTAAAGAAACAAAACGGGTAAGCAGAAAGGAATGCAAAGAATGCAGGAAAAATAAAATAAGAAAGCAAACAGTGTATGAATGCAAAATGTGCCCTGGACAACCAGGTTTTTGCCTTAATTGCTTTGAGGATTACCATAAAAATGTACAAAAATGATTTAGAAATAAATGTTTTGAGTTCATAAGTTCGATTTATTATTTCTTTACTTATTTAATTGGACACTCCGATCGGAGTGTTCGGCATCTAGTAAAAATTTTCACTTGCAATGCCGATTACTCCGATCGGAGAAAAAATTTTTTTTTTCTAATATTTTGAATGGCACATAAAAAAAACACATCCAAGACTCATTTTAATTCATATTTACCACAATAAAATAAAAATATTTGGAAAAATCTTACCGGCGTCAACCACAAACTCAAAAATATAGATCGGCAGTCAACCTGTTAAGACGACCATTAAATGTAGTAAAAAATTGTTTATTAAAAATTTAAAACGTTAATGTCGGCTTCCAATTTCGTTATCAGTAGAAAATTACTAGGTTCAGTGATGTGCAATGTGTTCCTTTTTTTAGACAGTAAGTTAGCTACTGCACTGAATCCACGCTCAGCCGAAAACGATAAAGAAAAATCAATTAAAAGTTTCTGTACTCTTGCCTACAATCCAAGGTAAAGAGCTCGTATTGATTTTTGAAGCTAGAACTCTTGGTATCCATTTCTGAATTTTTTACTTTTAGTTCTACGTTAGTTGTGAGTTCTACGAGTTCATCTTCTAAATTTAATGATTCTGCTGTATCTGCATTTGCAAAGGGATCTAAAACCCAACTCGGTATAGTCATGTTTAAAATATTCTGGAATCGCTCCGTAAAATCAGCGTTGGTAGTAAGTAAATAAATCTTCTTGTTTTGTAGAGACTGCTGGTCTGGCTGGAAAGTGGATGTATTCACCTCTATCTAGATTTCGTTTGAACAAAAGAAGTTTTCCCATCAAAGCAGCTATTACGTTTTTTGTTTTAATTAAATTCTCCTTCACCTTGCAATTGTAAATTGCATATTTTATATAGATCTGTCAAATAAGCGATGTAAATTTTGGATGGTTTTCGCGCAGTTTTTCATCTTTGGTTTCAAGAAAGTTCAGTACTGAGTCAAATAGATGCAAAAAACGATTCAGACAAATACCTTTTGAGAGCCAACGAATTTCTGCGTGCAGCAGCAAGCGATTATAATCTGCATCATTTTCACTGCAAAGTTGACCAAATAATCTGTAATGTAATGGATTGCTTTTAATCTTACTCACTGCTCTAATAACGTAATGAAGTGATGTATGCAGGTGTCCATTCAGATTTTTTGCAACCAAATGCTGACGATCAATAGCACAATGTACAGCAAGTACATTTGGTACTCCTTGTTTCAAATAAAACCCTTATGACGCCCCGTCATTGCCGGAGCCCCATCAGTAATAGCTGACAAAAATTACGAATAGGAATTTCTTTCTCTTGAAACAACTTGTATATATTTTTTTTTTATGGGTCTAGCACACGTGCTACAGGGAAGTCCCTAAAGTGCTACTGGAGCGACACGTGTGCGAAGAAAGCGATTAACGTTGTTCTGGAATCGCTGTCAATTGTACTCGGTGAGAAACACAGTCCGGGGCAAATTATTCCAAAGGGATGATGTTCTCCATATAAAAGACTGCTTGAAAAGCATTGTACGAGGAGTAACAAGCTGAACCTCATACGGATGTGAAGCAGTACCGCTACGTGTACTTCTCAGATGCACCGCTCTGGGAGGAATTAAGCGGGCCACATCCTTCGAACACTTTCCATGAAAATACCTGTAGAATAGGCTGAAGTCGCCAACCGTTCTTCGATGTTCCAGCGAATCAAGGCCGCCGGTCAGTTCCGGGTCTCCAATCAGACGAACAGCTCTTCTCTGAATAGAATCCAACAAATGAAGTGTATGTTTGGGAGCGGAGCTCCAAACATGGGAGCAGTATTCCATAGTTGGTCGAATTTGAGCTTTGTAAAGAATTATTAGTTGTTGTGCAGTGTAAAGCTTTCTGGTTCGAAATAATATTCCCAACTTTTGAGAAGCTCTCCTTGCTATGCCTGCAAGATGTTCATGCCAGGAGATATTTGCTCCCAAATTAACGCCCAACAAATTGAGTGACGATGTTAAGAGGAATGGAGTGCCCCGACACAACTATGTCGGGTTCAGCAACGTTAACTTTTTTAGAAAAAACTGTAGCCTGGGTTTTTGTAGCGTTAAATTCTACTTGGTTACTGTCACCCCAAGATAGAATTTCTTCCAGGTTTCTGTTGAAGTTGAATGACTTCCTGCTGTCTGCGGATATTCGCCGATGTCCAAGCGTTCAAAGTGAATGAAAGCAAGCTGTAGATTGGATTCTCGGTCTTTTCCAGCAAATCGTTAATATAAATGAGAAAGAGAGTAGGAAACAGTATGGAGCCTTGGGGTACACCGGCGTTGATAGTGAAGGTGTTAGAAAAAAATCCGTCGACTGCCACTCGTAAAGAGCGCTCTCTGAGGAAACATGAGAGCCACAAACAGAACTTTTCAGACATACCTTACGAACGTAGCTTAGCCAACAGCCCATCGTGCCAAACACGGTCGAATGCCTTGGATATGCCGAGAGCAACCGCTCGAGATTCTCCAAAGTGTTCAGTTGCGTTATTCCAAACATGTGTTACATAAGTCAGAAGATCTCTTGTTGATTTATGTTTACGAAAGCCATATTGGTGATCGCTAATAATGTTGAAACTTTCAAGAAATTTTAGAAGATGCTGATTGATAGCCTTTTCCATGACTTTCGATATTATTAAAAGCAGTGCGATTGGTCGGTAGTTATTTGGTAAGGTCTTCTTGCTTTTTTTAAGTATGGGCTGAACTGTGGCACATTTCCAGCAAGAAGGAAATATTCCCTTTCTGTAGGATAGGTTGAAAAGTCTGCAGAAAACTGGTGTTAGTTTCCTCGCACAGTTTTTTGAAAACTATGGCAGGTATTCCGTCAGCGCCAGAAGCTTTTTTGGTGTCTAGCTTCATTAAAATACGTTTTATGATACACTGTCTGAAGACAACATCGGGCATCCTTGACTGTAGGTGGTGTTTTTCCTTGGAAATCGACAGTAGAATGTGAAGCAAAGAGTTCAGTCAACAAGTTCGCTTTCTCAACAGGTGTCGTTGCAATCTGGCTGTGTGAGTGGTGATATGGTGAATATGGTATTAAATACCGATTCTCCCTTTGTATCGGTTTCCAAATTTTTTGCAAATAATAACTCTTGACAAATTTTTTCTTCTTTTATGAATCGAACGTATGATAAAAGTAGTGCTTTGTTATTTGGTAGAGTTGATTCATCGAGTTGAATGGAAAATTTGCAAATCTTTAAGTAATCGCATAATGATATTTCAACGTCTTTAGCCATTTCATCTATTCTTTTTTGCACCGAATTATTACTCAAAGGAATTTTTCTGATGATATCTGACGGTGCCTTATGATGAAGAACAGTTTTAATTACCTCTTTCATTCCTCGCCAATTGTGTATGGTTTTCTAGTTTTTGCGATTAACAATGAAATATTATATGAGGCTCGTAGTTCATCATCTTCTTGTTTAGAAAACGTCGCAAAGTTTTGATATAATTGGCTATTTAAAATTTTTTTTTTTCCAGTCCTTGAAAATAGGATAAATCTTTGTCCTTTTTATCAGCATGCATTTTATTCAAATACTCTTGTAGCCTAGAAGACTTCATGGTTTCATTTGAAAAAACTTTTTGGAAAATTAAACACATAGGTAATGATTGGTTTGTAGGAGAGCGCGTAAATCTATATTTCATATACTCAAGATTCAGACATTTTGAAGTACAAAATTTTCCACGATTTAAAGTTTAAATAAATTAACTTTTCAACAGATTTAGAGATAGTTATAAAAATAATGGCTATAATCACTTTCACTCACGAATATGGATTATTGGCGAAGCTCACAAAAAGCTTTTGGCGCTGACGGAATACCTGTCATAGTACTCAAAAACTGTGAGAGAGAACTAACACTAGTTTTCTGTAGACTTCTCATCCTATCCTACAGAAATCGAATATTTCCTTCCCGCTGGAAATGCGCCACAGTCCAGACGATACCCAAAAAAGGCAAGAAAACATTGCCAAACAACTACCGACCAGTCGCACTGCTTTCAATAATATCGAAAGTCATCGAAAAAGCTACCAATCAGCATCTTCTGAAGTATCTTGAAGGATTTAACATTATTAGCGACCATCAATATGGTTTTCGTAAACAGAGATCAACAAGAGATCTTCTAACTTATGTAATACATGTTTGGAACAACGCAATTGAACACTGTGGAGAATCTCTGGCAGTTTCTCTTGATATGTTCAAGACATTTGAGCGTGTTTGGTGCGATGGATTGTTCGCTAAGCTACGCTCTTCTGGTTGTTTGAGGTTTTCATGTTTCCTTAAAGGGCGTTATTTACGTGGGGCAGTTAATAGATTCACTATTAAGGTTGGTGTGCCTCAGGGTTTCATACCGTCTCTTACTCTCTTTCTCATTTACATTAACGATCCGCTGGAAAAGACCAGGAATCCAATCTACAGCTTTGTAGATGACAGTACGCTTATCTCTTCATTCACTTTGAACATCATATATTCAGGCAAATATTCGCAGACAGCAGGAAGTCGTTCAACTTAACAAAGACCTGGAAGAAATTCTATATATATATATATATATATATATATATATATATATATATATATATATATATATATATATATATATATATATATATATATATATATGTATATATATATATATATATATATATATATATATATATATATATATATATATATATATATATATACAGGGTTACAGGGAAAGTCGTCCTAGATAATTAAGGACCTTATAGTTTAGGTCGTTTCTGACCGATTTGACTCTATGACATGATATCCTAAACTTAACCGTTTTCGAGATATTGAAGTTTAAAGATTTTCTAAAAAAACATGTTTTTTTTTTGCTTTTATATCGATTTTTTTTATTAGAGGTTCTCGAGGGCGATTTTTTGGTTAATTTAGTTAGTCTGTATGTCAAGTATCAAATATCATCAAAAAAATTTGAACTAGTTACTAACAGTTTCAAATGGCGGCTTGTTAATGTTTCTAAATTACGAATTTTACCAAGTGTTTCCTACTTTAAATCAATAAAGAGAAAAAAAAATGTATGGAAGTTATTCTGCAAATTATTTTAAAAACTTTTACGTCTTTTTAGCTATCAAAAAAAGGTATAATACTAGGAGTTTAATAGGAAAGCTGTACACCGAATGACACCTAAATCGGGCTCGGGTAGCAAAAGGTAAATTTTTAGTTCTAGGTGAAAATACGAAAAATACACAAATAAAACAAAAAACCTTGCAATTTAATATTTTTTATTAATTATAATTCATGTTCTATATGGTCGCCCCTATTTCTAACACAAATTCTCATTCTTTTTCTTAAATTACTTTTCTCCAACGCTGGTTGTGAGGTACCGCCTCATTTCGTCAGCCGAATCAATTATTTTTTGTCTTAGGACAGCCACGTTTTCGATAGGAGTCATCTGGTCGTATACGAGACTTTTCATGTGACCCCACACATAAAAATCCATCGGTGTTAGGTCTGGGCTTCTCGCCGGCCAAGGTATGGGTCCACCTCTTCCAATCCATTTGTTGGGATAATTGTCATTGAGCCATGCACGAACACTTCCTCTGTAGTGAGCTGGGCAGCCATCGTGTTGAAAGTACATATTTTGTCTCAAACCAATAGGTAGGTCTTCCATCAAATTAGGTAAATCGTTCCGCAAAAAATTGTCGTATTCCTCGCCATTCAAATTATCTGGCAGGAAGAATGGGCAACCAAATAATTTGAAATTATACCCATCCACACATTTAAGCTGAATCTTGTTTGTGATCCTTTCGTTCTTTTTTTGTTTGGGTTGCCTTCCTCTTTAGAAGCCCAATAGTGGGCATTGTGGTAGTTTGTAAAACCGTCTTTGTCGAATTTCGACTCGTCAGTCCATAGTATTTACTTAAAAAAAGATGCATCTTCGACATCGGTATTGAGCATAAATCTGCAAAATTCTAATCGTCGCAACTGATCCCCTTCTTCAATGACTTGCACGGGCGTATAGTGGTAAGGGTGTTGCCCAACAGTATGCATTACAAACCATACCTTCCACTGCGAAATACCAAGCTGTTGTGCGACAACATTTGTAGATGTGGTTGGGTCCACCTCAAAGAGACGTCGTATTTCGTTTTCTTCGTCTTCGTCAAAGATACGTGGTCGTCCCATGTCAGTCCGCCATCTTTGTACGGAACCAGTTTCTCGTAGTCTTCGATAAGTTGCATCAAATACGCTAACATCAGGTACACGACGAGTAGGATATCGCAGTATGTATTCATCACGTGCACGCGACGACACTCCTTCGCAAAAGCCGTAACACATTAGGATGTCAGCATATTCCTCGTTGGTATACGTTGCCATATTCACAAGCAAAGATCAAAATCCAGTTACGAGCCAATTCACACAGTCAGAAGATGAAACACAGATATTTTTGAAAAGCAGGGTATAGCACATCTACCACGGACGAATCGCATGAGCAGACTAAAAATCATTCAATAATGTTTAGTGAACAGAAAATGTCACTCGCACAGAGAGTACCCCGACCGGAAAAAAATGCTTACCCAACCCTTTTTATTTTTTGAAGGTGCAGGTAGTAAACCGGTAATTGGTAGTATCTAAATTCTATTATTATGTTACTCTACATTTGGGCCTATTGAAATCTCATTTTCTTAGAATTTTCAATAGATCCAGTAGATATTATACCGTTTTAGATAGCTAAAAAGACTTAAAAGTTTTTAAAATAATTTGCAGAATAACTTCCATACATTTTTTTTTCTCTTTATTGATTTAGAGTAGGAAACACTTGGTAAAAATTCGTAATTTAGAAACATTAACAAGCCGCCATTTGAAACTGTTAGTAACTAGTTCAAATTTTTTTGATGATTTTTGATACTTGACATACAGACTAACTAAAAATAACCAAAAAATCGCACTCGAGAACCTCTAATAAAAAAAAATCGATATAAAAGCAAAAAAAAAAAATCTTTAAACTTCAATATCTCGAAAACGGTTAAGTTTAGGACATCATGTCATAGAGCCAAATCGGTCAGAAACGACCTAAACTATAACGTCCTTAATTATCTAGGATGACTTTCCCTGTAACCCTGTATATATTTAAAAATATACGTCGCCCTAATACTTCAGATCCGTATGAAGTTCGGAAAAATTTTCTTAGGACTTTGTTTAGCGCTTTAGGAATTTTCCTGCAGCACATGTGGTAGACCCATAAAAAAAAGTTTTGCATTCGTGAAAAAATACCCTCCGCGATTTTTGCTTTTCTGTCGGCACCATACTTCACAATCAAAATGATTTTATGATATTTGAAATAGAAATGAAACCTATAGTTATGTGTGTCGCTATGTTATATGGTTTGAATTGTATTATGGAATTTTTACTTTTTTTTCACTTGAGAAAGTCAAATTCGCTACTCATTATAGAACTACATGTTTGCAATGAAAGGACTGAGTAAATCCCTTTACTAAGTATACATAGGGCGCCTCTGAGTAACCTGGATTCAACAGGGGCGTCGAAAATCGAAATGTTTGGGAACCACTGCATAATTTATTTCTTTTTTTAAATAGTTTATGTTTCTTAATTCTATTAGATCTTTTATTTTCTCCTACAAACCTATTCACTACCGCCAGAAGAGGGATGGAAATTTTATATACATCTTTGGTGTGCTTGTTTCCTTCGATGAGCTTGATATTCTTACAAGTTAAAAATTGTACTAACGATGGATCCCTGAAAACATTTAGCTATTTTGTATGTACTTCTCTATATATATATATATATATATATATATATATATATATATATATATATATATATATATATATATATATATAATATAGGGTAGTGTAGGTGTTTGGATTTCTCACTTTTAAAGTAAATCGAATAGTTACTCTATTATTTTCTTGGTTAATTTAAAACTTGCCTAAAGTCACTTTAGAATTACACTGTATAACTGTCTTTTTTTTTTCAGGTGCCTTTAGCCCTAGTCATTCATCCAAAAACCACAATGGAACTATAGTTTTGAAGCCACATAAACACAAAAAGAAAAAAAATGTCCTTAAAAATGCCTGTAGAATACTCTAGTAAAAGATGTGAAATTTTTAGTATTTAGTATCTTAACTTGAAATGAAAAAATGCCATCTTATTAAATTTAATAATACTGATATTATAAACTGTAAGAGAAAAAGACAATATTTCTGTCTGTGACCGACCACCCATTTACCCCTCGATAGATTTAAGATATAAAAATACAGCTATATTTAGGTTTCAATTGTCCGAAATAAAATACCTTCTTCCCATGGTATAAGAAACTTTTACAAATAGAAAAGTTACCAAGGATTGGCTGGTATAAAATGTATTTTTTTCGGGCACACCATTTTTTTTTATTCTAAACGAATCATACAGTTTTTATAGTATATTTGACTTTTACTCAAATCCTCAATAATCCTTTGGACAATATCATCAAAATTCAATTGTTTTCGAGATAATGACCTCAAAAAAGTATTATTTTCGTTTATAATTACATTTAAAGAAAAAAGTAAGAATACAAGATTGTAGCAGACACTTTGTAAATATAAATATATAGAAAAATATATTCCTATAATACCAGTCAACTCTTGCATTTAACTTTTAAGTCGTTTCTTAAATAAAGGTGGCGGTTAATCTTATTTTGGACACCTCATATACTTAAAAAGACAATATTATTTCTAATGGTTTTCTTCAACCTTAATGTGTGACGTAGAAATCTAGCTGTATTTTTTCAACTATATCAGAAACTGAAAAAATAAGAAACACAAGATTTAATATTTATGAAGGTCGTTTGAAACGTAGGGTAAATGATACACATATGGCAAACTTATGATCGAAATCCGTATTGGACCATTTAGTTCCCTTCCTTAGATCACATGCAAAGTTACAGTTCAGAGCTTAGTGCAGTTATTGTTTGTTCGGTTGAAATACAAACGGGTGTACGCGACTTCCGGCTTCATGAAAAAACTGAGATTCGAGCTGTGATAAAATTTTACTTTTTGAAAGAGAAAACTGCCACCAAAATAAAAGTGAAGCTTGACGATGTTCTTGGTGACTCTTCTCCTTAGTTGAAGATCGCAAACTACTTAGTTTCCGAGTTTAAACGTGGCCGAAAAAGCACAAATGACAAGTATCGCAGTGGACAGCCCAACGATGCGACAACTCCGGATATTGTGATGAAAATCCACAAAATAATTTTGAATGACTTCCATTTGAAGGTTCTGGAGATTGCTAACATTGTAGGATCTTAAGTGAATGCGTGCCTAACATTTTGATTAAACATTTGGGTATGCAAATGCTGTGTGCACAATGGGTCCCGTGTCACCTCAATGCATTTGCTTACACATCCCTCGTTATCATGACCAAAATTCATGAACTTCGCTTCGAATTGCTTAGCTAGCCATCCATTTGGCTTAATGGCATGGGAACATCGTTAGACGAAATATATCTAGATCGTATTTTCTTCCTCGTTTACCTTATTTTTCAAATGACTTTCGTAATAACGATAGATATGTAACTTACAGTGAAAACAATAGACAATATTTTAGCATTAGTTTTCGCTTATTCTTAGTTACATAAATTTTTTCACATAAAGTTTCTTAGTTTTTTAGTTTTTGTTCATACCATATTATACGTAACATTACTTTATTCTATTGTAAATTTGTAAAAATTTTGCCGTACTTAGGCCAAATGGTGAAGTGCTAATATGTGTTATATTAATGGATTTTTTTCGTATAGATGCCCTTTAAAACTCATCTACTTACTACTCAATATTGTTTTAAATTAAAAGAATAAAGATATTTCCCCTTATTAAATTGTTCATTTATTAGTCTTATTTTATTTCCTTCGCTACGGGAAATATTATATTCGGAAAAAGTGACCCTCAGAGATTTCTAAAACTCACGATCTTAGACACAAAAAAATAATTTCTAGTTTCCGTCGCTTTGTCGATTTGACGCCACGATAACTCTGAAATAAAATGAGATATCTATTTCCAATCTAATACGAGGCTGGTTTGAAAAGTTCGTGCAAAGTCCGAGAGATGGCACCACCGGCGCGTATCGAGGTCATGTTTAGTTAGTAGCATCTCTTAAATGAACGCACACCAAGTTTCAGCCATATTGGTCTATTTCTTTGTGTTTGGCATTCGTGTGAATCAAGGAAGTCGAGCGATTTTCAAGAAATGGACGAAAAAGAATTTCGTGTGGTGATTAAACATTACTTTATGAAAGGCAAAACGCCTCAGGAGACTAAAGAGAAGCTTAATAAACATTATGGTGACTCTGCACCTTCGATTAGAACAGTTTATAAGTGGTTTCAAAATTTTCGGACTGGCCATATGGGCACAAGTGACGCTGAACGTTCTGGACGGCCTGTGGAGGTTACGACTCCAGAAATCATTGATCAAATCCATGATATGGTGATGGATGACAGAAGAGTTAAGGTGCGTGAGATTGCTAGTGCTGTGGGCATCTCGACTGAACGGGTACATAATATTTTGCATAAACATTTGGACATGAGAAAGCTATCCGCAAGAGGGGTGCCGCGATTGCTCACGCTTGACCAAAAACGGAATCGTGTGAAGTGTTGCAAGGATGGTTTGCAGCTGTTCCAGAAGAATCCGGAGGACTTTAAGCGTCGTTTCGTTACTGTGGATGAAACATGGATACATTACTATATTCCTGAGACCAAACGACAATCTAAACAATGGGTTGCCAAGGGGGAATCTGCACCAAAAAAGGCGAAGACCGTTCCTTCGGCCGGAAAGGTTATGGCGACTGTCTTTTGGGATTCGCAAGGGATAATCCTCATCGACTATCTGGAAAAGGGTAAAACTATTACAGGTGAATATTATTCATCGTTATTGGACCGTGTGAAAACCGAGCTGCAAGAAAAACGCCCGCGATTGGCCCACAAGAAAGTCCTTTTCCATCACGACAACGCACCAGCACACACCTCAGCAGTTGTGGTCGCAAAATTAATGGAAATAGGATTCCAACTCGTTTCACATCCCCCCTATTCTCCAGACTTGGCTCCCTCGGACTACTATTTGTTCCCCAATTTGAAGAAATGGCTGGCGGGACAAAGATTTTATTCAAACGAGGAGGTGATTGCAGACACTAATGGATATTTTGCAGACTTGGACAAATCCTATTATTCGGAAGGGATCAACAAACTAGAACATCGTTGGACGAAGTGTATAAACCTAAAAGGAGACTATGTCGAAAAATAAAAAAGGTTTACCCCAAACACATAAGTAGTTTTTATTTTTGCACGGACTTTTCAAACCAGCCTCGTACACATATAGTTTCTGGTAAATACAAATATTTCCTAGTTTGGTTGCTAATCAATAAATTTTAAGGATAATTATTTACACTTCAACATATAAGTTTGTTGACGAAAGAATTGGAAGAAGTAGTTTCGAATATATCTTATGTACTTCTAGGCATAGTTTTTCTGAATTTCTGCTGTGTCAATTGAACAAATGAGGCTGGCGTTTCACCAGTGGCGGCTCCTCTATAGGAGCACATGAGCACGTGGACTCCCTGTCAACAACAAGGCAAAATGTAAATTATTTTATATTATACCTTAGTCATACAAACGTCTTTTAAAGAAGTGAACCTTCCCTACAAATGGACAAGAATAATTTATAACAACCCTAATACTTTACGTACCGTTACCTCGAGTTGTCACTGAAGCTCCCTAAGCGCACAAGCTACAGGAACTGGATGTAAAACAAGGCGGTATATGGCGCTGCCCCGTTTTATACGTTTTTTCGTTCTGGCAAACTGTGTCTCTCGCTAATACCAAGATGTAAATTCGTTGTTTTTCTCTTCCCATGGTTCACACTTACTTGATGATCTTGCGGATTTGGATTGGGATAGAAGCGTCATGTTGATTCGTTTATGTTTTACTTCTAATCTAAGCGGTTCCATCAGAGTAGTTAAATTTAGTTTTGGCGCTAAATATTTTGCAACAAAGGGTGTGTTGTTAGTAATAAGTCGTGAATGCAATTACATACAGACATAAACTGATTATAATTGATGTAATGAACGAAAAAATGGATGCACAGCCGGGGTGTAGTAAATTGTAAAGCGTTAAAAGAAACTTTCAATATACAGTGAATTATTTAAAACAAAATTTTTCGAAGTTGCCTTTAGAAGACAAACTTACAGTAAAAGCTACGGGAAAACCGAAAGAATCTTAGTATTACTCACGTAAGTAAGGAACAAAAACGCGAGTTCAAATGAAGTTTTAAAAGTGAATTATATGAAAAACATGAATGGCTATGCGGACGAAGTGATAAAAACAGCTTGTTTTGTTTTCCACGCTTGCTATTTGAATCTGAAAGTGCTGAAGAGAGTGAAAAGTGGGGTAGTCGATCTGGCACACTTATTACAAAAAATTAAAAAGCATGAAAGTTTGCAGTTAGAACTAAGACGTTTGGGATAAGTTGATATAAAACAATAACTGGATAGTGCCTACAGAAGAGGTATCGAAAAACATAATGACAATGTATTGAAACACAGATACGTTTTGTCGAAAATTATAAATTGTATAAAGTTCTGTGGATGTTTCGAATTAACTTTGCGAGGACACGATGAAAGGGATGGTTCGATTATATGCTACAAGAGTGCCACGAATATATAAAGAATGAAATAGCAGGCGCCCAATTCATCTCTGTTATAGTAGATGAGACCACAGATATTTCTTGTAAGTTTCAAATGGTAGTAGTTTTCAGATACATTTTAAAAAAACGGTTCCCCAACTAAACGATTTTGCAATTAGTTTAGCAAATTGTATTAAAGACGTTTTGCTCAAAGTTACAGATACACCAAATAAATTAATTTCACAAAGCCATGATAGAACAAATATTATGAGTGGCCGCCATGGTGGAATAAACAGAATTATTCAAGGTGATTATAAATACGGCTATTATGTTCACTGTTATGTTCATCAATTAAATTTAATTTTAGCTCATGCAACTAGCCAGAATGCAGAAATAACACATGGGCTGAAAAGTCCCGGGCCTAACAAAGAAAACACGTTTTTTTTGGTTCAAAATTAGCTTTATTCATCAACGTAATCTCCATCAAGAGCAACGCAATCATTCCAGCGCCGCTCTAACATTTCAATACCACTTTTGTAGAACGATTTATCTTTTGCCTCAAAATAGGCCTCAGTTTCAGCGATAACCTCTTCATTCGTGCGCAATTTCTTACCGGCGAGCAGTCTGCGAACAGCCAGTAGTCACTGGGAGCCAAATCTGGCGAATACGGTGGATGTGGGAGCAATTCGAAGTTCAATTCATGTAGTTTTGCCATTGTTTTGATTGACTTGTGACACGGTGCGTTGTCTTGATGAAACAAAATTTTTTTCTTTGCCATATGCGGTCGTTTCTTTGCAATTTCGGCCTTCAAACGCTCCAATAACGCTATATAATATTCACTGTTGATGGTATTTCTTTTCTCAAGATAGTCGATGAATATTACACCACGCACATCCCAAAATACCGAGGCCATAACCTTTCCAGCCGATTGTTGTGCTTTCGGGCGCTTTGGACGAGGTTCACCAGTTGCTGTCCACTCAGATGACGATCGTTTTGATTCCGGAGTGAAGTGATGGATCCATGTTTCATCCATTGTCACATATCGACGCAAAAATTCCGGTTTGTTACGTTTAAACATGGCCAAACACTGCTCAGAATCATCAACACGTTCTTGTTTTTAATCAACAGTGAGCAAACGCGGCACCCACTTTGAACAGAGCTTTCTCATAGTCAAATGCTCATGCAATATAAAGCCAACACGTTCTTTTGATATCTTTACGATGTCAGCTAACTCACGCAACTTCACTTTTCGATCATTCAAAACGATTTTATGGATTTTTTTGATGTTTTCTGGTGTTACCGCCTCATTTGGACGTCCACTGCGTTCTGCATCATCGGTGTCTCTACGACCACGTTTGAAGTCAGCAAACCAACGTTTTTATTGTTGTTTCTGATGGAGCGGAGTCCCCATAAACACTTTTCAAGCCATTGCTTCGCTTGAACGGTATTTTTTCCCATCAAGAAGCAGTGTAAAATGAAAACACGAAATTGTTTTTGATCCATTGTTTTGAAAATAACAAAAGTAGCGTCACTCTTAGCACAATAACTCACAAACTAATGAATAGAATATCATGAAATTTTAACAGCTGTCTTTTGAAGGTTAGTATTAACTGAAAAAAAGGTGACTGCAATAAAACTAGCGCCATCTATGTGTTAGGCCCGGGACTTTTCAGCCCATGTGTTACGTATTTTCTTTTCTAATATAACGGATATAACAAATTTTTTTTCAAATTCTCCTCAGCGCACAGTGTGTCGACTAGTACAAGTTAGCTGGACAAAATTATTTTTTCACTTATTTCAATTGTTTATGTATATTCTGGGCATATTAAGTTATTTTAAGAAAAAATTCATCGCGTTGGTTTTTTTTATGGGCGTGGCTAATTTTTTCCCCAAAATTAGTCAGCTACGCAGACATATTTAACGATAACTCGGGAACAACTTGTCAGATTTTTATAAATAAAACATTAAAAAATGCGTAACAAAATTTTATTAAAGTTGATTGAATATTATTTTATTCTATCTTTTATCGTTTTGGAGTTATTTAGAAATTAATGGAGAGAACAAATTTTTTTTTCGTGTAAAATTCATTATTTTTTTCAGTAAAAAAGCGCAATAACAAAAGAAAAACAAAATATTATACATTTTTCTGACAGCTGCGTATCTGGAAATTAAAATAAGGTATTAATCATGAAAATCGGTTAATAAATGTTGGTTTTATTCACGATTTACCGCAGGTACTCAATATCGATAAAATTTGTGTAATACAGCCACCCTTGCATATCGCAGTAGGATTGCATCAGCTTAGCAGGTTAGTTCAGGTTAGAATTAAAAATTATAATACAGTGTCTTTCATTTAGCTGCATTTCGCTTACCTGTATTTTTTGTCCAGCTGCACAAAACATTGTATAACAAAAACAAAATATTCTGCATATGTGCACGAATTTTTCTACAAACTTGAATGTGCAACTAAATGAAAGACACTGTATTATTATTTTTAATAATAACCAGATGAAAAATCATTTATTGCATTTGTCAATTATAAATAAAACGATTAATCCATATTACTTAGTTTTATTGACACAAAAAGGATAAACTCAAATAATACCTGCCTTTCAGGTAGGTAACTTGTGCATTATACATACATAAGTAGTTGGTATTTTAAAATGTTTTTGATTTTTTTAAGGTACATATTTCTTGCTGTTCGGTTCAAAAAAAAATTGTTTTTGAAAATTCCAGTCAAAAATTGTTTTTGTTTAATTTTAAAATAAATGTTATAAATGCTCTGTAATAAATTTAGCATAATGACACTGACTGTAATTATATGTAAAATAAAAATACTCATTTATTGATAAAGAAAAATTTACAAGTCAAGGTTTACATGCTTAGACATAACTAAAAATAGTAGCTTAAACGACGATTCCTCGAAATCTTTGCGAGGTCTTTCTGCAGGAGTCACATTCTCACTTGATGTTGAAGGTTGTAGCGCAAAAGAACTCGCAGTAAACTGTATGTCTGCTTCATCCAACCAATTCTTATTTTTAATTAAAAAACGCTCCTTCGACTTTCCTGAAGCCAACCATTTGGCACCAAACTTATTAGACAAGTTGGATATCTTCAACTTTATTTCTTATTGGCTGCTTTCAGTAATGTCACCAAAGTGAAATTTTGAAGAAAGAAAGTCATATACACGCGAGTTTTTTTCATTCTTCGTGTGTTTCAACCACTCCTCAAAAAAGGCTACCCTTGAAATAGAGTAAACGTGTTCTGGAAAAAAAGAAAAAAAAACATGTTGTACTGAAGTGTGCTAAACAATATGTGTATTTTTACGAAGAATAAAGTTATTTCTGTGTAATATCTAAAAACTAGCCCGGATAGAGGTGAATGTCTGTATATTCTGAACTTTCAAATTTCTTTTTTAAAAAAAAACACGCTAAAATATATAGGTTATTTTAAAAAATACTAAAAATTCAAATTAATAGATTCTGATTAAAAAAATACATTAAAAAATAGTACTTACCCTCAGTATTAATATTCATCACAAAAACTTTCACAATATTACAATATGTCACTATAAGATGTGCACGAAAGTGTCGCTAAATTGCAACTGATTGATTGAAAGAGCTGCATTAAACTCATTACCTGACTTCTGACGCTTATGACTCGCCACTTGCAAATTTGATAAACAACCTTTTCTCGGAATTCGGGGTTTGGTGGTGTTGTTTACGTTTTGCAAATAAGATTTCCTGGAAATCATAACATGAATTTTGTCCACCTAGCATTAGACAAGGCGAAATCGGCGCCATCGTTGGAAAAAATTTTCTAATTGAATTTTTTTTCATAACCTTCTCCAGGAGATGCCCCTGAAAGAGGATCAACATGTTGCCGGGCGGTAACCTGGTCCGAATTTGTTTAAAACAAATTTTTTTTAAACAAAGTCCAAAAATTGAAATTTTCGCCCCGGAACAAGTTTTTTTAGGTAAATTGGACCATTTTGAACAAAAAATGTCTCTTGTGAATTTTCTCTAAAATGCGCCGTTTTCGAGATATCGGCGATTTTAGGTGCGAGAAAACGCGAAAATGGCCACTTTCACCTCCCAATATTGGGGTCAAAAATTAAAATTTTCAATGTTGCCAAGTGTCCAAATTAAAGTTTGAGATCTCTTCTACAAATTACCGTAGGAAATATTGCAATATCTTTATTTTTAAACATTGTTTTTTAACAGTTAACAAATTGCGTTCGAGCGCCCGCGGCCGCATCGAAACTGTATACATAGATATATACGCAACGCCCGTACGTAGGCGCGAATATATTTATTCAAAACTGTGATACAAAAATTCCAAAAAATATTAAAAACTTTAATGATGAATACAAATAATAAGTTTCAATTGGTTCAATATTTATCTAATAATGCTGTAAATTACGTTGCATTAAGTCACACTCAACAATTAATAATATCAGGTGGATTCTATAACATTGAAAAGTGCTATTGTATACAGGGAAATAATATACATGAAATTATTGAGTTAGAAAACAATCACTTAGAGGCTGATACAAGGATATTTTGTCATGCTCGATATATGTTACCTTATAATTCTGAAATAATAATTCATTCCGTTGATACCGACGTTTTTTATATTAGCAATTCATTATTGGAGCTTTTTCAAATTAATTGGTTGTACAGGATTGTATTTTAGAGTAGTTGGTCAGAAGCCAAGATTATTGTCTTGTAATGTAGCTGCTGAATATTTAACTAGTCAAGTTTGTCAAGTTTTGCCTGCTTTACATGCGTTTACAGGCTGTGATACTACTAGTAAAGTAGGTACTAAAAATAAAGCTTTAGATTTAGTCTTTGATTTAGATACTCAAAATGCATTAACCCCACTTGGTACTGGCTTACAATTAAATGCCATGGAATTCAATGCATTAGAAAAATTGTATTTGAAAATTTTGAATAAAGCTGGAGAAACAGCAGATAATGCTAGACAAATAATTTTAGAACGTTCTTGTGGGATGGGTATTAATTTTGGAAAAATTCCATGTACATCCGATGCTTTAAAATTGCACATTTCACGAGCTTCACTACAAACGTACATATGGAAAATGTCATTGTATTCTCGGTATCGACATTTAGATGCAACAGAATTTGGTTACACTATAGAAACAGGTGAATTGTTACCCAAATTCATGTTAAAAAATTCGATACCAGATTCGTTAATTAGGCAATGTAAATGTACAAAAAATTGTAAAACTAATGCATGTAATTGCAAAAGCAACAACGTAAGTTGTATACTCATGTGTGGGTGTAATTTAAATATTTGCGAAAATTCTATTAAATATATATAAGTTATATTTCATAAAATTGTTTTAATTCTTCTACCATCCTAATCGAATATTGAATTTTTATTTATATTCATTTGTTATAATAATTAAATTTGATATAACAATTACTCTTTAATAAATAAATATTTTTTACATACTTTTCAAATATATTAATTTTAATAAGAAATCAAGAAACAAAGCTTTATAGAGCATCGCAGTGCGTATACAGTTCCGTGCGCCTACGTACGGGCGTTGCGTATATATCTATATTATGTATACAGTTTCGATGCAGCCGCGGGCGCTCGAACGCAATTTGTTAACTGTTAAAAAACAATATTTAAAAATGAAGATATTGCAATATTTCCTACGGTAATTTGGACACTTGGCAACATTGAAAATTTTAATTTTTGACCCCGATATTGGGAGGTGAAAGTGGCCATTTTCGCGTTTTCTCGCACCTAAAATCGCCGATATCTCGAAAACGGCGCATTTTAGAGAAAATTCACAAGAGACATTTTTTGTTCAAAATGGTCCAATTTACCTAAAAAAACTTGTTCCGGGGCGAAAATTTCAATTTTTGGACTTTGTTTAAAAAAAATTTGTTTAAACAAATTCGGACCAGGTTACCGCCCGGCAACATGTTGATCCTCTTTCAGGGGCATCTCCTGGAGAAGGTTATGAAAAAAAATTCAATTAGAAAATTTTTTCCAACGATGGCGCCGATTTCGCCTTGTCTACATGTTCTACGCGACACACTGTGCAGCGGGTTGAAATATAAATGAAGTTGTACGCTGCCATATTCCAAGAACTTCTACGACACGGGGGCTTTTTAAAAGTAGAGCTATGAATATTATTTTTGAGAACAGAGAAGCCCTTATCGAATATATGTAGCAGGTAGAAAATACTTCGAAACAATCTACCACAATTAATCAAGCCTCTGCAATCCGTAGAATGTTATACGATGCACAATTTGTATTCTTGCTAACAATTTTTCATAAAATCATGCCACACGCCGATATCTTATATAACATAAAAATCGACTTTTGATCCTGCACAGGTAGTCACAGCTATTAATATATTTAAAAAATGTATAGCGTCTGAAAGACAAAATGCTGAAGAAATTTCTACTTTAATTGAAGATGTAGTTCATTTTCAGAATAAAGGACGTAAGGAAGATCCTTATTTAACGAAAGTAGTTGCAGCAAAAGAAGTATGTGATTATATATTAATTCAAATTAAGGAAAGGTTTTCTTTTAATAGTCATCTAAGAGGTTCGCTTCTGTTTATGTCTTCTAAGTTTTCGGAGTTTGAAAATAAATTCCCATCGCACTATTTAAATGATATAGTTCAGGCATATCCATTTTTCGACAAAATTAGACTACAAACTGAACTTGAACTTATTTATAAACGGTCAGATTTTAGAAATTTACCAGCGATTTATAATCGATAATAATTTACAAAATGTATTTTCCGCAACGTAGACTTTACTGCAGCTAATTATTACCATTCCGGTGATAACTGCTGAAGCTGAAAGAAATTTATCCGCTTTAAAAAGAATTAAGTCGTTTTTGAGAAGTACCATGAATGAAGAAAGACTTTCAGCATTGGGATTGTTGTCAATAGAAAAGAAAATGATAGAAATATTAGTGATTTTAATCAATTAGTGATGTTCAGCTTATCGTTAGATGTTTTAAACAAAATAATGAATTTTGCTATATTTTTAATATGGACTATATTTTCTTTCGTCAAGTGTTGTATATTATTTATGTTCGCGTTTATACAGTCCCTGGCCAAATTATTAGACGCACTGTATTTTTTTTAGTAATTTTATGTTTCTTAAGAGTTTTTATGCAATAATGGTATATTTAAACTACAATATTATTGATTTTTATTTAAAAGAATTGTTGTAGACTACATATTTGTATTTATTTTTAACATATGGCAACACTGTGTTGACAAAGTGATACATGAACGTAAACAAGTACAAACCTGTATCAGTCGCGATCGGAATCGAGTCAGGTACGGACGTGTTTCTGTGGCTTTATGGACTGTGATTGTTTGTTTAACAGTTTTATACTACTCAGTTATTAGTTTATTTTGTATGCAGTGTTTTAAAAAAGTAATTGGACTATTTTCATTATGGGTAGAAAAGGCGATCTTTCACCACGTAAAAAAGCTGAAGTGAAGGCCCTTGTGATTGCGAAAACATTTACAAACCGAGAAATATCACAAAGATTGGAGGTTTCTGAAGCTAGTGTACGACACATAAAAAAGAAAATTGAGTCAGGGAAGGAATTAAGCCCGAAAAGAAAGAAAAGATGCGGTAGAAAATCAATTTTCACTCCACGGTCAGAGAGATGTTTGAAGAAAATTTGTGTAGAAAACAGATTTGCTACCACAAAGGTAATAAAATCACAATTCCAGGATGCTAGCGTAAATGCTTCTGAGCGCACTGTTCGAAGAAAATTGAAAGAATTAGATTTTAAGGCTTGTCGCCCCGCCAGGAAGCCCAAGTTAACAGCTGCAATGAAAGCAAAGCGCCTGAAGTGGGCCAAATAATGGCAAGACAAAGATGTGGACTTCTGGAGATCGGTAAGATACAGCAATTTAATCAATAATTGATACATTATTATCATTTTCAGTTAAATAAAGCAAATAAACATGGAAGTTTATATATTTTTCCTATTTTTGACAGGTCTGCTTCAGTGACAAAAGCACATTCGAAATTTTGCAGAATAAAGCTCAGTACGTGCGTCGTCGTCATGGAGAAAAGTTTCATCCTGATTGTGTCGTCCCGACGGTTAAACATCCCACCAAAGTGATGATTTGGTCAGTCAACAGCGGCAAGGGCACTGGACGTCTGTACGTCGTCAAAGAAATAATGAGGCAAGATCAGTACAAAGAAGTATTACAAAATCGGTTGATTCCGCAGCTCAGAGAATGGTTTCCAAATGGGGAACCATTCACTTTCATGCAAGATGGAGCTCCCTGCCACACTGCTCGGTCTGTTAAAGCTTTTTTGGCAGAAAAAAATATCCCTCTGTTGGATAGGCCGGGTAATAGCCCCCATTGAAAATGTGTGGGAGCTGATGAAAAGAGAAGTGGCTAAAGATGTGATTACCAACAAAACCCAGCTCCTAGAAAAGATTATTCATGTGTGGAATCATCATCCTCAAATGCAGGAGACAGTACAATCTTGCATTGATAGCATGCCGCGCAGAATTAAAGCTTTGATAGCGGCTAAAGGTGGCTCAACTAAATATTGACTTTTACTAACATTAATTTCACTTTTCTTTAAAACTTAATAAACTTATGCTTTTCTAAATTAATGCTGTTTTATTTATGTCAAATAAATAGGTAATTGATTGGATAATATAAAAATAAAAAACAAATCAATTTAAAATAATAAAACGGTACAATATCACTCGGTAATTAATATTTTACATGAAATCTTGCAGTGCGTCTAATAATTTGGCCAGGGACTGTACATATGTGTCAATACACCGCGCCCTTTGCCTGTTATAGTTGTACCTTCTGTATTGGTAAGTGATTTTATATTTGATATAATGTTTAACCTTGACATTTAGCATTTACAATTAATATTAGCTAAAGTATTTTCATTTGTGACCATGGACCTTAGAAAATTTTAAAATGTCTTCTAGGTATGAATAGATATATAAAATTAAGTAGGTATCTAGAAATCATGTTTTCACGCTCTTATTGGCTCATAATGCTACATATAACATACCCTTGTGAGGTATGTGAACCTCCACCAAATTCCATCACGAGCCGCCACTGCGTTTCACCGATGATCCTGCCGACTTCTTCAGAGCTTGTTCCGAGAACTAACTTCTTGGGAATCTGACATGAAATTGATTTAATTCCGCTTTTATATATCCTTTAATATTGGTGGACCTGGGGAGAGGGGAGCTTCATGAATGATCTGTTCCCAAATTAGGAAGAGGTAAAGACAGTGGTGTCACCATCACGGTTGTTTGACACTGGTCGTTACCAATCTAGGAACATATAATTCATGCGGGTTTCGCTAGCGACTTTAGCATCCTCAGGAGTTATGATTGAATCAATAATAGTAGTGACAACTGTTATGTAGGGCTCTTAGGGTCAAGAAATCTAAAAATTTTCATTATTTTCTATTAGTTATCGTAAAACCTATATCAATTAATGAAGTGGGGCTAGAAGTTAGAGCGGTTGTTCCGCATATATTTTAAGGTTCTTGTAGTCAAGGAATTGTATTATTTTTTCAGTATTTAAAATTTTAAGAGAAATAGCATGTCGATAGGATAATTATCAATTTTTTAAATCAATATATCACCATAAGATACCGATAATTTAAAATATCGACTTATTCTGCTTGGATTAAATCATTTTTAGAGAGAAAATAAAATTTTGCACTAAAACTATGTATTTGTAAGGGAATTACTTGGTAAATGACTACCATTTTTATTGTTGCCTACCTTAAAGGGTAAAAACAGGGTCCATAGTCAATTTTCTCAGGGAACTTCTTGAGCTATCGACCTAAAAATAAGAGCATCGGTATAACCTGCAGGTACTTAAGTGACCTGGGAACAATACGTCGAACATATTTTTGAGAGTTGTAAATAAGACCACCGAAGAACTTCCGACTCCTACAAGCTCAGTTCCGGCAAAAAAAATCTTTACAAGGTCAATAAAACCATCTGTAGTCTTTTAGGCATGGATTCAGCAAGGCTGATGAAGTATGTGGACTTCATGGTTATCCACAGTGTCTTCAGCACTTTTTGTAGATTGATGATGTTGCAGGGTCGTGTCTCTTGAACCTTGTTATTCATGAAATTGCAGGTAATTCCTATAGGATTAAGGTCAGGGAAATTACGTGCCCACTCTAAAATAATAATGTTATGGTTATTAAAAAACTTTGTCACGATCTTGGCATGGTGGGCAGGGGCCCCATCATGCATAAAATAGTCACGTCACACTGACGAATGACCCAAAAATTAAGCAAATGTTTTTCCAAAACATTAATTTAATTGCTTGCTTTCAAAGTTACAATATTGGAAAGAAAGTACAAAACTCCCCTGCCCTTGCTTCCATCTTTACAAGGTCAATAAAACCATCTGTAGTCTTTTAGGCATGGATTCAGCAAGGTTGATGAAGTATGTGGACTTCATGGTTATCCACAGTGTCTTCAGCGCTTTTTGTAGATCTTTGATGTTGCTGGGTCGTGTCTCTTGAACCTTGTTATTCATGAAATTGCAGGTAATTCCTATAGGATTAAGGTCAGGGAAATTACGTACTCACTATAAAATATCAATGTTATGGTCATTAAGTAACTTTGTCACGACCTTGGCCTTGTGGGCAGGGGCCTCATCATGCATAAAATAGTCACGTCACACTGACGAATGACCCAAAAATTAAGCAAATGTTTTTCCAAAACATTAATTTAATTGCTTGCTTCGAAAGTTACAATATTGGAAAGAAAGTACAAAACTCCCCTGCCCTTGCTTCCATCTTTACAAGGTCAATAAAACCATCTGTAGTCTTTTAGGCATGGATTCAGCAAGGTTGATGAAGTATGTGGACTTCATGGTTATCCACAGTGTCTTCAGCGCTTTTTGTAGATCGTTAATGTTGCTGGGTCGTGTCTCTTTAACCTTGTTATTCATGAAATTGCAGGTAATTCCTATAGGATTAAGGTCAGGGAAATTACGTGCTCACTCTAAAATATCAATGTTATGGTCATTAGGAAACTTTGTCACGACCTTGGCCTTGTGGGCAGGGGCCTCATCATGCATAAAATAGTCACGTCACACAGACGAATGACTCAAAAATTAAGCAAATGTTTTTCCAAAACATTAATTTAATTGCTTGCTTCCAAAGTTACATTAGTGGAAAGAAAGTACAAAACTTCCCTGCCCTTGCTTCCACTGAATGCACACCACTCCATCACACTGCGTGTTTAACAGTCTTAACCGTATATTTAGGGTCATATCTTGACATGGACGACGCACATTTTTTGAGACTCTCCTGACCAACCTGAAAATGCTCTCATCACTAAATATCACTTTCTTCCACTTTTCAGATGTCCCATCTTGATATTTTTTATAGAAGTCAGGTGTTTTCTTCTACATTGCTGTTGTGAGGAGGGGATTCTTTGCGGCACGGCGACTTAGTAGACCCAGGTCCTTCTGCAGGCGGTGACGATCTGTCCTAGTTGTGATGTTCTGGAGGAGCGTAGGATACTTGTTTTTGAGTTCAACGGCGGTTATAGAAGTCTTCTTCGATGCGCCAGAGCCTGATTTTCTCTGAGGTACCGTCCCAGGAGACAATGACGCCGCTGACCACTTCAGTTGATAAATTGTCTCTCTGGACACGCCCAGATCTCTGGCTCCAGCAATCACTGAATCCTCCTTTTCTAGCAGACTGAAGGCACGAGATTTCTCTTCTAATTTAAGCTTCTTTCGGCCCATTGTGTGTAGTAGGACTAAAGATGTTAGATCTCCAACTTTTAAGAAATGATAAAAACACTCTTCGACCGGAGAAAGAACGGTCAACCTCACTGTAAAAGTCCAGGAGGCGAATTGAGTGTTGGCTGGGTGGAAGAAGGTCGCTTGTGGTATGCTAATACCGCATGTCATCACTAGGTTCCTCCTTCATTTTTATAGTGGGAAGCAAATGAAATTATGACGCGGATTTTACATGCCAAGTTTTTTTTGCCGCAAAAGTGTAAAAGTTTTTTTTGCCGATATTGTATTGTTTGAAGGGCTCACTTTGGGCATTCTAAAGTTAGTTTAGTTCAATATTCTAGTGCGCCGCCATTTTATCCAATACCATGAAATAAAAAAATATTTTGTACATTTTAATATGCATATATTAAAACCTCAAAAGAGATTTTTTGTTGCTTGTATAGTAGAGTATAAAAAATTCCCAAAAAGAGCCTATTTTTCCTGCCTTTTAGGTAGATGTAACCAGTCGAGTTCAGTGAACGTTGAAAGTTGGTATAATTTATTTTGCTGTTGTGATTCAATAAATATTTTTCCTATCAAAAAAACGATAGACGAAATAAGTATTGTCCAAGTATCAGTAACGTGTTTAATTGATATGTGCGTTTTGAAACTGGTCGTGAGTACATAGAGGGTGATTCGAGACAATGACGTCTCTTCACAGGAACTTATATTTAACTTAAAAAAATGGGTAACAGTTAACAAGGAAGAAGTGCTGTAGATAATACGCTGTCTCATTAGTCAATAATTATCTTTCAGTTTGTGGCGAGTATGGCACCACCATACTCGCCACATCTAACCACGGCCAACCTACAGTTCCCAAGGCTACGTTAAACAAACATCGATATAACAATGTTGAGAGAGATCATCTAAAACAAATTGCGTAGTTTTAAAACACGTAACTTCTAGTGAGTTTACTATAAGACTCTGGAGATTATGTGGAATCCTGCAAAGAAAGATTTTTATAATCTTCCTTTGCAGAAAAACAGTTTTTTTTTAATGCCTCGTGTATTATATAATTGGCAGGTAGGGTAAGGCGGGGCACAGTGTGACAAAAAAGACAAATTGTATCATAAAATCAAAAATGTTTAATAAATGACCCTTTCATTGGTCTTAAAATAATGATCAATCTGTCTACTTTTAATAAACAAAGGAAAACCATAATAAATTTAACAAAAAATATTTCTAAATGTCACTTTTCTGAGATACATGGATTGTCACAGACTGCCGTATCTGGGGTACAATGTGACATGCTATGGGCCACTCTGTGACATGTTACTAATTCTAAGAATTCTAAGAAAAAACTTAAATATTTATTGCAAATTAAACTTCTTCAAAATATTTTTGGGAAAAAACATAGAAATCAGCTTGAAGTTTGGTCATTTTTTTATTTTTTTCAAGCACAGGTAAAACGATTTCTATATCTTCTAGTCCAACTGTCGCCATATCTGGTTCGAGTGGGAAATAAAAATTACTATCTACCTTGCTACTTTTACAATTTAACAATAACGAAATCCTCTCGTTCCGGTTTCCTATGGCAGGATAAGCGAAAATCACCAGTGTCATTAGACGAGATGGATATAGTATCGTCTGAGTCATCTAAAAGAACTTTTTTTACTTCCGACTTCTTTGGCTTCCCATTTATTTTCTTTGACCTTAAACCTTCTTTCTTTGGTTTTCACACTTTTAGTTCTCTTCGAAGCTGCTTCTTCAAATTCTCTTTTTATTGGTGTGTCTGTCGCATACAGCTTCCTCCTCTCTTTCTTCCCTTATTAGACTGAAGTTTTGGTTGAGCTTCTGGATAATCTCTACATCCTATGGGGCTTCTTAACTGATTGTCCTTGATAAGAGTGAGGTGCTTTAGTGGGTACCTTTGCAAATTAGGCTGCTCTTCTGTGAGCTGATCCCTAAGTAGCAGTTCATGACCTTCGTCTTTTTCATTTTCATTAGTCTCCATTAATAAAGAAGGACTCAATTGGTCTGACTGAACCTCATCATCATTAGGCAGAATTAGTTGTGGAAGAGTTTCAGAGCATTTGTTCGAATCAGACTAAGTTGCATGAAACTCGGATTCTGTAGCACATCCAGATTTCTTAGAAGGCAAATGTGATTGTGACCCACTCGGCCTCATTTGATCAACACCAGTATTTGGAACTAGCTGGTTTGTTATTTCACTGGGTATAAAGTCGTCTTTAGAAAAATTGTCCCTATCAAAAGGAAAGATACCGGTTTTTTTGAATCCGGATTTTATGTTAACAAGGGTCATTGCTCCGTCAAAAGCTTGACCTACTAATCCTGCAACATCGTATATTGAAAGAGTTCTTCCCGGATGCCGCATCATCCAGGAGTCTGCTGCAGAATTGTAGTATGTCTGAAAAGGACCAAACACTGCCACATCCAGAGGCTGTAGTTTGTGGCTTCTGTGCGGCGGTATAGTCAACAGAGTGAAGCCATTGTCCTCGGCTATGTTCAGAACTGCTGGAGCAAGGTGGCTCTCGTGGTTGTCAAATATTAGTAAAGATGGATTTTCCTTTGAAGATGAAGTAACTTTTATAAAATGCTTCATTACTTCTGCAAAAAGTTCGTCAGTCATCCAGCCAGTAGGCTGCGCAAGACCAAAAGTCCCCAGAGGAGCATCTTTTAACATAAATGGTTTGAAAACCTTTCGGAGCTGGAGCCAAAGCAGATCCCGTTGCAGACACAGCACAACAAATTGTTACAAGAGTGCCGCGTTTTGCACTAGTGACTTTGTTAAGCTGTTTGGCTCCCTTTGCAGCAAGAATCTTTTTTGGTTTTTGGATGGTTGTAGTCCCGGTCTCATCACTTCTTGCAAATTATTACAGAATGTATTAACGTTATATCTATGAAATGAAGTGGCCCTCGTCAAACTGCACGGCTCCGGTTTTCTTAGCGTCAGATCTGCATGTCGTTTCCTAAAACCTTAAAGCCAGTCGACTCCTGCTATTTCCTTTTCAACCCAATTTTTAGGCATCTCTAATTGGTGAAAGACTGCCATTTCATATGCTAGTTTTCTACACTCTACTGTATCAAGACCGTAACTCATTTTGGAGCAAGTTAAAATATATTCCTTTAACCCCTTTTCTTGCTCGTTTGAAAAAAACCTTTCTGTTGGCATAATTAGGAGTAAGATTTACATTTTCTACTTCCTCTTCAGCTTTATTTTTCATTTTTTTGACATGGCGACTTAAAGTCATATAGTTTACATGTTTTTGGCTAGCAGCATTCCTCAAGCTCGAACCACTTTCGACGTGTGCTATGGCTTCTCGCATATTTTGTTCACTATGCTAGCCTATTGTGATCTTTCAAACTCGATTTCAAACCATTTTGTAAGAACATCTGAAACAAGAAATATCATTTTCGAATTGGCGTTATCATTTTACATTTATTTGCCGAATTTTAACCTTTTTCAAGCAATAGCAGCGGAGTGAACCAATTGTAACACACGGACAGACAGACGGACAAACAAATGAACGAACATGATGGAAGTATAACTACGGTTACTTTTGATTTTTTAAATTTAATCACAAAACCGACGTTGGGTACACTGTGATAGTGTCACAGTGTGCTCCGTCACACAGTGCCCCATGGACTCAGAAAAGAAAAAAATAATAAATTCAAATTATAGGTTAGGAATACCGGCAGCGTTTACGTGTAATTAACGAGTAATATATGTGTTTTATACAGAAAAAGCAATACTTACCTAAATCCTCCTAATAAGGCTCTAAAACAAAATCAATAACGGCCTTTTTAAAGAAAAAAAACACCTTAAAAACTCTTTTTTTTGAAAAAAATTTCTCGACGAGTAATAAACAAATCAAAGGTCGAGCGTTTTATGATGGCGGCTGATGTGCTTGTCAAGACAGCAACGTAGCGCTAGCGGAATTATAGAAAGAGACGGAAATATTGATACTATAGCACTGTGCCCCTTGTCACCGTGAGCCCCACCTGACCCTACTGAATTTTTAATGCATAAATCCGGTCTAAAACTTCATTAGACCCTATTCCAGCTGAATTTGACTAGGTAAGACAATAAAATATACAAGTATACCCTGATGTAAAAAATAGTTTATTAAATATGTTTTGAATATACACAATCAAAATAGAATTCATTTACAAAATAACCGTAACAACTAGTTATAGATTAGTTAAACATCACATAACTAAGGCATTAATAGTTAGACAGCTAAATAATTTCTTTTTACTGTATTTACAATTTGTACTTTGTAAAATTTTATAAGTACCCTTTTAGAATTAACGAATTATAAACATAATTTATTTAAATAATTTAATAATAATACATATATATGTACAGAAAAAAAAAAAATTCTGTACACTCTGAAACCAAAATAGTGTTTTGGAAATTACCTCTTCTAATCATGCCATAGAAATAAGCTCAATAAATGGCAATTATTTAGTTTTTCGATTCGAGTACGTTTATATCATTTTATTTGTACGATATAAACATGTATAAAAGTATTCTAATCGACTCTTCTTATGTTGAGGAATGTTATAAAAAAAAAATATACCTTATTTTCGATATACTTAACAACATAGAAAGTTCTTTCTATGTTGTATATTCAAATATATTTTAGAAGTCTACATATATAATTACGAAATAGGACAGTAATATGCTATTGAGATACATTTAATTTACGCCATGGTGAAAAAGTAGTTAAGTATGAAAAAGAAGAAGAAATAGAAAACTACAAAAATCGTCTTCCAGTCACATGCCAATATAATAAAATAATATATTAAATTTATTACATATTATGTATTCAAATAAATTTTAGAAATGCAGTCAGTCCAAAAAGCTCTATACATCACCTGCTTTCTATACTATTTTTCTGTTATGTTCAGTTAATTAATTGGAACTATGAGAAAACATGTTTAAATTAATATTTGAAACTTCACCTACGAAGATTAGTATTAAAAACAACTACGGAACATTTTATTTAGAAGTTACATCATTGTTATCAATATGTTATGTAAACAAAATTAATGTCAAAAAAGTCTCCATTCACTCAAGAACTGCATTGAAAAAAACACGTTATAATCAGCCGCATTTTATCAAGCTATCTGTTGCTAAACTGAAAATAAATACAAATACTTTTCGGCCATACCTTATAGTCACTTGTTGCTAGTAATTTTGCAGTGGGTCTTCAAAGTAGTAATAAAAATGAGCAAAAGAAATTCTGAAATTCCATTTCGAGTTCGAAAGATCATAATTGATTTGTGGAAGGATGGAAAATCGTACAGAAATGTAGGAAAAATTGTTAAAAAGTCGCATGCTACTACTCAGTACATTGGAAACTAGTATAAATCAACGAGTCCCTAGAAAATTCGACCAAGCTCCGGTTGTCCCAAGAAACTGACTCCACGTGAAGAGGCCAGTATTGTTAGACAAATAATTATAGATCCCAAGAAACGTGCACCAAAATTAAAAGAAGTATGGGAACTATTTTCGAAAAATGTTATAGAGAAGAATTAAAAAAGAATAGAATATTGAACGAATGGGAGAACATGCCAGCAGAAGATACTAAATAATTGTTAAGTGTATGGAGACTTTTTTAACATTAATTTTGTTCACATTTTTATAACAATGATGTAACTTCTAAATAAAATGTTCCGGAGTTGTTTTTAACTAATCCTCGTTGGTTAAGTTTCAAATGTTAATTCAAACATGTTTTCTCATAGTTCCAATTAATTAGTTAAACATAACAGAAAAATAGTATAGAAAGCAGGTCTATGGAGATTTTTTGGACTGACTGTATATATAATTACGAAATAGGACAGTAATATGCTATTGAGATACATTTAATTTACACAATGGTGAAAAAGTAGTTAAGTATGAAAAAGAAAAAGTGACGAAATTTTGTACGCTTCCTTGCGTTATGAGGTTTTTACGATTTTCTTTCTTCTGAAATATGAATGGACGAGCGTCGCGCAGAGATAAAGTTTTTCACTAAAGAGGGATATATATCAAAAGTTATTCATGAAAGAATGTCTCAGGTGTGCGGATTTGGGTCTAAGCAAGTTCCCTGGAGCAAAAACTGAACTCAGGATGAATGAAAATAAGCAAGAACTGAGGTAGCCATCAGGTTTGTCGAGGATTTACTGCTCTCAGAGCGACAAATGAAGATTTCAGTGCGTGTTAAAGAAGGTAGAGTAACCGAAACTACATTTTTCAAGATTACACATTGAAAGTTTAGGAATGAAAAAAAGGTTTTACAGGTTTTACACGAAGGATCCTTAAACTCTTTAAGAAGTTTCTAAATAATATTTGGTCGCTTTAGAGAACGAGAGTTATTTTTCACGAATTGTTACAGGCGACGAGATTTGAATGTTTTATTAGGATGCTCCCGTGAAGCAGGAGTATATGCAATGAGATAGGTTTTTTTTATATCTCAAGAATGCGAAAAATTAGTAATCTTCTGGAAAGTTGATGGCGATCATTTTTGAGAATTACGAGTACAAAGGAATTAGACTCATTAAATATGTGGAAAAAATTGTCCATAACACAGGACCACAAAAATTTTTTTTAATGTTCCGAAGACTAGACCAGATTTCTTATATATCTTCGAGGTCGCTGAAAACGCTATTTTAGATGTTTGGAAGACATATATAACCACAATAGTAGGGGGAGACGTGGATTTTATGTATGTGGGTTAGTAGGCTTCTATAAACTCAAAATCATCCAACCCCATAATCCTATAAATCAAAAACACCATGAACCCAGGTATGAAGGCATGTGTAACCATGGAATTGGGGAGAAATGTGGATCTTATGAATCAGATGACAAGACAAATGAGCCAAACCAACACTCGTATAACGCAATAACGCCATAGTCCCGTAACTCTTAAACCCAATACCCTTGAACTCAATATCCCACTAGCCCTAAAACCACAAAACTCTTAGTGTGTAACAACAAATTCCTGGGCTTGCAAACTTCCATGGGACGAAATAAGCAGACCTCCAATAACTACGTAATATAAAGGATAAGAGAGCCAAGATAGCAGATAGATAGATATATAAATACGCACGCACGCACCCACACACGCACACACACACACATATATATATATATATATATATATATATATATATATATATATATATATATATATATATATATATATAACATATACATATAGTTAGATAGAGGATACCTTCCTTGGTTTGAAGACTGAAATAGTTCTTTTGAGAGCTAACGTATTCCAAAGGAAATTCAGTGACATTTCCTTTGCCTATTTTGGGAAGAAAGTGATTTTCTAGATACCGACGAAATTGACAACGACATGAATGATCTTCGGAATGAATATGATATGGAACTGAACATGAATGATAGGATTAACGGAGGAAAGTCAGATCCCAATGAAATGCATATAGGATTTTTCAGTTAAGGAGAATTGAGCAATCTTATAAAAGATTTTGGACTCTCTAAAGAAAGTGCTGAACTTTTAGCTTCTCGGTTGAAAGAAAAATGCTGCTTAACTCCAAACACAAAAGTCACTTTCTATCGGGACTGTGATAAGCCTTTCCGTAAATGAATTAGTGTATTGTAATGATATCGAGAGTTCGATTGGGTACACCCCTGATAAAGTTTGCACGCCCCTAATTATGTGCTTATAGAAATCTGTACGCTTAAGGTTATTTGGTTATAAGGATATTGGGCGATTGGGTTCAAGAGTATAAGATTAGGGGTTTACGGGGTTATGTGAGTCTAATGGTTTGGCTCACTTGTTTTGCTATTTGATTCAACAGATCCACATTTTCCTCGAGCTCCGTGGTTCATGGTGTTTGGGCTTATGGAGTTATAGGGTTGGATGGTTTTGGTTCATGGAATCCTACTAACCCACAGGAATATAGTCTTGGTCATCTGATACATAAAATTCATGTTTCTTCGAGTTTTGTGGTTATACATGTCTTCACGACCTCTAAAATTGCGTAATGAGAGGTAACAGAGCAAAACTAAAAGTGAATTCGTTTTTACTGACCCCGAAAATATATAAGAGACCTGGTCTAGACTTCGGCATATGAAAAATATTTTTATGGTCCTGTGTAATTAATGTAAATATTGACGGAAGGACGATCCAAAATCCGAAGTAACTCAGGGCAAAACGTACGGATTCATGGAGAACCAAACTTTGCAGTTTCATGACAACTGAAGAGTCCACAAAGCTCACCCAGTTTAAGGCCTGCTTTAGCGCCCGTTGACTACTTTTGTTTAAATAGGTGAAAAGAGACATCAATCCCCAAAAATTTTCTTCAGAAAAGAAGTTGAAAGCCCCTGTAGCGTTTTTTTTTTAATGAATCTAGCACACGTGCTACAGGGAAGTCCCTAAAGCGCTCCAGGAGCGACATGTGTGCGGAAAAAAGCGATTCACGTTGTTCTTGAATCGCTGTAAGGGGCAAACGAGACATTTTTTTGGATGGAATGAAATAACTCTAGAAACGCTAGACTAAGTTAGACGTATAGAAAAATATATTTTTTTTAAGCTCCGCGGGTTTTTCTACACATTTAAGTAGTAACTTAAAAAACACTTTCGTATTTTGCCCAAATGTCAATATTTGTACAAACGTATTATAAGGGTAGTATGCACATAGACAATTAGTAGTTGATGATTATTTTACAAAAGTATAAATATTGAAGTCTTTACCAAAACGAGAGAAACTACCTTCAAAAACATGTATAAATAAATATGTAATAAAACTGTTATATACCTATTTACACCTTTTAAAATAAATATCTAGAGCTAGACCGTTGGTTCCCACCCAGTGGGTCGCGACCGACAAGGGGGTCGCCTTGGCCGGTTATCAATTTTAAAAACCATTATTAGTAAAAAAACATTAAATAATGTGAATCCAAAATTTGTAAACATTTTTTTAAATTCTTGAAAAATCTCTTTTTTTTTTCATCTCTATAGAACGCTCGTACCAATTATGAGTATTCCACCTTCAGAAACAACGGCGCTACTGGCAATTTTTTACAAAACTGAAAACTAGTATTTTTTAAAAAAATTGAAATATTGGAAAAACTACTAGGTTTAGGTATACAACATTATTAATAAAAAAGTTATAAAATTTTACGCAGAATTTAAAAATAAATTAGAAAATAGAATGTTCCATTTAAAAACAGGCCACACATTTTTGAAGTACCCTGTATACTCGAAAATAATTTTAAACTGTGCACCTTAATATTCCCTAAAAATATTGTATTTAACATTTTTTCGTCAGTCCCGAAACAAATGAGATAATGAACTTTACTCTATCGTTAACTCACCCTGTACACTACCTCATAGGTGGTACGGAAAAGTATGCATATTATTTAGAAAACGAATTCTCCAACTTTTGGAATCGCGATATCTCAGGAATAGTGATTCATAGAAAAAAAAAGTATAAGAACAATTTTTGTAGAGAATTGCATGATCTACAACTTTCCTCTGATCTATTTTTACGATAACACTTACCGTTTACGAGAAAAATTCGAAAAAAAACCGATATTTTTGACCTTGAATAAATTTTTAGCAGACATAGGATCGGTGGGGACTTTTGATATCTTATTTGTAATAATGTATTTAAGACCTATACCAATTTTCAGCTCTATGCGAATTTTCGCAAAGTTAAATGTCTATTTTGACTGGACAAATTTTTGGAGCTGCGAAATAACTCCTCAGTGTGCGACTTATTTCAGGAAAAATCGTTCCCAATTTTGGTGCGTTATGCGTCATTCGTATCCTAAAGTTTTCATGCTTACAAAAGCCAGGAATAGATAACATGAGATTGACCTCGACAAAAACTCAGCCAAGAATTATAACACATTAATCATTAATACTTAATAAATATGATAATACTTTATAAAAAATATTACTGTTAAGTTCTAAAATATCTTTTTTTAAACCCGTTATTTTTTGTTTTATTGATCCCATATGGCTGATGGGAAGGGGGGCGCGACCATTTTTAAAAAATCTAAAAAGGGTCAAGACTAAAAAAGGATGGGAACCAATGAGCTAGACAGAAAGCCCCTGTTACTTAATGATATTCTTACATATGTATGTGTTAATATATCACTAGAAATATTTTTAACGGATTATTTCACTACAAAATTCTACGAAATTATAAAACAAACAGGTACCATGGGACATAAATACGGTAATCAATAACTAGGAGCAACCTTACAAAATAAACAAAGTCAGGTTTTTGCACAAAATAAATCTCTTATGTTATAATTAATATTCTAGCTAGATCCTTTAAACTCTACCTCACCGATATCATTATACTACAAATAATTTCAGACCTAATTTCCACAAACATCAGCTACCATCGCTAGCATTAGAATTAGAATCTTCGTCAAGTTTAACCACCTTATTAAAAGGCATATATTTCACTTTCCCACTGCTACAAGCAAAATTAGAATAAGATTCAACATCTCCTTCAGAATTAAAATCAATATATAAAGGCGACATCTTCAATTTTGTTAGGTTTGCACTATTCCTCCTAGGTGACGGCTTCAAATTAATCAACTTCTTATCAAACTCGTTGGGATTTAAAAGGAAAATCCTCAAGTCCATCACGTCCTTTAGAATATAGTCAGGTTGTGGGTCAGTATCCACCAGGCCGTAACGACTACCCAAGGGTAACCATGCACTTCCTCCAAGATTGGCGTTAAGTGCGCCCCGAATATCCGTTTCCAACTTATCCCCTACCATCAGGCAATGCTTGGGTTTGACGTTTAGGTATTCGCATGCTTGATAGAAGATGGTTTTGTCGGGTTTTTCGTAAGGTAAGTCACCTAAAAAATTCATCATTGAAATGATACTAACCTGACTAATGTTCCTTACTTTCTTTTATTTTTTTACTGAAATTTTAATGTGTGTATTTACAAGAGAAATTAGCACCAATCGGGGCCGAGTACCGAAAAGCAAACAATTTGCTTTTACTAAATATCTGTTTTACCTAGTTCTTACCTGAAACTAAAATAAGATCAAAATATCTTCTTAAATTCAATTTATCAATTTTCTCCCATTGTGCTGCCGATGGTCCATTTGTTATCAGACCAACGCGGAATCGCTTTCGCAGACTTTCTAGCAAAAATGTTATTTCTTGGGAAACAGCCAGGTTTTGGTAACGTTGAATTAACCACTTTCTGTATATTGATTCTGAAAAATAAATTATTGCTCATAAAATGCCAACATTTCAAATTCCTATTGACAATTTAACCTTAATTCATGTTAACAATTAAATGGTTGGCACACTTCATATAAGCATGTCATGATCTTATCTCTCTCTCACTTAGTTCAACATGGAAACAAAACGTCGCCGGCTGGCTACCGGCGGCATGTTAAAATATGCCTCGTCGAGTTTCTCGGAGATACTGCGCATAAATTTCTCTAATATTTTTACACATAATACAACTATCTACTTACGCGGTACCTCCGAAAAACACGAAGAGACAAACTTTAACGATCTGGCAGTAGCCAGCCAGCTTCGTTTTGCGGCAACGTTTTGTTTCACGCGTATGCGTCACGTTAGCTCCGCCTCTATAACCTGGATATAAGGCATCCCTATATAGCCTCTTTCTGGCATTACCACTTAACAGAATTCCCTGTTAATAATGTTTATATAGACTAAACGCAACAGTTGATATACAGGGTGTCCCAGTATTCCATTCCCAGTGTACATAGAGTTACTGTGGATTTCTGCGATAAAAATATGACCATTTCACCCAACCTACCTTAGTCCAAAAATTCGTACTAACAATAAAAAGATATATACAGTGAAGTCCGTTTATAACAAACTTCAAAAAATCACTAAAAATGGTTCGCTACAAATAGTAAACAAAATCTAATATCATTTTTCATTACTTTTTTATTTAGATTAGGCTAATGCTAACCTTCAAAGGAAAATAAAACAAGTCACACTAAAGTTATTATCTGTATCTTGATACATATACGAGTATAAACGAAAACATTAAAATACGTAGTTTCTACAATAAAATCAGTAATTTTCGTTTATACAATTTTACTTGAAAAAGAAATGGCTTATATATTTGTCAAGGTCACAAAAACTAGTCCAGGAACCTCACAAGATTCTAAAAAATTGCGAGTTTCAATCATTTTCTTAGTCATTTCTGAAATGGATTGAACATAAATATTATCTCCTTCTCCAAGCTCGCCTTCGGCGTCATTATCGCTTAAAATCTTTCCAGAAGTCACTGATGTCACCAATTTGATCATCAGTTAATATTTCTCTCGTCATTAATTCATTATCAGCACATACATATTCTTCAAAATTAAAGTTATTAAACATCTTTTTAATCTCGATTTTCACTGTACTTTGTTGAATGTCAGCATCGTAAACAAATTCTAGACAATCAGTAGGATCTTCTCGATGTTTTTCAATCCACCGAGTCAACGGTAGCTCATTATCTGAGTCATATTGACATTCCTTCCTTAAAAATCCGCCATGCTTAAAACAGTTTGCAATGGTTTTTCTACTGACCCTTTGCCAAGCCATATGGATGAAGTTTATAACGTCCAAGAGAGTTACAGAAAAAATGTTACCTTTATCGATCGTCTCTAACATTTTCATAAGTAAAATCTTTCTATAATGACATTTTAAAGAATGTATCATACCTTGATCCATAGGCTGGAGCTTTCCGCTTGTGTTTAGAGGCATAAAAATCAATTTTATTTGTTGTAGATCAACTTCAGGGTACGCTGGACAGTTCTCAATCAAAAGTAATATTTTTCTGTTTGTGAATTTTAATTCATTGTCCTATTCGATCAGTTTGTTTTTAAAAATTTCTGATGTCATCCAGGCTTTACTGGGATTGACGGACTTTGCAGTTACCAACACAGTAATCCTTACTTTTGATAATTCTATAACGAGCACAATTCTCTCTGACAAACTTTAATGTCTTATCAGGCGTCATCTTGTAAAACAAACCTGTTTCATCTGCATTAAAAATGTCCAAATATTCATAACTTTCTGGAATTTCCGGCCATACATTGGCCAACCACTGATCAACAACAGTCTTATCCACTCCTGCAGTTTCTCCTACTATGTTACCCCCACTAATATGTCGCTTTTTAAATTGTTCAATCCAACTTCTAGAACAGTTAAACTCGGTGTTCTCTATTTTCCTTCCCAATTCACTAGCTTTCTCTGGTAAAGTATAGCCGGTAATAGGAACATGTACATGTCGTTTTTGACTAAACCATTTAAGAAGTCCCTTATCGACTTGGTCATGTGTAAATTTTCTTACTTTTTTACAACTAAAGTTTCTTTTATCATAGACTGATATGGTAGAAACCGTCGATTAGTTAAATTCAACTGTTTGCAAACATCACTTTGTTTAACTTCATTTTCTATTTTCCTTGTAATATCGTATTTGTCTTTTAAAGTAAACGCTTTACGTTTTTGTGTACTCATTTTAAAATAAACATTCACTTTGCTACTTTGATCAAATATACATTAGAAACGCATAATACTGTTCGAACTAGCGATGCGGCGGAAATAAGTAATTAGGGGTTCCAAGCGAGTTTCGGTAAATTCCCTAGATCAAGTCGCGTGACATTGAGCACAGGGAGTGGCAAGTTCGTTATAAACGGACACAAAACAACCAAGTTTGGTTCGCTTTATCCGGAAGTTCGTTATAACCGATAAAAATTTGCATTGGTCTTATGGAAGTTTTTTCGTACATTATAAAATAGTTCGTTTTAACCTGAAATTCGCTATAAACGGGTTCGTTATAAGCAGATTTCACTATAATTTCGGAGAAAGTTGGGTGTGACTGACGGACAGACACCGAAGTGATCTTATAAGTGTTCCGTACGGAACAATAACAAAGTTGCATCACCTTGTTGGTGTTGACCGTTCCAAGCCAGTAAACTGGTAAAATAGAAGAAAATCACTTGGTGGATTTAATTCAAATAATCGGAATAGTTTGGGCTGACTGTTGCACGAACAAATCTTATGAATCTACCCACCCTTTATAAACTTATTCATTTTAAGCCTTCAATAGGTATAAATACCATAACAGGTAAATTTTCTTGACATTTTGACATTTTTCCATAAAAATCAAAATTTTTAATAATCTTCACAAAATTTTTCGTGAAACTGTGGCAAGCAGGATAATAAATGAATGTTTTTTGAAAACCCCTAGAATTACTTAATACACTACTTCAATGATTCTAAAGATTAAACCATTAATAGGTACGTCAAATATTTTTTATATGTAGTGCACCTTCTTCTATTTTTCAATCAGGGGAATGGTTGCAGGTTATTCTCCTTCTTTGCTGACTATTTGTAACTTTCTCTAAATAGTTCTTTTCTTCCCCGACTCGTATTCAGCTTTTACTCATGAGTGAAAATTGGAATGCCGCCTCTGTTCAATACTTATCACTACTGTTAAGAGTATAACATCACAGCATTTTACATATCGATATTTCTGATGTTACTCTACCAATTTTATCCAAATATAGCGAAAACGCTGGTCACATGACATACCTATACGTGAAGGAAAATTGCATTGAAATATTCGTTTTCCCGTTATATACATACAAGACTTCAAGCTTCTTTTGAAGTCCTCATTCATTTCCCTCTTGCGATTTCGTCACTTCTACGCAGATAATTAATTCACTTTACTGACATAGATATGTCCATATCATTTCCTGTTTCACGGGAAGAGATAGATAACTAACAATCTTCCTTAACTTCCTAAATAATTTGCATCCTAACATTAAATTCACCTTAGAATTAGAAACCAATAACTCTATAAATTTCTTAGAAATATTTATATCAAAAAGTGAACAACAAACAGGATTTCTCGATTTTTCACAAACCTTCACATACTGACACAGTTATACACAATAGTTCATCCCACCCTTATACTCACAAAATGGCAGCTTTTAACTCATTCATACATAGACTGTTACATATTCCTACGACTAAAACTAATTTTAACAAAGAATTCAACATAATCAAACAAACAGCAGTTAATAATGTATATGACCCTAGTATTATAGATAATATCTTGAATAAAAAATCGCTTAAACAAGCATTCTCTCTAATTTTTCCCACGATTAATGACAAAAAAGGAAAATTTAGCACACTTACTAACTAGAACAATTTCAAAACATTTAACAAAAAAAAACAACAAAATAACATTTAAAACCAGTAATACCTTAGAGATTATAATTTTGAATAACAAAACCAAATTCAATCCTTTAAATCAGGAATTTATTTAGTAAATTATGGATCTTGTACTAAAACCTATGCAGGACAAACTGTTAGATCTTTTGAAACTCGCATTAAAGAACATAAACATAGTTATTTAAAAAACAAGAACAATTCACATTACGCAACCCATATAATAAACGAATCCCATAATTTTGATGTTACATTCAAAATCCTACACGTAGAAAATAAATCTAAAAAATTAAATATGCTTGAATGTCTTGAAATTAACAAAGGGAAAAACTGCAATCTATTAATAAACCAACAGGTAGACTTAAACCATTCCCTCTTACTTAATCTTAATTAGTTCTCTGAAATATTACCATAGATTCGCATTTTTAGTGTTCCGTACGGAACACTTATAAGATCACTTCGGTGTCTGTCTTTCCGTCTGTCTGTTTGTCACAGCCAATTTTCTCCGAAACTATTTGACATAGAAAGTTGAAATTTGGTACTAATATAGGAATTGATGAGCTCATCAGAGCCGTGTAGTTTTGAAAGTTAAATTTTGACTTAAGGGGTTAGTTTTGGGGGGTGAAATCGGAAGTGAAAAAAAAATTTTTTTACTAGGTCATCGAGTGTGGTGTCAAATGAAAGCTTGTGAAAACACGAGCAAAAAATATATATAGAATAATACTTGCGCACACTTTTCTTTGTATTATTTTTAAAAAATCGCGAAAAATCGCTGTCCTCCACCTTATGTCGAAAAGTACTGATCAAAAAATTTTAAAAAAATTCTGGAATATTCTCCACGGGATACAGATTGAACGAAAATTATCACGAGTGCATTACCTTTAATAATTTATCTGGTATATAAAAAAAAACAAAAATTTCAAGGTCATCAGTTTTCAGTAAAGATCGGATACAAACTTTGTTGAAAACTCATTTGGAGTGTGTTTTGTGAAGTCACTGATCATTTTATACCACTGTAACATTTTTTTTATTTTAAAAGCAATCAACGTACGGAACACTAATTGTGCAAATTCAACTTGCACTTGACCGGTGATTAAAATAACTTTGTCGATAAAATATGTAAAAAAACGATTAACATAATCTTATGTAATTAAGGATAGTTTTAAGCACTATATAACCAGTATTATTACCAAATATTTTTCTTTCTAATTCACTTCTAAAGAAGCCATTGTAAGGTGAAACAATTGTCAAATCATTTTAAATATATTGGAAATTAAAACATAGTGTTTTTTTTATATAATTTTAATTCACTTTAGGCTATTAGTCGTTACCTAATTTCCGTATTTACTCCGAATCTGCTAATTATAAGCCAAAACAGTTTCACCAAACGTTTTTCCTACATGTTTGTCCATGATAATTAAATGAGGAAAACCTAATAGATAAATATCGGTCCTTCAAGATAGACAGGGGATCTACTGTTGAAGACCTAACAAGTAGCCTCCGCTAATAAAATATCCATAGTAAATTATCGACTTATTTTATTTAGGTGAAGCAAAAGCTGTAGAAATAGAGCCAACAGACGATATAAAAACGGTCAAGATCAAACTACAAGAACTAGAAGGAACACCAGCAGATCAACAAAGGTTACGTTTTCGAGGAGTATTTTTACAAGACAATAAAACAGTTGAGAGTTATCACTTGAAAAATGGTGCATTGTTGCAAATGGTCAAAGCACTAAGAAGCCATTGAAAAACCGACAACATTTTTAAGAAGTTATAATGAAATTTAAACGAAAAAAGCGGCATCTAAGAAACAATAAAGAATAGATAAATTTTGAATATAAAATACAATTTTTAACCTAGTTTTCACTCAAAAATGGCTATAACTCTTTTTTGGTTCTTAATGCTTTTAATGTATTTTTATTATTTTCTGGCTACTGCATCTTCTTTAAATAACTTTGATGGTATCTGACAAACGAGCCATATAACACTGACAGAAATACATTTTTAGCAGAGTACTATACAGTGTTGTTTTTCCTCTTATTAGGAATTAATTAAATGTAAATACAGGTATTTAGTAACTCTGCGCCAATTTTTGGCTAATTTTGTCTGAATGCCCATTGTTCAGTGGCGGTTCCTCTATAAGAGCACATGAGCACGTGAACCCCCTGTCAACAACAAGGCAAAATGCAAATTATTTTGTATTATATCTTAGTCATACTACAAGAAGTGAACCTTCCCTACAAATGGACAAGAACAATTTATAACAACCCTAATACTTTACGTACCGTTAAACCTCGAGTTGTCACTGAAGCTCTCTAACCGTACAAACTACAAGAACTGGATGTAAAGTAAGGCGGTATACGGCGCTGTCTCGTTTTATACGTTCTTGCGTTCTGGCAAACTGTGTCTCTCTCTAATAAGATGTAAATTCGTTGTTTTTCTCTCTCTATGGTTCACACTTACTTGGTGATCTTGCGGATTTGGATTGGGATAGAAGCGCCGTGTTGATTCGTTTATATTTTACATCTAATCTAAGCGGTTCCAGTCAGAATAATTAAATTTGGTTTTGGAGCTCAATATTTTGCAACAAAGGGTATATTGTTAGTATTAAGTCGTGAATAAAATTACAGACATAAACTGATTATAATTGATGTAAGTACGAAAAAATGGATGCACAGCCGGGGTGTAGTAAATTGTTAGGCATTAAAAGAATATACAGTGAATTATTTAAAACAAAATTTTTCGAAGTTGCCTTTAGAAGACAAGCTTAAAGTGAAAGCTGCGGGAAAACCGATTCTGAATCTTAGTATTACTCAAGTAAGTAAGGGACAAAAATGCGAGTTCAAAAGAAGTTTTAAAAGTGAATTATATGAAAAACATGAATGGCTATGCGGATGCAGTATTAAAAACAGCTTGTTTTGTTTTCCATGTTTGCTATTTGCATCTGAAAGTGCTGAAGTGAGTTGGGTGAAAAGTGGGGTAGTCGATCTGGCACACTTATCACAAAAGATTAAAAAGCATGAAAGTTCGCAAGTTCATATAAATTCGCAGTTAGAACTAAGACTTTTGGGCAAAGTTGATATAAAACAACAACTCCGCCATGGTGGAATAAACAGAATTATTCAAGATGATTATAAATACGGCTAATATGCTCATAAATTAAATTTAATTTTAGCTCATGCAAATAGCCAGAATGCAGAAGTACGTATTCTCTTTTCTAATATAACAAATATTACGAATTTTTTTTAAATGAATGATTAAACGAAATTGTACGCTGCCATATTCCAAGAACTTCTATGACACGGTGGCTTTTTAAAAGTAGAGCTAGAAATATTATTTTTGAGAACAGAGAACATTTATCGAATGTATAGAAAAAGTAGAAAATACTTCGAAACAATCTACCACAATTAATCAGGCCTCTGCAATCCGTAGAATGTTATACGATGCACAATTTGTATTCTGGCTAACATTTTTTCATAAAATTATGCCACACGCCGATATCCTATGTAGTTTTCAAAAATCGACTTCTGATCCTGCATAGCAATTAATATATTTGAAAAATGTATAGCAACTAAAAGACAAAATGCTGAAGAAATTCCTACTTTAATTGAAGATGTAGTTCATTTTCAGAATAAAAGACGTAAGGAAGATCCTTATTTAACGAAAGGAGTTGCAGCAAAAGAAGTATGTGATTATATATTAATTCAAACTAAGGTAAGGTTTTCATTTAATACGAGGCTGGTTTGAAAAGTCCGTGCAAAGTCCGAGAGATGGCACCACCGGCGCGTATCGAGGTCATGTTTAGTTAGTAACATCTCTTGAATGAACGCGCACCAAGTTTCAGCCATATTGGTCTATTTCTTTGTGTTTGGCATTCGTGTGAATCAAGGAAGTCGAGTGATTTTCAAGAAATGGACGAAAAAGAATTTCGTGTGGTGATTAAACATTACTTTATGAACGGCAAACCGCCTCGGGAGACTAAAGAGAAGCTTGATAAACATTATGGTGACTCTGCACCTTCGATTAGAACAGTTTATAAGTGGTTTCAAAATTTTCGGACTGGCCATATGGGCACAAGTGACGCTGAACGTTCTGGACGGCCTGTGGAGGTTACGACTCCAGAAATCATTGATCAAATCCATGATATGGTGATGGATGACAGAAGAGTTAAGGTGCGTGAGATTGCTAGTGCTGTGGGCATCTCGACTGAACGGGTACATAATATTTTGCATAAACATTTGGACATGAGAAAGCTATCCGCAAGATGAGTGCCGCGATTGCTCACGCTTGACCAAAAACGGAATCGTGTGAAGTGTTGCAAGGATGGTTTGCAGCTGTTCCAGAAGAATACGGAGGACTTTAAGCGTCGTTTCGTCACTGCGGATGAAACATGGATACATTATTATACTCCTGAGACCAAACAACAATCTAAACAATGGGTTACCAAGGGGGAATCTGCACCAAAAAAGGCGAAGACCGTTCCTTCGGCCGGAAAGGTTATGGCGACTGTCTTTTGGGATTCGCAAGGGATAATCCTCATCGACTATCTGGAAAAGGGTAAAACTATTACAGGTGAATATTATTCATCGTTATTGGACCGTTTGAAAACCGAGCTGCAAGAAAACCGCCCGCGATTGGCCCACAAGAAAGTCCTTTTCCAACACGACAACGCACCAGCACACACCTCAGCAGTTGTGGTCGCAAAATTAATGGAAATAGGATTCCAACTCGTTTCACATCCCCCCTATTCTCCAGACTTGGCTCCCTCGGACTACTATGTGTTCCCCAATTTGAAGAAATGGCTGGCGGGACAAAGATTTTATTCAAACGAGGAGGTGATTGCAGACACTAATGGATATTTTGCAGACTTGGACAAATCCTATTATTCGGAAGGGATCAACAAACTAGAACATCGTTGGACGAAGTGTATAAGCCTAAAAGGAGACTATGTCGAAAAATAAAAAAGGTTTACCCCAAACACATAAGTAGTTTTTATTTTTGCACGGACTTTTCAAACCAGCCTCGTAGTCATCTAAGTGGTTCGCTTCTGTTTATGTCTTCTAAGTTCACGGAGTTTGAAAATAAATTTCCATCGCACTATTTAAATGATATAGTTCAGGCATATCCTTATTTATAAACGGCCAGATTTTAGAAATTTGCCAGGAGGGGTGCATTGTTTGCGATTTATAATCGAAAATAATTTACAAAATGTATTTTCCGCAACGTACACTTTACTGCAGCTAATTATTACCATTTCCGATGACAACTGGTGAAGCTGAAAGAAATTTCTTCCCTTTAAAAAAATTAAATCGTTTTTGAGAAGTACCATGAATGCAGAAAGATTTTCAGCATTGGGAATGTTGTCAATAGAAAAGAAAATGATAGAAGATATGAGTGATTTTAATCAATTAGCGATTGACAAACTTGCAAATTTAAAAAATCGCCGTATGGACCTTTCGTTTAAACATTGTGTTTAGAATGTTCAGCTTATAGTTAGATGTTTTAAACAAAACAATGAATTTTGCTATATTTCTAATATGGACTGCATTTTTTTTCGTCAAGTGTTGTATATTATTTATGTTCGCGTTTATACATATGTGTCAATACACCGTGCCCATTTGTCTGTTATAGTTGGACCTTCTGTATTGGTAAATGATTTTATATTTGATATTATGTTTAACCTATTAACAATTAGCATTTTCAATTAATATTAAGTAAGGTATTTTCATTTATGGCCATGGACCTTAGAATATTTTAAAATGTCTTCTAGGTAAGAATCCGTATATAAAATTTAAAATTAAGTAGGTATCTGGCAATCTTGTTTTCACGCTCTTATTGGCTCATAATGCTATATACAACATAGCCTTGTGAGGTATGTGAACCTCCACCAAATCCACCATGAGCCGCCACTGCCGTTGTTGTAACCAAACTATTTTTACTATTATTATTTTATATCTTATTAGTATTATTTACATTTTATAATTCATGAGCTCGTGAGGAACTTTCCCTTCAAAATATTGACCTATACTTATATAAACAAAATGACCCTTCTAGCAATAACTATTTATTATAGAGGCATGTTTTTTAAGTAAGTACCGTTTTGCGATTCCGCCACCGCAGCGATACGGTCGGCGTTCCGCGCATGCGCGCTGGTAATCTACATCTCATGTCTACGCACTGACGCCATTACAGTCTGATTCTTCATTGTATACGTTGTTTACTGAGTGTTTAAGATGCCTCCGACAATCGTGAGTCCCGCCGATTGTGAAGTACGGGCTGTTATACGATTTCTTAGTGCTAAAGGCGTAAAACCGATCGATATTCATCGTGAGATCTGTGAAGTTTACGGACAAAACATTATGAGTGATGGAATGGTAAGGAAATGGGTGAGAGCATTTAAAGATGGCCGCACAAATGTGCATGATGAAGAACGGAGTGGGCGTCGTTCGGTCGTTAATGAAGATTTGGTGCAGAAAGTGGACGAAAAGGTGAGAGAAAACAGACGCTTTACAATTTCATCATTGTGCGACTGCTTTCCAAGCACCTGGGTGGTCAGCGTCTTCAAGACGATAACGAAGTCAAAACATTTGTGATACAGTGGTTAACAAGTCAGGCGGCAGAATTTTATGAGGAGGGTATTCAAAAACTGGTGCCACGTTATGACAAGTGCCTCAATATTCACGGAAATTATGTAGAAAAGTAGATTAAGGTACAGGCTTTCATGTAAAAATAAAATTATAGCGATATCTTTGCACGTCTTTTTTTAATTCCAAAACGGTACTTACTTAAAAAACATGCCTCGTATATATATATATATATATATATATATATATATATATATATATATATATATATATATATATATACACTATATATATATATATATATATATATATATATATATATATATATATATATATATATATATATATATATATATATATATATCAATCGGTTTTATAACGTCTTCCGTCTTCCGATGCCTAATTTCCACTCCTCCCGGTTTCTCCATCCCTCCTCCTCCAGATCTCTCTCTAGTACTTCCTTGTTGATTCCTGCTCTCCAGCTTTGGCGTGGTCTTCCTCGCTTTCTTTTTTCATGAGGGTTCCAATTTAAAATCTTTTTAGGTAGTCGGTCTTGTGACATTCTATGCACATGTCCGTACCATACCAACTGTTGGGTTCTGATTTCGTCCACTATATCGTGCTTTATTTCTAAAGCTCGCCTTATCGTGTCATTTGGTATGCGGTCTTTTCTGGATTTTCTGGCTGCTCGTCTCCAGAAATCCATTTCTGTAGCTTTTAGTATTTTTTTTGTTCTTTCCTTTAATGGCCACACCTGGGAGCTGTAAGTTATTATACTTTTCACTATTGAGTTGTAAATTCTCTTCTTATTTTCAATGGTTATGTTTTTGTCCCATAGTATACTACTCAGCATTACAATCGCTTTTCTTCCTTGGATATTCCTCTCGAATACTGCTTCTTCCAGGGTTCGGTCCCTAGATATTCTCGTTCCCAAATACTTGTAACTGGCACAGTGTTTGATGGTGTGTCCTGTGGCCAGTTTCAAGTCCTGCTGTTGTCCTCCGACGCATATGTACTCGGTTTTTTTAATATTGACTTCTAGGCCCCATTTTTCATATTCCTCCATAAGTTTTCGTGTCATGTATTCCATATCATCCATAATAACTATTTATTAAAATGTAATTTAGATGAAGTTAAGGGGCACCAAATATGACTAAGAAAAGCCGAATTCTCACAACCATATTGATCCACCTGTATGCCTGTCACCAATACCCGAGATTCGCAGACCCGCTCTCTGACAAAAACGTTGACGCACCGTACCCATCATGACAGAAGATTGTAAAACTAGTTTAAGTTAGCATAGGTCCTAGATTAAATTATGTTAAGTCACAATCATGTGAAATAAGTACATTTCCTAGGTTCAGTTAGTATAGGATAACTACTATAAATGCTCAAGTTAGAATAAGTAATCTTTCATACCCTGTAGTAACAACGATCATTAATATAAGTAAGAGGTTAGCCTTGCTTGTAAGTCAATAAAGACAATAACAATGACAATAATCAAGTTTTAACCTTAAATCTAAAACAAAGGAAACAATTAGAATAGATTAAGCTTATTTAAACACCTGATAAACTCTTCAGATATATGGAATATCCTTGTCCTCTCATTTTGAGATTTGGAGTACGAAGATCTATTATTAGATCCCAGATTACATATGAAACATGACCAAGTTTTCGAAACGTCACTCGTCTTCTTCTTCTACTCGGATACATTTACTCAAAATAAAGTCGTTGTTCTTTAAAGTTTTCTTAAATGTAGAGGGCTGTAGGTTGTCTTCAGATTTTGTACTGGGTTCATATCAGTCAGTCCAAAAAGTCTCCATACACCACCTGCTTTCTATACTATTTTTCTGTTATGTTTCACTAATTAATTGGAACTATGAGAAAACATGTTTAAATTAATATTTGAAATTTAACCAACGAGGATTAGTATTAAAAACAACTACGGAACCTTTTATTTAGAAGTTACATCATTGTTATAAAAATGCAAACAAAACTAATGTCAAAAAAGTCTCCATACACTGAACAATTACCAATAATTGACGGAGTTTAACGGAAAATAACAACTTTGTTTAAACTAATATTTAGTGGGACTGCCGTTGGCCTTGATAATCTCCAGTAGCCTTTTTATCATTCTTGCAACCAGCTTCCTAGTAACTTCTGCTGGCATGTTCTCCAATTCGTTCAATATCCTGTTTTTTAATTCTTCTCTATTTGAAACATTATATTTGAGTTTAAGTTCGCTCGATGAGGTTAACATCGGATGATTGCGGAGATGTATGAAGCTACTGTTTGTTTCGGATCATGGTCCTGTTGGAAAATGTATCTTTTTTCGAGTGTTAATTTTTGGACACTTTCTCTTAAATTGTCTCTCAAATATTCAAATAAACATACAACAGTAATTATCGAAGATGGAAAGTTCCTTTAATATATATAAATATAAAAATTAATATTTTTATATTTTGAGAATAAAATTTTGAAATATATTTAGTAAATAATCTAAAAAGAAGTATTTGAATTTAAAATCAAAAAGTAGTCGGCGGTTATACCGGAAATATTAGAACATTTGTGGCAGAAACCACAACACCGTGTTTTTGTTATGTAACATATATCAACGAATTATATAACAATAAATATGTATCCACAATATTTCCTGAATATTTTCGAAAAAGAAAACCGGTGATTACTGGAAACACTATCAGTGTTATGAAAAGAATAACTTTATTTTAATAGTTACCCTATATTTTATATTCTTTGACATACTCAAAAGTTCTTCAACAATATCTACCTGGTACAATCGTTGACAAAATACCTTTTAAACTATTTGGCCGTCACTCCAAACTGTCACTAACAATGGCATTTTTTAAGTAAAAATTTGTTGAAGTGTTCAAAATTCTCCGTGTGTCCTTACCAATGAACATCTAATGAGAGTTTCTTTTTAATTCAATGATCATAAAAGTTGTCACCTTAACGGGAGATGAACGTATGGTCGATGTAGAACCGTCAGATAAAATTTTAGGTAAGTTAATAAAATTCCTTCTATTCCAGTATTGGTTTGGCAGGACTCTTCATCTGAAGCGATTGTAAGTTAAAGCTTCTGTTTCTTCTGACCGAACATAACATAATAAAATTACAGAACTTCAAAATTTTAAATTATAAAAATTAAAAGAATCCGACGCTAATATCTTTAAAAAACTCACTCATCATTGATTAAAACATAACCCAAGCCAATAAACTCCACTCTCGTTTTATAAACAAATATTTTTAGATTCTAATAACGTTGATAAGTATTTAATTACATATTCTTTACTTATTAAAGTTCTCAAGGAGAAACTAGAAGAAAAAGAAGGCATTCCTCCACAGCAGCAAAGACTAGTTTTTCAGGGAAAGCAACTCAAAGACGATAAAACTATCAGCAGTTACAAACTTAAAGCCGGAACTGTATTACATTTAGTTGTGGCTTTACGTGGTGGAGAAGATAATAACATAATCTATTTGGAAAGTCCATAGTATTCTTAACGATTTTTTTTAAAAATGTAAAGAACAACAAAATAAATAAAATCTTGGAAAATTATTTTTTGATCGTTTTTCTTCACTGTAAGCCCTCCATTCAAACCCATCCAGATACTTATAGTAGTTTCACACAAGTAATGTTTATGTCGCAATGAACCCATACTATCTTTAATTAACTTTTTAATACTTCTTTGATATAATATATATATATATATATATATATATATATATATATATATATATATATATATATATATATATATATATATATATATATATATACACACGTACATATATGTTGCTCCTGTTCTAACAGAAGCAACATATGCAAAGACGGATTGGTGCTAAACCAATTCCACACCGGGCGTGGCCATAGATTGGTACGCGCTAATATGCAAATTAATACAAAATTAGAAAGAAAGAAACTAATGACTAAATATAAATCCCCGACAAGCAATGTTCTGCTCGTAAACAAGGAAACACATCAAAAGGAAATAGAAAAGAAACTAGATCCAATGACACTTCAAGATAAAAATATAGACGAAATAACAACAAAAATAGGATAAAGCGTACGCACCGTAACAAACAATAATAAAATAAGACCAAAGACAATAAGGCTAATTACAAAAAGAAGAAAAATTGATAGAGACACTCCCGCATAAAAAACTAAATACCACAGTTAAAAAACAAATAAGAACATATTTGAAAGCTCATAAAACGAAACAGATATTAGATACCATAAAAAAGAATAAAAACATGAGGGAGATCGAGCCACATAAATAATTCTTAACAGCAATGGAAGAAGCATGAATCGATTCGAGATATTTTACTACCATTAGAGACATATATGATAAGGCAATCTTTCAAGTAAAAATTGACAATGATCTCAAGACAGATAAAATAACACTCGGCAAAGGCATAAGACAGGATGACACTATCTCGCATAAGCGATTCACCCTGGCCTTAGAAAATGTCTTTAAAAACTTGGATTGGGAAGAAAGAGGTCTCAATATTGATGAGGTATCTAAGATATGCCGATGATATAGTCCTAATAAGTACCGATGTCCAAAAACTAAACATTATGATTAACGAGCTAGATGAACAATCTAAGAAAATAGGACTTAAAATGAACTTAAACAAAAGTAAAGTCATAAGGAGTAAACATGATATCATCGTAGATAATACAGTCATAGAGAAAGTTGAACACTACATACGAGGCTGGTTTGAAAAGTCCGTGTAAAAATAAAAACTACTTATGTGTTTGGGGTAAACCTTTTTTATTTTTTGACATAGTCTCCTTTTAGGCTTATACACTTCGTCCAACGATGTTCTAGTTTGTTGATCCCTTCCGAATAATAGGATTTGTCCAAGTCTGCAAAATATCCATTAGTGTCTGCAATCACCTCCTCGTTTGAATAAAATCTTTGTCCCGCCAGCCATTTCTTCAAATTGGGGAACAAATAGTAGTCCGAGGGAGCCAAGTCTGAAGAATAGGGGGGATGTGAAACGAGTTGGAATCCTATTTCCATTAATTTTGCGACCACAACTGCTGAGGTGTGTGCTGATGCGTTGTCGTGATGGAAAAGGACTTTCTTGTGAGCCAATCGCGGGCGTTTTTCTTGCAGCTCGGTTTTCAAATGCTCCAATAAACGATGAATAATATTCACCTGTAATAGTTTTACCCTTTTCCAGATAGTCGATGAGGATTATCCCTTGCGAATCCCAAAAGACAGTCGCCAAAACCTTTCCGGCCGAAGGAACGGTCTTCGCCTTTTTTGGTGCAGATTCCCCCTTGGTAACCCATTATTTAGATTGTTGTTTGGTCTCAGGAATATAGTAATGTATCCATGTTTCATCCACAGTGACGAAACGACGCTTAAAGTCCTCCGGATTCTTCTGGAACGGCTGCAAACCATCCTTGCAACACTTCACACGATTCCGTTTTTGGTCAAGCGCGAACAATCGCGGCACCCATCTTGCGGATAGCTTTCTCATGTCCAAATGTTTATGCAAAATATTATGTACCCGTTCAGTCGAGATGCCTACAGCACTAGCAATCTCACGCA